>CM068839.1:32118005-32710505 GCA_028554795.2 Sinohyriopsis cumingii
TATTAACCCAATTTCACTACCCATCTTTTCCGAGCATCAGCTAGCCCTCGAGTTTCTATAACTTACATAACAGCCATCTTTTCAGAGCATCTGACAGGTCTCGAGTTTCTATGAATAACATAACAGCCATCTTTTCAGAGTATCAGCCAGGGCTCGAGCTTCTGTGAATGACAGAATCGCTAACTTACCAGATTATTAGCTACCTGTACTGTTTCCATGACCTAAATAATGGGTATCTTTCTAAGTATCAGCTAGCCCTATTGTTTCTATTACATAAATACCATTGTCATATTACCCCGATTTCACGGGCCATCTTTTCTGATTTTCAGCTGGCCCTAATATTTATACGAATTATATAACAGCCATATTTTCTAATTGTCAGTTAGTCCACGTTTTTCTATGAAATGCCTGACAGCCGTCTTTTCCGACCATCAGCTAATCCTCGTGTTTCTATAAATGACTTAGCAAACGTCTTTTCCGAATATCAGCTAGGCTCATCTGTCTATGAATTACATAATCGTACTTTTTCCGATTATCAGCTAGCCGTCGTGCTTCCATGAATCAAACAGCATCCATCTTTTCCGACCATGAGCTAGCAGTCGTGTTTGTGTCAATTACATAACAGCCTTCTTTTTCGACTATCAGCTAGCTCTCGTTTTTCTATGAATTACCTAATTACAACCTTTTCCGACTATCAGCTGGCACTCGTTTCTATCAACTGCATAACCGCCATCTGTTCCGATTCTAACCCTCGTGTTTTTATGAATTACATAACAGCTTTTACCAAACACCATTAATTCATCTCATGATTTTAGCAATTTATATGATTGGTTACCGATTTGAGGTAATCGCTGCAGATACACACGAAACAAAGCACCATGTAGGTGAGCAAAGAGACAACACATTATTGTTACTCTTCTTATTTAAAGACATCTGTCTCGGTTTGTATGCTGATAATGCTAGCATCATATATATATGCAAGTTATGTTACAGTTAGTTTTCTTGGACCTGATCTGACTATGTTAGTTACGTTAGCTTGTTTTCTTGGAAAAGATCTGACTATGTTAGATACGTTAGTTTGTTTTCTTGGACCTGATCTATGTTAGTTACGTTAGCTTGTTTTCTTGGAAAAGATCTGACTATGTTAGTTACGTTACAGTTTATTTTCTTGGACCTGATCTGACTATGCATGTTTGCCACGCGTGGTGACTAACTTACTGGGGACAGTTTCTATTATCCCAATGATTCCCACGTCACCCCCAAACTGTCTGCGATGCAAAGCCACGGCCTGTAGATTCCATGGTAATGATTTTCTGTAGTTCAGTTTTGCATACGGGAATATGTTTTATTTTTAGTTATCAAGAACGACTGTAGATTATGTGGGATCAACCATATTTACAAAAGCTTACACTGATTTCTCATTGGATGGGTCGTTCAGGTGGGTTCTTAGAAGATTTAAGATATGTGGTAGATTTATTAGGACAGAATTTTTCAGTACAAGTAATAAGATTGAAATTTTCTCTAAATTGTATTAAAAGTAAGTTGATAGATTATATTGAAAGTAAATTTCTATTAAAATATATTGAGATTGAATCCATTTATTCGTTATTACAATTATATACTATTTAACAATGATTACGCTCTTATGATCAAGTACGAACCGTCTTATACACACATTGCCTGTATCTCAGACTCAGCAAAAAGTACATTCACTAGGTTACGTAAATAGATGAACTAGACAGATTCCAAAGATTCCCTAGAGGGCAAACGCGCTGATCTTGCAGAAGTACCTACGTAATAACGTACTTAGACCTAGACAATAATCTTTAAGAGACTACAAAGCCTCACTTTGAGATTCTGGCCAACGCAAAGAGCTAGGCGAGTGCCATATTTGGCTTTGTCTTAAGAAACTGGTATATAAAGCCCCAGCCACGGGCTGACACCAGTTTTGCTGGCCAGAAGCTCAAACATACTTTTGTCTTTACAGGTGAGATTATGATCTATGTACAATTTTTCATAGTATAAGACTTTTTAGTGTTATAAGAATTTTTAGTGTAAAGATGTTAACCTAACATCAGTATGTTTAAACATTATATTATTTTAATATTTCTTTACTATTCTTTAATATAATGTATCAGAAAGTTTAATTGTTTGAAGAACTTGTATTTACTTATAATTATATTATTGATCCGCTACCAACTTCATATTCAGTAATAGTTAATTTAGAAATAAAATACTCTTTAAATAATAGAGTTTAATATGTTGACATTTTAGAATAAATTCAGTAAAATATATTTCAATTACGATATTGGTCTGAAATATTGAATTTTAGATTCTTTAGCTATCGTGAATTTATTCGATATTTAATTATCTGTATTATATTATAAACGGCAGAAATTATACAAATGTATGATGTTGGTAAGTGAAAGAATGTCGTAGTTTTATATGTATTTCTTATATCCGCAAATTGAGCTTGTTGTAGTTTGATATTGAAATGTAAGTTTATATGTTGAGTATTTCAATAACGTTTTGCTAGCCAGAAACTCAAGCTGACTTTTGTCTTTACAGCTCCATCCCCTACCCTCGCAAGCCAAAAATGTAGCCACATCTTCATCATCAAGTGAAACTTCTTTCAAGATGATTGAACTTCGTCTTTCTCTCTCTCTCTCTCTCTCTCTCTCTCTCTCCGTCGGGTTTTGGAAACAGCTTGACGAAAGAAAAATCCACCTCATCTAAGTCTATGGATAAATCTTATTTCTACGGATAAAATCTCCTTTCCGACGGATACAACTATCTTTCCTCGTAACAGATTTCCAAATGTCACTGAGCTAGTAGGAGCAAAATAAATTTTCACAACAAATGCTACAGTATTTGTAGCAGGACAATTAATTCGTTCTTATTTCTTATTTTCTTGTTGTAACATCACGTCTGCAGACGAATTTAATTTTGCCTTTGCATATTGATGAGAGGAAGCAAATGTTTGGATTGTTCACTGAATTGAAGAGTGCTCACTGGACTAAAACCAATTGAAGATTATTGCGAATTATTCAAAACCGAGAAGGAAAAAAAAACTAGCCTAAACTAGCTGAAATCAAGTTGGTTACTTATTCCTTACTTCTTATTCCCGATTCAATAAGGAATAAGTAACCAGATACTTATTCCCGATTCAAATATTTCACATATAGTATTTCAATACTTATTCCATATTCACAACGAGTTTTTTTATTTATTCATTACTCCCAATTTAGTATGTAATTGGTTACCACTTAGTTAATGCAGATGAAAGCTGTTTAGAGCATACATTGGTGTAATTGTAATCTGATTGGAGAAATACGAGTGCTATAATAAGCTGAATATAGACAGATCACAGACAAAATGTAGGAATGGTTTAGGATATTGATAGGAACACGTGTTTAGTAATTTAATATAGGATTAATTAGTTTTGTTAGGCATTTGGGTCGTGTCTTCTGATGCATGGCGTGAAATATTGGAATTCGGGTTCGAAAAACTTACTAATGACTCAAGTAAAAGGGAAACCACATATATAAAATTAAAACAACATACAAATGTGAAATTGGAGATTTCTCTTGTGTTTTCGTCATGTCCTTAGAGGAGAATTATTCAGAGTATTTACGAGTTTAGGAAGCCTTCAGTTGACTTTGAATATTGTCTTGAAGTCCTTGGAACTCGGGATCTTAGCATACTTGTAACCGATTTTCAGAAATTGGGATTACATAAAGGGGAGTGGAGGGCGGGTAAACCACATGCCGCAAGAAGATTACACTGGACAACAAATTTTTACAAAAGTCATGTTACTGAAATAAAATTAGTCAATTCTTATCAATTTTTATGTGCTGAACACGAATATGACAGTCAAATTGCAAAATTGGCTCTAGTTTTTTTGTAATCTGCAAGAAATTAATGTTTACATAACGAAATGCATTCCAATAGTAAAAGGTCAACTGTAATAGCCTACCTATAAAAAATCAAGTCATTGACTACATCTTAGATTTCTTCGCCTGTCTCTTGTACAGCTGTTCGGGAGCATCTCTGAGGAGTGTCCAGCAGTAGTCAGCCAGCATTGTAGTGGACCATTTTCCCTGGTATCTTTGTTCCATTGTTGCGATATCTTGATGAAAACGTTCGCCGTGTTCATCACCAACAATACCACAGTTGCTAGGAAAGAAATCCAAATGGGAATGAAGGAAGTGAATCTTTAGAGACATATTGCAGCCAAGTTTCTTATACTTCATCAACATGTCTTCTACTAGTTCCTTATAGTTTTCTGCCCTAACATTTCCGAGGAAGTTTGTAGAAACTAGGCGAAAAGCATTCCATGCTTGTTTCGCGTCACCTTCCAGCAAGTTGTTGAACCGGTCATCTTTGAAAAGCTCTCGAATCTGAGGACCCACAAAAACTCCCTCTTTAATCTTTGCTTCGCTGAGTCGAGGGAATTTTTCATGCAGGTATCGGAATGCTGGCAAAGTCCGGTCAATGGCTTTCACGAAGTTCTTCATCAAACCTAGTTTGATGTGAAGGGGTGGTAGCAAGATTTTCTGAGCCTCAACCAGAGCTGGGTGTTGGATATTCTTCTCTCCAATGGCTACATTCTGCCTGTGAGTCCATTCCTTCCTCATGTAGTGCATTTCCCTTGCTCGGCTATCCCACTCGCATAAGAAACACATGTATTTTGTATATCCTTGCTGCAGTCCCATTAAAAGGGCAACTACCTTCAAATCACCACAGAGGTGCCAGCTGTACTTGTTATACTCAATGGAATTCAGTAGCTGCCTTAAGTTATCGTATGTCTCTTTCATGTGGACAGCATACGCTACTGGAATAGATGGAAGAATGTTTCCATTGTGCAAAAGCACAGCCTTGAGACTCAGTTTCGAAGAGTCCACAAATAGTCTCCATTCTTGTGGGTCATGAGTGATTTTTAAAGCATTCATGAGGCCCTCAATATCGGAACAGAATATCAGATTACTTTCCTTTCTGAAGAAAGGCTCCAATTGCTGGTGGCGCTTTCGATATGCAGTAATTGTGACATCTTCTTCTAGAAGATTCCATTGTTGGAGTCTTGATCCTAGCAATTCTGCCTTGTTCTTTGATAAGTCCAAATCACGAATCAGGTCATTTAGTTCCTCCTGTGTTATTCTGTGTGGGGTTGATGATGCACCACAGTGAAAATCTGGATCACTGCATGCTGATGGACCAGGAGAAGAACAGGTCGACTCACCTTTGTCTTCGTCAGATGAATCAAGAGAATATTCTGCTGGAGGTTCTGGAATAGGAAGTCCCTCACCATGTGGAACTGGTCTCAATGCAGACGGAATGTTTGGGTAGACTATTCTCGACTTCTTTCACTTCGTTATTCCGCCGGAAAGAGGAGGTACCAAGCAGAAGTAACAGTCATTTAGGTGGTTGCTTGGCTCTCTCCACACCATTGGGGCTGCAAACGGCATTGATGACCTTTTGCAATTCAACCACTGTGAAAGCTGTGTTGTACATGTAGCACAGAATATATGCGGAGCCCAAGGCTTGTCTTGGTCACCAACCTTGCATCCGAAGTAAAGATGATATGCCTTCTTCACTTGAGAATTGATACTTTTCTTCTGGTTGGCAAATGTCACTTCCCCACAAATATAGCAAAAATTGTCCGCGGTATTAACACACTTTCGAGGCATTACTGTTCTTTATTGTACGTAAATGGATAAAATAATAAGTTTTATGTAACAGTAGCTTGAACTGTCTCGCACAACGTCTAAAATATTTTAAATGCTGAACCTATCTGATTGGGCTTTATATAGTACACTGCTTACGTCAGCTTCAGCAGCCGCCTGGCATTAGTATAATAGGCCTACACATGTATAGTACACTGCTGACGTCAACTTACTTCAGCAGCCGCATGGCATTAGTATTGCATTGCATCAGAAAATGATGCAATCAACTGTGGATGATGTGAGCATGATGGTATTATGCAATGTTACATCATTATTCCGGATGTTGCTGCAGTCCTACTGGAGAAATTTACACAGTGAAACATAGAAAATGAGGTATATGAATATCTTCAAAACGAGAGCCAATACAAATTTTTCACGGTTATATTCGTGTTCGGCACACCAAAATACTACAGATTAGGGCCTTTTCAAGTCAGTAATGATTTCACAGTTGACCAGTGTTATATCTTACTTGTACAGTTTGGTCATTAAGTATCACCTTTAAAGAGATTTGACAAGGTCCATTCTTGTTATGTTATCTCAGAAGGATAATGTAGTAACGAAAGAAGTCCCAAGGAATTTCGTTGAGTTCATTTCGAGAAATGAGCTTGCTGACGCAGGTCTCCTGCGACACATTCCGTAAGAAGATTATAACATAGACCCTTCTTTGACATTTCATCTCCGCGGATTGTGCACCCTGTACTAATTAAACACCTGTTAAGAGGATTTTGATTTCAACGTTTTTGACATAGTATCTAACTAAGTACACGTTTTAACAGTAGAAAAAAGTTTTTAAAGAAATCCTCGAGACGATTACGAAAAATCTACGGCTAGATGGAGGTTGTGTAAGACACATGTCGTAAAAACATTATATCTTTACACAGTTTTAACATTGAACCTTCTCTGATATTTTATATCTAAGAGATATAGTCAACTCTTGAAGGAAGTCCTCACGAATTTCGTCGATGGCAAACCACGATATAAAGGGCGTCCGGTGGGTACAGGGTATGAAAAACACGGAAAAGATCAATAGACTGATTCAAGAGTTTGTACTAATCGAACCTCTAATTATATGATTTTGATTTCAATGCCTATCTGACAGTACCTGGCTAGACACCCGTGCTAAAAGTATTTTTTTAAAAATGTTGTTTTAATGTAAATACGTCGAGTTGATTTCGAGAAAGTCGCGGCCTCACAAATGCGGTCTGGTACAACACATTCCATATGAAAGTTATATTTTACGTATATATTTGGGTCATCGAGTCCCTTCTTTATAAAGTTTGACACAGACCCTTCTTTGACGTTTTATCTATGGATTGAGTTCATCCACGGAAGAAGATATGACGAATTCAGTCGAGAGGAAACAAGGAAATAAGGGAAACCAGATAGGTACCGGGTATGAAAAACACGCAAATGTCAATAGATTGTATCAATAGTTTGTACTAATTGACCCCTTACTTAAAAGGACTCTGATGTCAACGCGTCTCATACGGTATATAAATAGGTACCCGTTCTAGCAGCAGGAAAAGTTTTAAGAAAATTCGCCTAGCCGATTTCAAGAAATTTGCTACGAGAGAAAGGAAGTCGAATGCAACATATACCGTTGTACAGTTGGACCATTACGTCTTCTCTTTAGAGTGTGATATGGGTCGTTCTTTAATATTTTATCTCTAGAGGATAAAGTGCATCCACGACTAAAGCCCTGAAGAATTTCGTCGTATGGTAAGAGCGAAATAAGAGGTGTCCGACGGGTACCGGGTGTGAAAAGAACTCAGATACTCAGTTGTATCAATAGTTTGTACTAATGGAACCTCCACTTAGAAGATTTTGATTTAAACGCCTCTTAGATATTATTTAGCTAGGTACCCGTTCTAACAGCAGGAAAATACAGAACGTTATTGGTAGAGCTAAATTTGAGAAATTTGCGACTAGATAATGGAGATCGAGTACAACACATGCCGTAATATTATATATTACGTTACATTTGGGACACTACGTCACCTTTTCATTTAGTATTGACATAGACACTTCTTTGATGTTTTATATCTCAGGGATAGAGACCACCCACAAAGGAAGTTAATGTTAATGATTGTATCACTAGTTTCTACTGATTGTACTCCAACTTGGAGGATTCTCATTTCAACGTCTCTTTGACAGTATCTAACTAAAGACCTGTTCTTACTGTAGGAAAGTTTAAAGAAACTTCTTCAAGATAATTTCCAGAAATTTGAAATTTGCGACAACACATGCCGTCAGAAGATGACACATCTAATCAGTTGGGCCATTACGTCCATTTTTAAGAGTTTTAACATGGACCACTCTTGATGTTTTATCTCTAGGGGATAGATCCATTCACGATGGAGGTCCTCACTAATTTTGTCAAGAGGAAACGACCAAAAAAGGGTGTCCGATGGGTATCGGGTATGAAAACTACGCAAATGTTAATAGATTTTATCACTAGTTTGTACTGATTGTTCTCAAACTTGGAGGATTTTTATTTCAGCGTCTCTCAGACATTATCTAATTACGGACAGTTCTAACAGTAATCAAGGCTTGAAGAAAATTCTTAGAGACAATTTCCAGATTCTAGGGGCTCGATAAAGGAAGTCGAGCAGAACACATGCTGTAAGAATATATCTTAACTTTTACATTTGGGCCATTACGTCACCGCGCAATAAGGGGTGCACTATATGTCCCGTGTATGAAATGCACGTAAAGGTTAATAGATTGTATCACTAGTTTGTACTAAGAGTACTCCAACTTAGATGATTTTGATTTCAACGTCTCTTGGTCGGTATTTAAACGGGGCCCGTTCCAACAGTAGGGACAGTATGAAGAAAGTTCGTCGAGCCGACATTGGTAACTTTTTGGCTGCATAGGGGAAGTCGAGAACAACGCTTGCCATCAAAAGATGAAATCAAGCATATATTGTTGGGTCATTACGTCCCCTCTTAAGAGATTTGACATGGACTTTTCTTTTTGATATTTGATCTCTAGGGGAAAGGGTATATCCATGAAGGGAGTCCTGACGAATTCGTCATGAGTCAAGAGAATCAGAGGAGTACGCGCTATAAGGGGGAGTAGGCTATACGAACCGTATATGAAAAATCGCAAAAGTTAATTGATTGTATCAATAGTCTAATAATTGTATACCAATTTAGAGGATTTTAATTTCAACGTATCTTGTACAGTATCTAAATCGCGACCCGATCTAACAGTAAGAAATGATTGAAGAATAGCCTTAGAGCCGATCTCGAGATTTCGTTGCTAGAGATATCACTTATATCTGTCCATACTCTGCTCTTGTTCAATGTTCAGTGGGACTTACAAAGGCGTCACTCATCTCTGGGCATGAACTGCTCTTGTTCAAATGTTCAGTGGAATTTACAAACGCGTCACTCATCTCTGGGCATAAACTGCTCTTGTTCAATGTTCAGTGGGACTTACAAAGGCGTCACTCATCTCTGGGCATAAACTGCTCTTGGTCAATGTTCAGTGGGACTTACAAAGGCGTCACTCATCTCTGGGCATAGATTGCTCTTGTTCAATGTTCAGTAGGATTTACAAAGGCGTCACTCATCTCTGGGTATAGACTGATCTTGTTCAATGTTCAGTGGGATTTACAAAGGCGTCACTAATCTCTAGCAATCTATTGTTCTTATTCAGTGTTCAGAGGTATCTACAAAGGCGTCACTCGACTATTTCAATCTATTAATCTTGATCAGTTTTGAAAACATCATTTTTTATAAAAGTGACAACACGACCTTTGTTGCACAGATCATTACAATTTACTGAAATGATTCCGGTGTCGTCAGAAACAAGGCTGCCTATTAACTAGCTAATTATTGATGTTTAATAAAAAAATAAGGCAGTATGTTACCTAAATAAATACTGTTGATTCATTCAGCCAAGGCAGTCTGTTAAGTAACTAAATATTGACGAATAGTTCAAATATAGATAGTTCTCGAATGACGTCATCAGCAGCCATATTTGTGGTAAGTGGGCAGATTTACTGTTGACTTTATATGGTGTTTGGAAGTTGAAATAAAAAATTGAATCTTAAGATACTTTTACGAAAATTACATACTCAAACAGAACGCAAATAAAGCTTGCTTTTGGTATCTATATTTTTTAGTGACAAGTTGACTTTGCTTCAGTGTGCCTTGTTAAAAATTGTAAATTTTGGTGATGGCATATAGGCGAAACGGCCAGGTTGCCCAGGGTCTATTTAAATTGGCAGAATATTGCCTGCTAGTGACCTTATCGTGAAGCATAAAGAGAATGCTAATAATTTCTCAAAATTGTCTGAATCGAAGTTTGAAAGAGACGAATTACATTAGCCATTAACAAACACAGTGTTTATTTTTTATTTTCTTTGTTTATTTACAAAAGCGTCACCCATCCCTTGCTATATACTGCTCTTATTCAATGTTGAGAACAAAACTGATAACACGGTGTTGTGGCACAGATGATTAGAACTTTTGTAAGTGATCCAGGTCTCGTCAGAAACAAGGCAGTATGTTAACTAAATAAATACTGACGACGATTCATATAAATAATACATACTGTTAACTAACTAGATATTGATGATTCATTCAAATAAGGCTGTTAACTAAAAAGTGATGATTCATTCAAAAGAAAACAGTCTGGTAACTAACTAAATACTGACGATTAAATAAAATATTTTAAGAGGATGTTAGTGTTTTCTCAAAATTGCCTGAAACGAAGTTGGAGAGAAAAGAGTGACGTTAGCCATCCGCAAACAGAATATATATTTATATATATTTATATATATACCATTTTATAAATAATAAGTTATATTGCAAACATAATATGACTCGGTGAATTATATATTTTATTCTTGTGTCTGACTAGTACTCTACAAAGATTCACAAGTTCTTAAATGTCTCTAGGAAACTCAAAGTTGTTTTCAAGGCATGTTTAATGGCTAATAGCTGTCGTAGACTCTCTAGCAACTATCTTACCCTTTATAGCAACAACGGTGTGCAATTACTCTCTAGCAACTATCTTACCCCTTTATAGCAACAACGGTGTGCGATTGCTCTCTAGCAACTATCTTACCCTTTATAGCAAAAACAGCGTGCGATTACTCTCTAGCAACTATCTTACCCTTTATAGCAACAACGGTGTACAGTTATAAACGACTGAACCTACGCCGGTAGACAATTCCTAACGGTTTAACCGTTAAAGACATCCAACTTGTATAAATCTTGTACTCTCGGATCGCTACGAGATCTTAAGACATCTACCTTCTGGTACAATGTTCGAGACTTCTCTAAATTGACATGACAGTTTATTTCAGAGACATAAAATGAAGGAAAAAAACAACGAGGACGACGATAAAATGCATCAGCTGAATGTGGATTTATTGTTTATCAGTTGAACAAAACAAGACTTTACGCATCCTAGAGTCTTAGCATTCATCCGCCCATCAGCGTAGTGTTAACACCTTCAGATTTGTGAATGAAGGTGCTCATATTTTATAAATTGCTGCAAATAATAATAATAATAATAATAATAATAATAATAATAATAAATATAATAATAATAATGATTGCCGCATCAACAATAGATTGATACGACGAGAAAGATGATCAATGGTCGGCCCGGTGTCAGGATAATGTGACTGGGTGGGACATCATGCCACATGTCTGCGGCATGATGCCCCAGTGCTAGACATCACTAAAAACTGCCACACTGCAGACATCGTAGCGATATGACTGAAAAATTGTTAAAGCTACGTTAAGAAATCCAAATCACACACACACACACACACACACGCAAAGAATTAGGGATAAGGCATTCCGAAACTGGCAAAGCAATTATGACAAATTCACATGCATGTTTGTTTTATAGTATTTACAAAAGTGAATTAGAACCGGAACAAAACTGTAATGCTGACTATCATATCTATTTAGGAAGCTACTTGCTAAATTCAGACACTCAGCGCACATGCTGAAAGTAGAGACAGGCAGGCATAGTAGGACTGAGAGAAATAATATATACTGTGAATTATGCCGGACAAAATGTCTGTTTGGAAGAATATGAATTCCATTGTCTTTGTCTATATCGATTATAATACAAATACTTGAATGAAGTTTATGGTCTCTATTCCGTCTACAGGAAACGTTTATCCGTTATGAGTCATAGAAAATGTTAATTATAAGGAGTATTTCTTGCTATATTAATTTGGCTTTTCGTGTGAGATGACCTTTGATAATTCATACAAATGGCGAATATTACCCATAGTGGCAGTAACACCTTAACAATATCATAAACTGATTCTTGATATGACATTCTATACATAAAATCATGTTGAACACCACATTTAATTCCTGTACATCAACATCATCATCAGCAGCAGCAGCAGCATCACTACTAATACTGTCGGGAAAAAATAACGTTCAACTATTGCTTTGAAAATGTGTTGCAATGTCTAACTAACGTCAAGCTCGTGATGCTTTAAGCATACAAGATACACCACTTCGAATCAACTAATTTAAGCCTAATAAATTCACCAATTCGAATCAGCTACGTTAAGCCAAAAAATACACCAGTTCGAATCAGCTACTTTAAGCCTACAATATACACCAATCTGAATCGGTTACTTTAATCCTACAAGATACACCAATTCAAATAAACTACTTTAAGGCTACATGATACACCAATTCGAAATCAGCTACTTTAAGCCTACAAAATACACCAATTTCAATCAGCTACCTTAAGCCTACAAGATACACCAATTTGAATCGGCTACTTGGAGACTGCAAGATACACCAAATCGAATTAGCTACATTAAGCCTACAAGATCAACATGTTCGAATCAGCTACCTTTCATCGATATCAATATATATATATATATATATATATATATATATATATATATATATATATATATATATATATATATATATATATATATACATTAGGCATCGGGTTTAAAACTTAAGTTCAGAAATCTCCGTAAAAAATTAGAAAATGGGGGGGAGGGACTTCCAATTCCGAAAGCCAAAGCAAATAAAACATTTGATGAACATTAACATTAGTGTGTTTCCATGCATTCTCTGTACAACGGTAGATATACCAACCATGAAACTGTGCTATGGTCGACAGCCTTAAGAAAATTACAAATAAAACCGATACAAAATGGAAATTTCTCGTGAGTATATAACACTTACATGAACCCAGTAACTCTCCCATTCTTTTACTGATACTCTACGGTCCACTGCAACGAAATTTATACAGTAACAGTCAGATACTCCTAATTGCAGGTTCATATATCTTTATTTTTTTTTCTGTCTTTCATGGTATATGCCTATTTATCATTCTGATATAGATTACGCATATTATCTACCTAATGATCCAAAAATACAAATCTCTCTCTCTCTCTCTCTCTCTCTCTCTCTCTCTCTCTCTCTCTCTCTCTATATATATATATATATATATATATATATATATAACAATAGTGCTACATACTTAAACTTTCGACACGTAATGGATAAGCTGAAAGCATGTTTTTCCATTCATCTCACTCACTCTCTCTCTCTCTCTCTCTCTCTCTCTCTCTCTCACTCTCACACACACACACACACACACACACAATAAAAAACTCATAAAAATAAGAACAAGGTTCCTGTACAGTCGTTATAAGAAGTGAATATATTCAGAGAAGTGGATCAGAGTACAGCCTATAATGTTGTTGTTATTGTTGTTGTGGGGTTTAACGCCATTTTTCAGCACACGATAGGCTATACATGGCGGCCAGTATTAATGGTGGAGGAAGAACACGTGGAAAACCCCTGGAAAGAACCACCGACCCACGAGAAGCTACTAGCAAGCTTTCTCACATACCCACATTGGCTGAATCCGAGATTCGAATCTACGCAGACAGAGATGATATGGCAGTGATGTATATACGCATTGTAAAACATGTGCGAACAGAAACAAGATCGTAATCCAGCTCTGTCAATATATGTATATACAACATAGATAACTTAAAATTGTATATTAAATGAAATTTTTTAAAGTCTATTTATTTATATTCGTTTCACTCTTTCTCATTAATTGAATAGAATATAACTGTTAAAAACAACTCACTATCAACGTCCATCATGCTGAACAAATTGTCAAAGTCGTGCTCATCTAGATGGTGATCGCTGTCCACATCGTAATCATCGTAAAGTGCATGGGAGAGGTCATGTAGAGTCGGGGTATGAGTATTGACGTAGGACGTGTACTCGTGGCGTGTCACTCTGCCGTCATCTGCATTGAAAAAAGTACAATAGAAAAACTGTTTTATTTATCTGCATGTAGCAAAATGGATTATGTCTTACAAAAAGCAAATTCAGTGAATTTTCGTCCCTTCATCCCTTTCGATGGTGTAAGGTCACAAAATTTCACAGTAATGAAATCTGACTACAGTATTTACGAAAGATCTGAAAGATCAAATGGCAACATTGTTTAATTGCACTATCTCAAGAATATTAAAAAAAGTTTCCATCAAAGATATTATTTAAGGAAACATTGTCAGCTTGTTTCAAATGTTTTAAAAATGTAAAGTTACCCTAGACTGCTTTGATGTAGTTGTTTGGTTATCTAGAAACTTTATGGAAGAAGGTAACATGTCCTCTGCCTATAAAAACCATGCTACACTAAAATGCATTGTAGGAATTTCACCGACAAAAACAATAACGTTTTGTCAGAAGTCTATGACTATAGCATTCCGGACAAGGACAATTTTGTTAAATCTGGACTGGCAGATTCGCTTGAGCCAGGAGATTTAGTGATTGCGGACAGAGGATTGTTTTATTAAAGATGTTTTAATGTCTGGCAGAATTGATTCCACCTTTTCTTTTAAGATTATAACAATTGACACCTCAAGAAGAATTCATGACCAAGAGCATTGCTCGTGTCTTATTCAAGATGAAAGAGCATCTGATCGACTGAAATCGTTTAAGGTTACAGGAACTGTTCTCTCTTCTTGTAAAGCAAAATTATTTCGCGAATATTTGTGCATGGCATGTTATTTCCTAATTAATAAACACATCTATTTTGTCATCAATTTTAAATTGTATTGCGTGTAGACTTGTATTAGAATTAAAAGAACATAACGTTATTATATTGAAATGATACATGTAGATTAACCCTTCAAATTGCTCTAAGAACATGAATTAAATCTACATATTCAGTATCGATTAATTAAAAATGTATAATCATTTGAACTAGTTCATCATATATATATATATATATGTGTGTGTGTGTGTGTGTGTGTGTGTGTGTGTGTGTAGCATCCTGTGACGATTGTCTGCAAGTTGCTGCACACAATGGATATTTCCTATTCTTGAAGGCTGTAAGATAAAAACAGCAATCAAAATGTTCCGTACCAATTGTTCTGTAAATCCTTGCATATCTTATATTATCAAAAACCTTATTTTCTTATGAATTTCCATAAAGATGAACATCAGACAGCAAACTATGCATCAACCCACTATAAATAAAAGGAAGTCATTTTAAAATTGTTCATTCAATATTTGTTTAAGTATGCTTTTGTAATCCCAGTTTCTGAGTTAATAACAGAAGTTAAATTTAAAATATGTAGTACCAATATAAAACGAAACTATTTTTTTTTGCATTGTCAATGTTTCAAATCCTAAATCTGAAAATCAACTGGCATAATACGCCATGGGATTCTCATTTCAATATATTCTATCATAATACACCATGGGATTCTCATTTCATTATATTCTGTCGTAATACTCCATGGCATCCGTGGGATTCTCATTTCGATATATTCTATCGTAATACTCCGTGAGATTCTTATTTTAATATATTCTATCATAATACTCCGTGGGATTCTCATTTCAATATATTCTATCGTAATACTCCGTGAGATTCTTATTTCAATATATTATATTGTAATACTCCGTGAGATTCTTATTTCATTATATTATATCGTAATACTCCGTGGGGTTCTCATTTCAATATATTATATCGTAATACTCCGTGGGATTCTCATTTCAATATATTATATTGTAATACTCCGTGAGATTCTTATTTCATTATATTATATCGTAATACTCCGTGGGGTTCTCATTTCAATATATTATATCGTAATACTCCGTGGGATTCTCATTTCAGTATATTATATTGTAATACTCCGTGGGATTCTCATTTCAATATCTTCTGGCATCAGAGTATTATGATGACATTTTATCAGTTTTGAACTTAAATATTTTCCAAATTCAACATCTGGAAATATTCTTTTTAAAATCATTCCTTTCGAGGACCAAATGACAGAGTCACAATATTCTACTTCATAAGGTGAAGTCTGCATTTCTGGTAATAATATAGCGTCTGTACCTGGTAGTAATAATGCATATGTACCTATTAGTATTACTACATCTGTACCTGGTAGTAATACTACATCTGTACCTGGCAGTAATACTACATCTGTACCTGGTAGTAATAGTTACGTTATTTCTTTACGAATGGCTCGCTATTCACATCTTTTGAGCAAAGTTTTTATATTTTATTTGCATTAAGGTCATTTAAACATAATGGGTCTTTACCTGAAAAATAGCTGACAGTTTATCTGAACTACACCTCTCACGTTAAAGTTTCGATCATAGACAAGGCCATCAGGACTACATCCAAGTTTTGATCATCGACAAGGCAATGAGGACTACATCCAAGTTTCGATCATAGACAAGGCCGTCAGGAGTACATCCAAGTTTCGATCATAGACAAGGTCGTCAGGACTACATCCAAGTTTCGATCATCGACAAGGCCGTCAGGACTACATCCAAGTTTCGATCATAGACAATGCCATCAGGACTACATCCAGGTTTCGATCGTAGACAAGACCATCGGGACTACAAGTTCTGCATACATAGGATTGACCAAAAATCCACTTTATTGTACCGTAAAATCAGTTCCAGTATTTTCAGTCATGTACTCTTGAAATGTGGATATATGGAGTTTGAGTAATCTGAAACTGGTCATGAGTGGTAAAGAAAAATAGACTGACATCCGAGGGGGGAGGTGATTTTTCTCGCCGTTTATTGGAATTTCCAGTAAATAAAAGCAGACGGAGACCTTAGTGTGTATATATATGGAGTCTGATAAGTCTGAAATTGGTCGAAAGTGGTGAAAAACATAGTCGGAAATCTGACCGTGGATATGTGGAGTTTGAGAAATCTGAAATCGGTCAGGAGTGCTAAATAACAATAGACTGACAGCTGGGAGTGTACCTGTGGACTTTGAGACATCTGCAACTGGCCTGTACTGCAGTGATAGCAATACATTAACAGATCTGAACGCGTCATTTATCATCGTATCGCTCTGTCCTAGGTACGAGTTTTATACGCTGCTCCAACTAGCCAAATATGTAATATATCCTACTTAAACACAAATTTTATATCTTTACCTTACATATAATTTCATAATTAAATAATTCATGTCGATTTAAAAAATTACAAAACCAAGAACATTCTGTTAATTTTTTGTGATTTTTCACGCTCACTGTGATGAGGTTCCCACAAGTATACCATGATGAAATCTAAATGTGACCTATGTTACAGACCTGTACAGTTACAAGGTGGACATGGAATGTTTAATGTACATGTCTCAAAGTACATTAGAGTCAAAGGATAGAAAAGAAACTGACCAGTGATCTTAATTTGTAAGATAATGTTTGACTGATTCATGAGGTGGCATCAATTATAGCTTCACCTTCGTTCATTCCTGAACCTCAAGCAATTTTTAGAATTTAAAGCGTGAACAGTAGCAACCATAAAATATACTTTTATCACCTTCACCTTGAAGATAGGTAAGCAAATTTCAAAATGATCTGTCTTAAAATGAAAAAGAAAGTATGGAAGAAAATAATGATCATCCATAAATATACCTAAATACTAAAGGGCCAATATATCTAAAGCAAAAAGAAAACTATGATGGAAAATTCAATATTGAATCGTGACCTTGACCGCCAGTATTTTGAATTGTAACCTTGATGTTTATGGTAGGATCGCCAGCTTAGTAAACATGCCATCTCGTGATATATAAGCCTGCCAAGTTTTCATCACGTGGTTTCAAACCCTGGTGAAATTATAGACTAGAATAAAAGAGAACTATTTTATCACGTGATCACAAAAGTTATAAAGTTATAGACTGGAAATGAAGTGGAATATTTCATCCCGTGATCTCCAAAAAGTATAAAGATATAGACTGAAACGGAAGCGGGCTATTAGGTCGTGACTTTGATCTTAAAGATATGGTCCTCAAAACTAGTATAAAACACATTTTTATGATGCAAAGGTATATAAAGTGTTACTCTTCATTTCAAATAACAGTAACGTCATAGAGCGGTATAATACGGGTAAAAGAAAACTTACAATATCATGCTGTAACCTAGACTTTGAAAACAGGAGCGGCTATGATGTGTGCAAAACTCCGTCTAATGATCATATAAAAGTATTCTAAGTCTTATTCCTAAATTTCAAACAACTCTAAAGTTATAGAGTTCCTTGAAAAGTGTGAGGAAAAGTGCAAAATATTACGCTGTGACCTTGACCCTCAAGATGGAACTAATTACGTGGGGTATGTGACATAATTATTAATTACGAATCATATGGGGGCGCTCACCAGATAATATGTACTTTTGAGAGAGTGACGTATGTAAGGTGAAGTAGTTCGCATTTAAAACATGCACAGTGGAGAGAATGTTGGCATACCTCTATGCTACATTAATGTAATGTCGATGATATTTCTTTTGGATATTGTACTTTTGGAAATTTTACATGATTTAAGCACACTGCTAACTAAAATGACTCCTCCCTTGTGTTATAAAATCAGCCTCAATTAGACTAAAGTACACTATACATAGCAGCTATTAAAATAGGGAAAATGAATTTTGCCAGACTAGACAATACCAGCTTCTGAAAGTGCAATGAATGAATTACCGAATATATAAAATGTAAAAAAAAGTTATCAGCTCTTTTTTATACAATTTACCTCTGAAGTTCAGGAAGTGAAAATGACCAAGTAGAGCTAGCACTTTTTTGAAAGGTGCACATCTGAAGTAAGGCCAAGCTGTATACTCTATAACCCATAGTACACCCATCAATATACACCAAAATAAATGGAATTAAAGGTTCTTTGCATTATACCTAAGATATACAAGGTCTTTTTTTAAATAGCCAGTATAACCAGTGAGGAAAGCCGGAGAAATTCTTTTTCTTCAAAATCCTAACCCTATGCAAAATACGAATCTGTAGAGCGCCACCATAAGTACCAAACTTCATCTCTTTGTCTCAAAATTGTTATAACGTTATTGAGCGGGAAATCAGGACTTGACATTAGAATGGGTTAAAGTTACTGAGTGGAAAATGAGATGTAACAGACAGACTGGCGGATGAAAACTCTGATTAAATATCAATTGCTTTTCGCGAAAAGATGGGGTACAACAAACTGACAGATATCACCTCGAATGCTTGATTGTACAAGCAAAAATTACTCACGGTTGACGTCATAAACGGTGAAGCTTCTGTGCAGCTCATCTAATGTAAAGAAATCATCCTGATTGTAGTCATACCCCCTGAACATCGATAAGGCGGTTGCATTGTATGGCTTCAGATTTAATCTGAAAGAAAATTAAAATAATTATATTATCGTAAAGCAAAAATCGAAATATTCCGAACATCTTCTGCAAACCACAATCGCATAATATTGACACTGGCTAACTACAGTGATATGATATACACCACAATCACATAATCTACATACTGACAAGCTACAATGATATGGTTTACACCACACTCGCATAATCTACATACTGGCTAGCTACAATGATATGTATAAACCACAATCAATTAATATATATATACTGGCTATATACAGTGATATGATATACAATATAATCACATAATCTCCATACTGGCTGGCTGCAGTGATATAGTATACACTACAATCATAGAATCTATATAATGGCTAGCTACAGTGATATGGTAGACACCACAATCATATAATCTAGATACTGGCTAGCTACAGTGATATGGTATACACCACAGTCACATAATCTACATACTGGCTAGCTACAGTGATATGATATACAACACAATCCTGTGACCTAGATACTGCCTAGCTAAAGTGATATGGTGTACATCACAATCACATAATCTAGATACTGGCTACTTACAGTGATATGGTATACACCACAATCATATAACCTAGACACTGGCTAGCTACAGTGATACTACGTACACCACAATCACATAATCTACATACTGACTACCTAGTGTCATATAGCATACACCACAATCACATAATCTAGATACTGGGTAACTACAGTGATATGGTGTGCGCCACAATCACATACTCTACAGACTGTCTAGCTACATTGATATCGCATACAACACAATCACATAATCTACATGCTGGCTAGCTACAGCGTTATGGTATACCACACAATCACATATCTAGATACTGGCTAACTACGGTGATATGATATACACCACAATCGCATAATCTGCATACTGCCTGGCTACAGTAATATATTCTGGTATAGTCCACTTCAACGAGTAAATTATATTCGATTGTCTAGTTATGCTATGACAGAGCTTAAATGTTACTGAAATAGATTCATTGCATGAAAAAGTGAATTTCTTTTTATTCAGAATTCTAATAAGCTCTTTCAAATCTTAGAACGAACACCAATTGTATTTATCCTTGCACCAATCTGATGTATAATCTCAATAAATGTTTGACACACACTTTATAGTTTGAAATTCAGTAGTTACTGGATGTGACGCACATCACTGTGGAGAAAAGGAGAATTTAATGTTAAAAACTTCCATCAATTTAATATTAGGTGGTTACTGTACATTTAAAGGGAAATGTAATGTATTAACGATGTATGGCTCTCGTTCAACACTCAATGAATTTAACATTCTGGGTCACGCACGGTAAAATTACTCACATTTACTGACCAGCACCCAGTACCTACCGACCATCACCCATACAAACAGATCACAATATGCATATACTGATCATCGTCTACATCACTTCCTAGCACACTGTTGACCAATACACAGTTTTACTGACGAACACATGCACACTTACTGACCAACTCTCATACCTACATGCCAATACCCTCAACAACTGACCAGCACCAAGTGATCATTACTCACATCTAATATGAGCAACGAAGTATTACTCACCAAGGTAGTAGACCTACCCAATCTAAAAACGTACTCAAGTCAAAACGTACTAGAGTCAAAACGTATTTAAGATAAAATGTACCCAAACCTAAAAGTAACAAATTCATAGTTAAAACGTTCCCATGTAAAGAGATAACACTATTAATGCAAGTTCCAACCCGTTGAAGTTCGGACATTTACATATTTAGATTTATATGTCGTGAGTTCCATATATCAATAGACAATGATACTCTGTAAGTTGTGAATATGTATGACTGGCTTTAAATTTATTTTCTTTGATCTGTGTACTAACATAACTTCAATATGTATGACTGGCTTTAGATTTATTTTCTTTGATCTGTGTGCTAAGATAAACTTCAGTATTCATGACTGGTTTTAGGTTTATATTCTTTGATCTGTCTACTAAGATACCTTCAATATGCATGACTGGTTTTAGGTTGATTTTCTTTGATCCGTGTAAATAGATACCTTGAATAATGTATAAACAGCATGGCGTCTGCAATTTCATTCAATACTGAGACCCTTTTAAATAATGTAATTTGGACTAACTCGGGAGGCAGAGCTTTAACATTTGAAAGGTGTAATTTACAAATAAAATCACTATGTCAAAGGTGACTTTTCGTCAGTGATCTGGAGTTGCACTTAATTTACATTCAAAATCCATTTATAGAATAAATCCATGAATTCAAGTAAATGTCACATTCCTCTATCGAAATAGTAGTCCAGAATGATCCGATTCAAACTTCAATTTTAATGTTAATTCCATATCTCTTACAATTAAATGATAAAAAGTAAAATTCCGCACTTGTATCATTCACAGATTCCTGCAAATGTTCTTGTTTAATGTCAAGTGGAACAAAGTTTAATAATTCGTCCTGTTCGTTGTAACCATTCGTGTGGACACTTCTCCTACCTCCAACCATGGTAAACTAATAGGTCTTTGGAATGACCTTCATGAGATCGAAAGGGGTATTTATATATGTTTGTTTCCAACAGCCACCCCCAATCTGTACTTGTGAGCATATTTCAAAAAAGCAAAAAGAATTTTAATGAGAATTTATTTAATTATTTATTTATTTATTTATTTATTTATTTATTTATTTATTTATTGTATAAATAGTGAAGATTATATGGTCTTAAACTATAAAACAGAAAATGCAAAAACCAACAAACCTTCCAAATTCAACAAATAATTTATTTCCCCAGATTACAAACTGAAGATTTAAAAAGAACTTAGTATTATAAATTGAATCTCAAATAGACATAAAAGTTCTTTCACAAGTTCATCTCTATGAAATTCAAATTGAATTCCAGTGGTTTTCAAAATAAATTCCAATATTGAATGTGCTGATGCGCCTGTAATCTCGAACGTGTTAATGTGTCAATGGACTGGATTGTGAAGATGTGCTTAAAGTGACTTGATGTATCACAACAACATAATCCAAAAATGTCCTTGTTTGCATTCACTATAATTTCAAATTAATGTGTCTGTCCAGGAAAAGTATTGATGAGAACCTTCTATTTCGAGGGAATAATAGTTTTCATGACAAATTCTACACAAATAAAAATCATAACGCAACAATAAGACTGATTCAGCTTCTAGACACTACTGCAAAAATAAGCGTACGTACGTACATACATACATACATACATACATACATACATACATACATACATACATACATACATTTGGAGTATTCGCATTTGAGTATATCGCCCCGTTTTAAGGAAGTCTTAGATTTGTGTGATTACTCGTCTGATTACTGGATTTCGGTGCAAAGAAAATATTCCTTAGCCCGAAATAATTAGCCAGTTCCTAGCAGCAAACGTCACGGAGTGAAGTCCTAGTGAGTTTCCATGATGCCATCGTTCACTAGTAGTGAATTCAGGTCAAAACCGAATGAGTGTCCCTGTAACACCATATTCGCTATTAAAATCTAGTGGTGTACACTGGTGGTCTGACTGCAGTGGCAGTATTTACGGTAGGAAACCAGTAAATTACACAAAGAAATAAATAAGAAGGCACTCGGCAGATACTGTTTATGTCGCCATGATGGCAAATATGATGTAGTTGTACCGGCGATATGTGCCTGGAAACCATGGATTGACTGGCGTAAGGTGGCGTCGTTATAATAGTTCCCTGTGTTCGGGGATAGTTGTATAGCTTCTACGGCTTGAACTGCTGGCGGTGCGAAAACCTAACAAAGAGAAACCTTGCAGATGTGCGGTTGATAGATATTTGGCACGTTGTGAGATCCGTGGTCTTGCATTAATTAGAGTAAAATGCATGCATAGAAGGGACACGTCTGGCTTTCTAATTTACAACTGAAGGTGTATAGAAGTCTTTGGATGTTTGCGGTAAACTTATGATTTCTAGCGTGAATCGCGCCAGGGTTTTACACCTGTCAAGTAAAGACCCCTGGATTGTAACAATACATACATACGTGTGTGCGTGAGCAGCAGGGAAGTTGTACAGACCTTCCGTTCCAGACCAAATAAAGCTTCCTACGAGAACATTCTCCGTAGAAGCCTCAGATTTCACTTTTACAGCCTTCTACGGAAGCTAATTTTCGTGCATTTCAGACCGGATGCATCGGTTGGTCGCGCCGGTGTGTTGGTAAATATAGCATCCGAGACAGGAAAAATAAATGAAGAAGAATTCTTAGGATAAGATTTTTTGTGTTAATTTTTTTGTTGCATGGTTGGGCTGCTTTGGCCAATTTTACGTCACATTAAAATAATATACTTGAAAATAATATGAGTCGGAAAACTAGCACAGTTGGAGAGCCTCATTCTGCCAGATTAGCGCGAGAACAATTAGCGTCACTAAAGAAACTTATCCCGGCAAAACAATTATTTAAGGAAAAAGTTCGTGAGCACGAAGATACGCAATACGGAATTACCGAGATATCGTCGAGATTTTTAAGTCCAGTCACCGAAACAGTCGAGAGAGTCGCATATGGTGACAAAAAAGATGATAAGGAACTCAGGAAACTCGGAATTGTTCCCATGACTAGAGATATTGAGACACATACTCGAGTGGTGCCGGAAAGACTGGATCAAATTCACCAAGCACAGGTACAAGCACAAGCGCGGCAAGAACAATTGCAGCAAGCACAAGCACAAGCACAATTGCCATAAGAACAGCCACAGCAGGAAGAAGAAGAAGAAGAAAAAGATGATAAAAGTGATAGAGAACCTTGGGAAATAATAAAAGATAAGTTTACTGATGATGGTTGGAATACGATGGAAAAACAATTCAAATTATTTGGTGATAATATTGATGAACTTGGTGGATTTGCTGAAGATTCTTTTAATGTTAGGGCGAAATTTTTAACGAAAGATGGATTAAAAAAAATTAAATCGCGAGAGCTTTGGTACAAAAATATATAACGAGCTAGAGTTAATTTACCCAAGATAACTGGGGGTGACCCGATTTATGATCGATTTTATAAATCTGCACAAGGAAGGTTTTTGTATAATATGAGTCAACCTCGGGGGAAAGGAAAACCTAAATCTCCGGTGACGCCACAATCTTTGAAAATAGGGAAAATGCCCCAAATAACATCCGCCGATACATCTCAGGTACTTTTCCCAACAGAGGAAAAAACCAATATCTCAGGAACTTTTCCTCGCGTGCATTTCGAAGAAAGTTCCATCGATTATTTCAACAAAGATGAGGATAATTTAATCAACATTGCCAGATTTGGCTTTAGTGAAAGAGGTAAATATTTGAAATCTGGACATGTTGATAAATTTACTAAAGAAAATTGGATTCCCGCGGTATATTTTGCTTCAAAGGAAAAATCCGTCAATCTTGATGACCCGGGTTACCAAAATTTTATGGGAAAAATAATACAAAAAGAAGAAGAAGAAAAATCAGAAGAAGAGGGAGGCCTATCAGGGCGGGATAGTAATTCGTCTCCAGAACCAAAAACAGGAAGAGGATATACCTTTTGCCCTGACAGCGTTGTCAACGATGTGTCTCGCCTCGAAATATTAATCGGGGGAAAACGAGCCGGAAATAACTCTCGTGAAATAATCAACGAGGCCTCAGATATTTGCCAGCGATTATTCCGCGGTGGTGTCATCGACTCCTACATTTACAAGGAACTCGTTGACGAACTCATCGATTAAAACAACATAATTGAAATAACATGATTGTTCACAAACATCAGCGCAGACCTAGACAGGTCCGCATAGTTAACTCTCGATTGCCTGTATATAAATATATTCACGGTAATGGACTCGGAGATATCGTCAAAAGTTTCGTTACAAGGATAGTTCCTAAAATAGGACCCGCAGCTAAGCAATTCGCGTCAAAAGCAATAGGAAAGATTGGCGAGACTGTCGTTTCTGGTATCGGCAATTTGGCCACTAAAGGCTTCGATTTTGTCAAAGGTAAAATATCAAATTTGGTGCGTAAAAAAAAACAGCCCGTCAAATTACCTAGCACCAGCGAAATGCCCCCCGAGGTCAGTAAAGCTATAAACGACGCAGCAAATAAAAAAAATAAATGAGCTAGCACAGGAAGTTGCTACCGCAAATCTTGCAAATGAAATAGCGAACACAAGTTTCATATCGGGCAGCGGTCTTCGTTTTAGATGAAATTCTTATTAATAAATGTTCGCACAAGTGTCAAACGAAGTGTTCGACATGGACGAGCCTGTAGGTAGAGACACATCCGTGCGAGATTTCCAGTATTTCTCGTATGACGCAGTGACACCAAATGCGACTAATCGCGTTGAAATTCAAGTTCACGATACAACGAGATATTTTCTTCCATCTGAGGCGTATATCGAAGTTGTTGGGGAAATTAAGAAGGCGGATAATACCGACTATGGCGCAGATTTTAAAGTCGGATTTGTCAACAACGGCATCATGGCATTATTCAAGAGTGCCACTTACATGATCGATGGAAGAGAAATCGAGTCAATCACGGGTAACGTTGATATAGCAACGACGATAATAGGCCTAGCTAGATACTCGGATGATTTTACCAGATCGGCTGGTCCTAGTATGATGTTTGCCAAGGATAACTCTGATCACGCTGATCATCTCCCGTATAACATCGGTGTACCGAGAAATGCCGCTAATAATGCTGACGCCACAAACGTTGGTGTAATGCTCGGCATCAATGACAATTACAACCTTGGATTTGCCACGCCAAGACTTATGTTAAAGGGAGATGATCGAAGATTTTCCTGTGCAATTCCGCTATCTCATATTTTTGGATTTTGCAGGCACTTCAGGAAAGTCATTTACGGAGCGAAACACACGATTTCTTTCGTTCGAGACGACACAGGCAATGACAGAGCCATCTGGCGAGAAGTAGGTGTGGCAGGTGATCGAGGCAAAATATTACTAACCAAATTTACTTTGTGGATGCCAGCGATAGTCCCATCGATGCTTGAGGAAGAAAAATTATTGTCATTCATGAATCAGGGTGGCAAGTCTGTTATGTCCTGGCTAACAACTACGACTGACTCTATCGACTTTAATATTAACGGAATATTTACCTGGCGAATTGCATCACAGCAAGGCGTCTCGGCACCTAGACACATATTTGTGGCTCTTCAAAACGCAAACAGATATGATCAAACTCACAGTCATATGATATTCGACAAATTCGCAGCAACAAACGTGTCGTTGAGGATAAACGGGCAACAAGAACCATCAGAGGAAATATCGATTGATTTTGAAAATTACTCGACGGCCCGCGCGTATCATCGCTTGCTAAGTTTCATGGGTCGTGATCAAAATATCGATACCGGATTGCAAATATCACAGCTGGATTTTAATAAATTTTATTCTATCTATTACTTTTCCCTGGAACATCTTGATTTGGTAAAACAATCCGTCGTTGATATTCATTTCAAAGCCAGAATTAACACAGGTGGACCAGCAAGAGCGATTGCGGTAATCCTCAGCGATAGAACAATGATCTTGGAAGACATCAGCGGTAGAATGAGACTCATCGACGTTCCTGTCGAGAAAATGTAACAAATTCGAAGATTTTAAGATTTCTAAATTTAGATTAAACGATTATTAATATGCCATACGAACACGTCAGCGTAACTCTGACCCAGGGTCAGATGAAAAAGCTCCAATCAGCGATATCAAAGCGATGCGGTACGAAATTAACCCTGAAAAATGATCAAATTCAGGGCGGTCCTAACAAACTGTCGCTAACTAAAAATCAACGTGAACGTTTCGCCAAAGCCAAATCAGCGAATTCTGGCGTTCATGTGAATCTTAGTATAGGCGCCATCAGGGATATGGTCAAAACGGGTGGAATTTTCCCTCTGCTAGCCGCTATTCCCGCGTTAATAGCAGGTGCAAAAGCGTTAGGGTTAGGTGCGGTTGGAGCCGCAGGTGCTAAATTAGCGCATAAAGTAATGGGAGGGCGATACGGTAAAAAAAAAGGGAAGCGGCCTCTATCTAAAACGACCTCCCATGTACGGATCCGGCCTTTATCTAAGACGACCCCCGTACGGATCCGGTCTGAAATTAGCCTACCAGCCTCAAATTTAGATTTATTCAACGAAGCAAAGAATAAAAAAATAAAATTTTTCAGAGGCGTATTTATGCGGGATCAACTACCAGAAAAACCAAATCCCACCGAGACAGGAATAATAAATCTCGATTCAAATACTGGCCCTGGCACACATTGGGTCGCCTACGCGATTAATCCTCGCGAAGTTGTTTATTTTGACTCGTACGGACTAGCGCCACCAAAAGAATTTATCAATTACGTGTCAAAGTTAAATATTCCAATTTGGTATTCGACACTTCCGACGCAGACGTTAATGGATCCACCGATATGCGGTCCTGAATCAATTAACGTCCTCGATGCAATTTCAAAATCATCCGATCCGTATCACAAGATCGTATTTAAATACGCCGTAGATAAATATCATGGTTGATATTTACGGTAGATTTATCTACGGGAAGAAGGAAGCAGAAGTGACTGACGTCGATCTATCAAAGTTCGCCACAAGGGATGATATTAACAATCTTCTATCGCTGTCAGAAGTGGATCCTGGCGAAGTTGCTATTTTTCAGAGCCGCGAAGGGAGATTACAAACAAGCAACGTCAAAATAACTGATATAATCAAGCGGGACGAATATAACGATCGCATTAATCAATTTACTAGCCTGTCAGATTCGGTATCAAAATCCATCGCTGATATCGCCGATATTATAGCGAAGTTGCCACTGAAGGCCAATATCGCTGATGTGGAAAAAAAGGATAACGAATTATCAGCAATGTTGCTTCTGAAGGCTGATAAAGCATCACACGACGAACTTCAGGACAGATTGACAAAGAGACTTAGCAGGCTAAATAACGATCTTAAAAAACTCGACGATAATTTAGCTAAATTTAGTAAAAAAATCGAGGAAGATATAAAAACATTCGGCGATACTTCCTCCGCCGCAAACGAACTAGCAAAGAAAAAAACCGATCAAGCATCGCATGACGATCTTAGCGATAAAGTGAGAAAAATCAACGAGGATATTACCAAAATAAATACTGTAATGAGTCAGAAAAGCGATCAAGCATCGCACGACGATCTCAGCGAGAAAACAAAAAAAATCAACGAGGATATTACTAAAATCAACGATGAAATTTCCAAGATATACCAAATCACAAATGAAAAAGTCGATAAGACATTACACGGCGATCTCAGCGAAAGTGTGAGAAAAATCAACGAGGATATTACCAAAATCAACGATGAAATTTCCAAGACGCGTGATTTGGCGCGTCAAAAGATAGATGTATCGTCGTATGACGGAGAAATTCGAGATTTAAATGCGAAACGTCTCGACGCAACTACAAAAATTAGCCATATTAACACAAAAATATCGTCAATGAATCTTGGAATATTAGCGCGTATTTCGATACCAGCGGAGGTAGAAACAGAAAATCTTCCCTGCCATGTACCATTTGTGGTAAAAATACAGGATCTTACTTGGACACCTGAGAATAACACATTTAGCTTTACCTCGCCAATTACTGGCGTATATCGAGTATATATTATCTCCTTGATGACAAAATTCAATGTAACAATAGACGATGGTTATGATTTTCGTGAATATTATCCTGGGTTTTTTGTTATGACTATATTTAAAAATAAAACGAAAACTTTTAGGCTAGAACCACCAATTAGAACCGTGATGATGGCCGATTGTCAAGTAATTTTCGAATATTTATCCGGAATACACGCAATTGGTTAGATAAACTAACTAATAAAATGACTGCATCGGACTACCGATACAATCAGGCGCGTTTATGGCAGGATTCGCTAAAAAAGCTCCTCGACGAGTATCAGGTAAAAATAAAAAAATACCAGCGTAGATTAGTTGCCATCGATGTTGCTGTGTACGCGGTAAGTGCAATAATCGCCGGTGCGGGAATAATCTTATCCGCGGTGACAACAATCGCGCCGATCGCAGCAACGATAATAATCTCGTCGACAACGACAATCGCTGGTGTTCTCAACATTATCGCAAAAAACATATCCTCATGCACAAATGAAAAATTGTCTCTATACACGAGTAAACTATCCCAGGTCAACGAGGCGTATTCGAAATTATCATCGCTGCTTTCTGAGAGTCTCAACGACGGCGTTATATCCGATATGGAATTTTCAGCGATGATAAATATCTACTCTGAGATTGAACAAATGAATATCAATAATGTCCGAACTAACTCAAATCGTGACAAACACGACACCACCGATAACGACGCTGATATCGGCAAGCTCAACCAGGCCGGAATTTAGTATCGATTTTCCAATACCAATTAGCGTCAAGGAAATTGCGCTGTCACAGTTACGCGTCTATAATAGCTGGCCCAATGTTAGATCGAAATCATTTGGTAGATTATCATCGAATAATTCGCTTGTTTTTGCCAATAAAAACCGTCCCGATGGAACTCCCGATTGGATCGTCGTTGGCATACCAACAGGCAGTTACGAAATTGAGCAACTAGATAAGGAACTTACCAGTAGGATATCAAATATAACCGGCGATGCTACTCCAGGAATAAAAATATCCTCGCACGATCCAACGTTGTCGTCGATAATCGAGGTAAAATCGCCATATATCGTTGATATTTACCAGTCATCGATTAGGACAGTTCTAGGTTGGCCCGAAATCGCACCTCTGGCAAAACTAGAAAAACCAGATTGTATTATTCCAGGTTGGCACGAACAAGCTCCTTCAGAGCTACCGGAGCCAAAAAAATCAGATTTTACCACCGACGAAGGATGGTACGGAGATATCAAACACAAACCTCTGATCCACAGCGCCATCAACCGAGCTAGAGTTAATTTACCCAAGATAACTGGGGGTGACCCGATTTATGATCGATTTTATAAATCTGCACAAGGAAGGTTTTTGTATAATATGAGTCGACCTCGGGGGAAAGGAAAACCTAAATCTCCGGTGACGCCACAATCTTTGAAAATAGGGAAAATGCCCCAAATAACATCCGCCGATACATCTCAGGTACTTTTCCCAACAGAGGAAAAAACCAATATCTCAGGAACTTTTCCTCGCGTGCATTTCGAAGAAAGTTCCATCGATTATTTCAACAAAGATGAGGATAATTTAATCAACATTGCCAGATTTGGCTTTAGTGAAAGAGGTAAATATTTGAAATCTGGACATGTTGATAAATTTACTAAAGAAAATTGGATTCCCGCGGTATATTTTGCTTCAAAGGAAAAATCCGTCAATCTTGATGACCCGGGTTACCAAAATTTTATGGGAAAAATAATACAAAAAGAAGAAGAAGAAAAATCAGAAGAAGAGGGAGGCCTATCAGGGCGGGATAGTAATTCGTCTCCAGAACCAAAAACAGGAAGAGGATATACCTTTTGCCCTGACAGCGTTGTCAACGATGTGTCTCGCCTCGAAATATTAATCGGGGGAAAACGAGCCGGAAATAACTCTCGTGAAATAATCAACGAGGCCTCAGATATTTGCCAGCGATTATTCCGCGGTGGTGTCATCGACTCCTACATTTACAAGGAACTCGTTGACGAACTCATCGATTAAAACAACATAATTGAAATAACATGATTGTTCACAAACATCAGCGCAGACCTAGACAGGTCCGCATAGTTAACTCTCGATTGCCTGTATATAAATATATTCACGGTAATGGACTCGGAGATATCGTCAAAAGTTTCGTTACAAGGATAGTTCCTAAAATAGGACCCGCAGCTAAGCAATTCGCGTCAAAAGCAATAGGAAAGATTGGCGAGACTGTCGTTTCTGGTATCGGCAATTTGGCCACTAAAGGCTTCGATTTTGTCAAAGGTAAAATATCAAATTTGGTGCGTAAAAAAAAACAGCCCGTCAAATTACCTAGCACCAGCGAAATGCCCCCCGAGGTCAGTAAAGCTATAAACGACGCAGCAAATAAAAAAAATAAATGAGCTAGCACAGGAAGTTGCTACCGCAAATCTTGCAAATGAAATAGCGAACACAAGTTTCATATCGGGCAGCGGTCTTCGTTTTAGATGAAATTCTTATTAATAAATGTTCGCACAAGTGTCAAACGAAGTGTTCGACATGGACGAGCCTGTAGGTAGAGACACATCCGTGCGAGATTTCCAGTATTTCTCGTATGACGCAGTGACACCAAATGCGACTAATCGCGTTGAAATTCAAGTTCACGATGCAACGAGATATTTTCTTCCATCTGAGGCGTATATCGAAGTTGTTGGGGAAATTAAGAAGGCGGATAATACCGACTATGGCGCAGATTTTAAAGTCGGATTTGTCAACAACGGCATCATGGCATTATTCAAGAGTGCCACTTACATGATCGATGGAAGAGAAATCGAGTCAATCACGGGTAACGTTGATATAGCAACGACGATAACACTGGTCAACAGTGAAATCATTACTGACTTGAAAAGGCCCTAATCTGTAGTATTTTGGTGTGCCGAACACGAATATAACCGTGAAAAATTTGTATTGGCTCTCGTTTTGAAGATATTCATATACCTCATTTTCTATGTTTCACTGTGTAAATTTCTCCAGTAGGACTGCAGCAACATCCGGAATAATGATGTAACATTGCATAATACCATCATGCTCACATCATCCACAGTTGATTGCATCATTTTCTGATGCAATGCAATACTAATGCCATGCGGCTGCTGAAGTAAGTTGACGTCAGCAGTGTACTATACATGTGTAGGCCTATTATACTAATGCCAGGCGGCTGCTGAAGCTGACGTAAGCAGTGTACTATATAAAGCCCAATCAGATAGGTTCAGCATTTAAAATATTTTAGACGTTGTGCGAGACAGTTCAAGCTACTGTTACATAAAACTTATTATTTTATCCATTTACGTACAATAAAGAACAGTAATGCCTCGAAAGTGTGTTAATACCGCGGACAATTTTTGCTATATTTGTGGGGAAGTGACATTTGCCAACCAGAAGAAAAGTATCAATTCTCAAGTGAAGAAGGCATATCATCTTTACTTCGGATGCAAGGTTGGTGACCAAGACAAGCCTTGGGCTCCGCATATATGCTGTGCTACATGTACAACACAGCTTTCACAGTGGTTGAATTGCAAAAGGTCATCAATGCCGTTTGCAGTCCCAATGGTGTGGAGAGAGCCAAGCAACCACCTAAATGACTGTTACTTCTGCTTGGTTCCTCCTCTTTCCGGCGGAATAACGAAGCGATAGAAGTCGAGAATAGTCTACCCAAACATTCCGTCTGCATTGAGACCAGTTCCACATGGTGAGGGACTTCCTATTCCAGAACCTCCAGCAGAATATTCTCTTGATTCATCTGACGAAGACAAAGGTGAGTCGACCTGTTCTTCTCCTGGTCCATCAGCATGCAGTGATCCAGATTTTCACTGTGGTGCATCATCAACCCCACACAGAATAACACAGGAAGAACTAAATGACCTGATTCGTGATTTGGACTTATCAAAGAACAAGGCAGAATTGCTAGGATCAAGACTCCAACAATGGAATCTTCTAGAAGAAGATGTCACAATTACTGCATATCGAAAGCGCCACCAGCAATTGGAGCCTTTCTTCAGAAAGGAAAGTAATCTGATATTCTGTTCCGATATTGAGGGCCTCATGAATGCTTTAAAAATCACTCATGACCCACAAGAATGGAGACTATTTGTGGACTCTTCGAAACTGAGTCTCAAGGCTGTGCTTTTGCACAATGGAAACATTCTTCCATCTATTCCAGTAGCGTATGCTGTCCACATGAAAGAGACATACGATAACTTAAGGCAGCTACTGAATTCCATTGAGTATAACAAGTACAGCTGGCACCTCTGTGGTGATTTGAAGGTAGTTGCCCTTTTAATGGGACTGCAGCAAGGATATACAAAATACATGTGTTTCTTATGCGAGTGGGATAGCCGAGCAAGGGAAATGCACTACATGAGGAAGGAATGGACTCACAGGCAGAATGTAGCGATTGGAGAGAAGAATATCCAACACCCAGCTCTGGTTGAGGCTCAGAAAATCTTGCTACCACCCCTTCACATCAAACTAGGTTTGATGAAGAACTTCGTGAAAGCCATTGACCGGACTTTGCCAGCATTCCGATACCTGCATGAAAAATTCCCTCGACTCAGCGAAGCAAAGATTAAAGAGGGAGTTTTTGTGGGTCCTCAGATTCGAGAGCTTTTCAAAGATGACCGGTTCAACAACTTGCTGGAAGGTGACGCGAAACAAGCATGGAATGCTTTTCGCCTAGTTTCTACAAACTTCCTCGGAAATGTTAGGGCAGAAAACTATAAGGAACTAGTAGAAGACATGTTGATGAAGTATAAGAAACTTGGCTGCAATGTGTCTCTAAAGATTCACTTCCTTCATTCCCATTTGGATTTCTTTCCTAGCAACTGTGGTATTGTTAGTGATGAACACGGCGAACGTTTTCATCAAGATATCGCAACAATGGAATAAAGATACCAGGGAAAATGGTCCACTACAATGCTGGCTGACTACTGCTGGACACTCCTCAGAGATGCTCCCGAACAGCTGTACAAGAGACAGGCGAAGAAATCTAAGATGTAGTCAATGACTTGATTTTTTATAGGTAGGCTATTACAGTTGACCTTTTACTATTGGAATGCATTTCGTTATGTAAACATTAATTTCTTGCAGATTACAAAAAAACTAGAGCCAATTTTGCAATTTGACTGTCATATTCGTGTTCAGCACATAAAAATTGATAAGAATTGACTAATTTTATTTCAGTAACATGACTTTTGTAAAAATTTGTTGTCCAGTGTAATAGGCCTAGCTAGATACTCGGATGATTTTACCAGATCGGCTGGTCCTAGTATGATGTTTGCCAAGGATAACTCTGATCACGCTGATCATCTCCCGTATAACATCGGTGTACCGAGAAATGCCGCTAATAATGCTGACGCCACAAACGTTGGTGTAATGCTCGGCATCAATGACAATTACAACCTTGGATTTGCCACGCCAAGACTTATGTTAAAGGGAGATGATCGAAGATTTTCCTGTGCAATTCCGCTATTTCATATTTTTGGATTTTGCAGGCACTTCAGGAAAGTCATTTACGGAGCGAAACACACGATTTCTTTCGTTCGAGACGACACAGGCAATGACAGAGCCATCTGGCGAGAAGTAGGTGTGGCAGGTGATCGAGGCAAAATATTACTAACCAAATTTACTTTGTGGATGCCAGCGATAGTCCCATCGATGCTTGAGGAAGAAAAATTATTGTCATTCATGAATCAGGGTGGCAAGTCTGTTATGTCCTGGCTAACAACTACGACTGACTCTATCGACTTTAATATTAACGGAATATTTACCTGGCGAATTGCATCACAGCAAGGCGTCTCGGCACCTAGACACATATTTGTGGCTCTTCAAAACGCAAACAGATATGATCAAATTCACAGTCATATGATATTCGACAAATTCGCAGCAACAAACGTGTCGTTGAGGATAAACGGGCAACAAGAACCATCAGAGGAAATATCGATTGATTTTGAAAATTACTCGACGGCCCGCGCGTATCATCGCTTGCTAAGTTTCATGGGTCGTGATCAAAATATCGATACCGGATTGCAAATATCACAGCTGGATTTTAATAAATTTTATCCTATCTATTACTTTTCCCTGGAACATCTTGATTTGGTAAAACAATCCGTCGTTGATATTCATTTCAAAGCCAGAATTAACACAGGTGGACCAGCAAGAGCGATTGCGGTAATCCTCAGGGATAGAACAATGATCTTGGAAGGCATCAGCGGTAGAATGAGACTCATCGACGCTCCTGTCGAGAAAATGTAACAAAATCGAAGATTTTAAGATTTCTAAATTTAGATTAAACGATTATTAATATGCCATACGAACACGTCAGCGTAACTCTGACCCAGGGTCAGATGAAAAAGCTCCAATCAGCGATATCAAAGCGATGCGGTACGAAATTAACCCTGAAAAATGACCAAATTCAGGGCGGTCCTAACAAACTGTCGCTAACTAAAAATCAACGTGAACGTTTCGCCAAAGCCAAATCAGCGAATTCTGGCGTTCATGTGAATCTTAGTATAGGCGCCATCAGGGATATGGTCAAAACGGGTGGAATTTTCCCTCTGCTAGCCGCTATTCCCGCGTTAATAGCAGGTGCAAAAGCGTTAGGGTTAGGTGCGGTTGGAGCCGCAGGTGCTAAATTAGCGCATAAAGTAATGGGAGGGCGATACGGTAAAAAAAAGGGAAGCGGCCTCTATCTAAGACGACCTCCCATGTACGGATCCGGCCTTTATCTAAGACGACCCCCGTACGGATCCGGTCTGAAATTAGCCTACCAGCCTCAAATTTAGATTTATTCAACGAAGCAAAGAATAAAAAAATAAAATTTTTCAGAGGCGTATTTATGCGGGATCAACTACCAGAAAAACCAAATCCCACCGAGACAGGAATAATAAATCTCGATTCAAATACTGGCCCTGGCACACATTGGGTCGCCTACGCGATTAATCCTCGCGAAGTTGTTTATTTTGACTCGTACGGACTAGCGCCACCAAAAGAATTTATCAATTACGTGTCAAAGTTAAATATTCCAATTTGGTATTCGACACTTCCGACGCAGACGTTAATGGATCCACCGATATGCGGTCCTGAATCAATTAACGTCCTCGATGCAATTTCAAAATCATCCGATCCGTATCACAAGATCGTATTTAAATACGCCGTAGATAAATATCATGGTTGATATTTACGGTAGATTTATCTACAGGAAGAAGGAAGCAGAAGTGACTGACGTCGATCTATCAAAGTTCGCCACAAGGGATGATATTAACAATCTTCTATCGCTGTCAGAAGTGGATCCTGGCGAAGTTGCTATTTTTCAGAGCCGCGAAGGGAGATTACAAACAAGCAACGTCAAAATAACTGATATAATCAAGCGGGACGAATATAACGATCGCATTAATCAATTTACTAGCCTGTCAGATTCGGTATCAAAATCCATCGCTGATATCGCCGATATTATAGCGAAGTTGCCACTGAAGGCCAATATCGCTGATGTGGAAAAAAAGGATAACGAATTATCAGCAATGTTGCTTCTGAAGGCTGATAAAGCATCACACGACGAACTTCAGGACAGATTGACAAAGAGACTTAGCAGGCTAAATAACGATCTTAAAAAACTCGACGATAATTTAGCTAAATTTAGTAAAAAAATCGAGGAAGATATAAAAACATTCGGCGATACTTCCTCCGCCGCAAACGAACTAGCAAAGAAAAAAACCGATCAAGCATCGCATGACGATCTTAGCGATAAAGTGAGAAAAATCAACGAGGATATTACCAAAATAAATACTGTAATGAGTCAGAAAAGCGATCAAGCATCGCACGACGATCTCAGCGAGAAAACAAAAAAAATCAACGAGGATATTACTAAAATCAACGATGAAATTTCCAAGATATACCAAATCACAAATGAAAAAGTCGATAAGACATTACACGGCGATCTCAGCGAAAGTGTGAGAAAAATCAACGAGGATATTACCAAAATCAACGATGAAATTTCCAAGACGCGTGATTTGGCGCGTCAAAAGATAGATGTATCGTCGTATGACGGAGAAATTCGAGATTTAAATGCGAAACTTCTCGACGCAACTACAAAAATTAGCCATATTAACACAAAAATATCGTCAATGAATCTTGGAATATTAGCGCGTATTTCGATACCAGCGGAGGTAGAAACAGAAAATCTTCCCTGCCATGTACCATTTGTGGTAAAAATACAGGATCTTACTTGGACACCTGAGAATAACACATTTAGCTTTACCTCGCCAATTACTGGCGTATATCGAGTATATATTATCTCCTTGATGACAAAATTCAATGTAACAATAGACGATGGTTATGATTTTCGTGAATATTATCCTGGGTTTTTTGTTATGACTATATTTAAAAATAAAACGAAAACTTTTAGGCTAGAACCACCAATTAGAACCGTGATGATGGCCGATTGTCAAGTAATTTTCGAATATTTATCCGGAATACACGCAATTGGTTAGATAAACTAACTAATAAAATGACTGCATCGGACTACCGATACAATCAGGCGCGTTTATGGCAGGATTCGCTAAAAAAGCTCCTCGATGAGTATCAGGTAAAAATAAAAAAATACCAGCGTAGATTAGTTGCCATCGATGTTGCTGTGTACGCGGTAAGTGCAATAATCGCCGGTGCGGGAATAATCTTATCCGCGGTGACAACAATCGCGCCGATCGCAGCAACGATAATAATCTCGTCGACAACGACAATCGCTGGTGTTCTCAACATTATCGCAAAAAACATATCCTCATGCACAAATGAAAAATTGTCTCTATACACGAGTAAACTATCCCAGGTCAACGAGGCGTATTCGAAATTATCATCGCTGCTTTCTGAGAGTCTCAACGACGGCGTTATATCCGATATGGAATTTTCAGCGATGATAAATATCTACTCTGAGATTGAACAAATGAATATCAATAATGTCCGAACTAACTCAAATCGTGACAAACACGACACCACCGATAACGACGCTGATATCGGCAAGCTCAACCAGGCCGGAATTTAGTATCGATTTTCCAATACCAATTAGCGTCAAGGAAATTGCGCTGTCACAGTTACGCGTCTATAATAGCTGGCCCAATGTTAGATCGAAATCATTTGGTAGATTATCATCGAATAATTCGCTTGTTTTTGCCAATAAAAACCGTCCCGATGGAACTCCCGATTGGATCGTCGTTGGCATACCAACAGGCAGTTACGAAATTGAGCAACTAGATAAGGAACTTACCAGTAGGATATCAAATATAACCGGCGATGCTACTCCAGGAATAAAAATATCCTCGCACGATCCAACGTTGTCGTCGATAATCGAGGTAAAATCGCCATATATCGTTGATATTTACCAGTCATCGATTAGGACAGTTCTAGGTTGGCCCGAAATCGCACCTCTGGCAAAACTAGAAAAACCAGATTTTATTATTCCAGGTTGGCACGAACAAGCTCCTCCAGAGCTACCGGAGCCAAAAAAATCAGATTTTACCACCGACGAAGGATGGTACGGAGATATCAAACACAAACCTCTGATCCACAGCGCCATCAACCTCATGAACAACCACAAATTTAACCTGGTGGTGTTCGCTTTTACTTTTAGGGACGAAAGAATTCTCTCGTGGTTGCCTCTTCCTAAAATTCCCCCCGGTGTGAAAATCTTCGACGCTACCAATATTAACAGGACAATATTCCCCATAAACGGTATCTTGGTAAGAAAAACCCTCGACGAATTTATTCAAGAACATAAATTACAATTAAATTTATTGCGGGAATCCTTTCATGAATGCATCAAATAAATCAGGTTCATGTAGCGAAATTATCGAATGCGTGAAGATTTTAAATCAACTCGCGAATGATGTTGAATATTATCACGGTATGTTCATTCGGACGATAATCGACGATATATCAATTGCCGATTATGTTCTTCCTATTAGCAAATTCGAGTTGATCAGAAATTCAGGAGAAAAACAAAAATTCATGAGAGTATTTGGATTAACCGAGGAAACGCTACCAAATTTCAAATTTCCTGATTATGATGTTGATGAAATGAGAAAATCCGTCGTTGATACCATCGATGATTTATTTCCGAAATTAAATGCCGCGTGGACTAAAAAAATACAATCAGAATCGATTCTCAAACACAATAATGATCCTGCCGGGCAAGGGCGGCATATCTCGCCAGGTATCGTTAACATAACGGAGGTTATCGCGATTTATCTTCACGCGGACGTCGTTGAAGGTAGCTACAACGTGGATTCGTCTGTGTCAGAGCAGGCACAGCAGGGATTTATCTTATATTCTTTTTCACCTAGCGCATCTCCGGGTTTTTTGATAATAAAAGAGCCAGTAAATCCATTTTACCTACGATGTTACAATCGATTATTATCAAGGATAAATTTCAAACTGACGGATCAAAATGGACATTTGCTTGATATACGCGGGGAAACACTGAGTATCAACTTGCTGGTGAGATCGTGAAAATCGAAGATTTTTGAATCTATCCGCCAAAGAAAAATGGCCAAAAAAATAAAATAAAAACCAAGTAAATTTTCAAAATTAGTAGATTTTTTTAATTTTGATGGGGTAAATACCCGTCAAATTGAGTAATTTATATAATTTCCTAAATCTGCTGGGGTAAATACCCGTCAAATTGAGTAATTTATATAATGTTATGTTTTTGATGGGGTAAATACCCGTCAAAATTAAGAAAATTGCACAATTTCAATAAATAAATTATTTCGGTAAATAATAAAAAAAATTAATAAAAATCAGAGAAATTAAGAAATTTGTGTAATTTTATGTTTTTGATGGGGTAAATACCCGTCAAATCGAGTAATTTATATAATTTCGTGAATCTGCTGGGGTAAATACCCGTCAAATTGAGTAATTTATATAATTTAGCAAATCTGCTGCGGTAAATGGTAGTCAGAAATAAGAAAATTGTGCAATTTCAGTAAAATATTAAAAAAAAAAAACAAATCAGAAATTTTTGTTTTTTTGTGATAAAATCTTCAGAATCTTTGACGCTAATTTTGAGAATCTTAAGAATCTTTGACGCTAATTCAAGAATCTTTGATTCTGCTTTCATCGACCAGCTTTTTTAGCTGCCTGACACGCGAGCTGGTAAGTTTTCTTGACTCATACTCGTCTGATAAACTCGACCTTACTTTTTCTACCAGCGTCCATAATTTAACAAAATTCTCGATTTGATCATCGCTGACAGTCGCAAGCGATTGGTACATCGCAATCTGGATTTTCTTTATGAACTTGTATTCTGACGGTAGCGTGTATCTGTATTCGAGCTTCCCCTGAACAATTGTTTCAAATTCGGACCGGATTTTACCTGTGTCCAAATCTGAGGATAAATTTACATTTTTTTTCAGATCCTCGATGGCCTCGATGATATTATTTACGTTTTCTTCGTTCATTATATAAATTTTGTAATATTCAATTAATTTTCTTCGGATATTATCTGAATATAAGAAAATTGGATCCAAACGTCGAATTTGTAGGAAAATGCTGCGTTTTGAATTTTTTTCTGCCACACATTGCACGGAATTCGGATGAATACCGAAGTATCTTGCAGCGGCGTTTATCGATTTAAACATAAGTTCCTTGCTTGTTTCTAGATTTATCGATTTTACCGCCTTAACTGATCGATATCCGAAGCCGTTACCTTTAGAGTTTTCACTCTGAGTTACCGCTCGAAGATTAAATAATTTATTATTAGCTTTATTTCCGTCGATGTGGTCGATAACAAGGTCGACTTTTATTGGTCCGTGAAAACATTCAAATACAAACCTGTGGCTGAGATAATTCATGTATCTTCGTTTTTTGTTTTTGTTGACGGTAAATCTGAGATAGCCAAATTTATTAAAATTACCAACTTGATACTTCGTTTTGGTATTTCTGACAATACCATCGGACGACGCTTCGTATCCCTTGATCGTTGGATGAGATTTAAACTCGCATGTAATTGTTGATTCTGGAATCGCTGATTTTGGATTCATATATGATAATCTATTTGTCTAAATCGTTATTTGCCTTGAATCGATTAATATAATCTTCTTCGCAAGTTATCACCGACGAGGATCTTTTTTCGTAATATCTCCGCAACTCTCGATAATTTTTTCCTCCGCAGACCAAACACAACCGAGTTTTTCCTCGCGTGCCAACTTGACAAACTAAGCAACGTTGTGGTCCTTTACTGCCACGCCGAATCGCATGTATGTGAGCGCCGTAATAATCGCCTCTGCAGGATTTATCACAAAATTTTGTTGAACCGATTAATATCCACTTGCATTGATTCATTATAATTTAAACATTTGTCTAAAATATAATCATGGACACATTTGATCTTGATGAGGCAGAATATATTATAACTGAAGTTGATCGGGCCAAGAGAGAGTTTTTCGATGACGGAGCGGTTCATACTTGGTCGACCTGGAAAACGAACTCTGTTGACGCTACGATGAATCTGGAACGAGCCAAGAAAATAATCGAGCATATAAAAACCGAACACTCCGAAGAGCGATTTATCTTTGGAATAAAATTTATCGCACAAATGCCCGACGATACTTGGATTATTCGCGATAAACGAGATCCAGTGCGTGGCGGTAAGGAAAATGTTGTTCTCGATAAAAACTCTAAGCATGGATTGTTACTTGGAATCGATGGTCCCTATTATGCCAGGGCATATCCATCTAGTGCAGTCGTTTATGGAATTTATCGGCTAAATAACAACTCGGACGTGAAAAATCTACCTGCGATGAAAGAATCGCCAATGATAAATTGCGTGGCCGAGCGCGTCGTCGAACATATGAAAAACGCTCGACGTGGATCTGGTCTGACCCAGTTGAGATTGAATAAAATTAACGCGTGGGCAAAGACCGTCGCTGATGGTGCATCTGTGGACGATGTAGCTGCGTTGAGTAAAAAACTTAAATTTCCTATCACAGTGAAAACGTTATCGGGAGAAATATTATACTCGTCGCCGTATAGATCCCGAGAAGCGCCAATCGAGATTGTCGATCACAATTCACATGCTTGGTCGCAGTCGGTGATGATATTTCCGCGGGATCATATTGTCAAATTTTATCCCGTGGAAAATTCTACGGAATTTTCTGCGAAAGATAATTGCGATGCCATGTTTAGATTTATCAAAAAATTAAGCGTATCTGATCCGATATCGATATGGTTATTCTCGAGCGAAGAAAAATACGATCAATTTATTTTGCCATGCGGCGATATTTACCGGGGGGAAATATTACACGAGTCGATGAGAAAACTTGCGGTAAAATATTCATCGAATCCCGATCAGTTACTAACGAATTGCTTTACAGTTCCGTCTGTGGCCGCTCATGCCGCTAGGGAGAAAAACTCGTGGAAGCCCACAAGGAACGAATTTCTCGCTGATATTCAACTTAGTTGTATCGAATACGGCCATGGCGGATTGTGGAATACCAAGTACTATTTCGAAAATATGATCTCCGTTGACATGAGCGCGTGTTATCCTGGAAGTTTCCTCGGATATGGCGATTGTGCAGATTATTTTGCTAAATTCGGCCATCCTACCAGCGAGATGACAAGGGTAGCAATTAACGGACCGTTGCCTAATTTTGTCATGACCGGATTCGCTTGTGTAACGTCATTCGAGTTTGCTGAAAATTTGCATAAAATCTGCTATATTTGGTTCGGCAAGCATTTCTCCCAGCGTCGTTGGGTTCCTACGGTGTTATTGAGATATATGATAGATTCGTCGATGTTAGTGTCGTTGACGGTGAGTGAGGCGATTATATCGTATAGGAAACAGACCGATGTGTGGTTGCCGACAGACTGTGACAACGCCAAAGATATAGGAAGAAAAATAATTGGTAAATTTACTCAAGGTGGATCTGTTGATCACAAGCATCGACACGCTAGGTTGTTTATCAACGACGCCGAGATGGATTTTATAATCGCCGATACGGTATCACGAGGAATATTTTGTAACAGAGAGAATATTATCATTGATGGAACAAAGTTAGGTACCGTGATTAGCTACCTTGACGGAGAATCAGCGCAATATACGCATTTGCGGTCGTCGATGCTCGCCTATGTAAGTATAAATTTGCTGTCGATGATAAATAAATTTTCTGATATCGCGGTAAGAGTCGCAACGGATTCATTTTATATCGATAAAAAGTACCAATACAGGCTGGAAAATTTAATCACCGATGGTAGTTTGTGGGGAACGTGGAGGATAAAAAACGAAGATATCCTAGATTATTGCGAAGACGCCGATGTTGAAGATCGCGATGAATTTCATCGAGGTAAATTTGAAAAATCTTCGATTCTGGAATCTTCGACAGCCGCATCTGCGTTTGATCCAATTTCGCGCAGTAAATTTGCTTACCTAAATGGACCTGGTGGTAGCGGTAAAACAACGCGAGTAATAAACTTATTTGCAAATTCCGATATGATTGTATTAACTCCGACACATAGATTAGCGCGAGAAATAAATCAGCGTGGCGTTAATTCTTGCACGTATCACAGTTATTTCAAGTACAGCGGTGGATCATGGGACTCGGTGCGAATGGGCGATAAATATATCAACAAGATTATAATATTTGATGAGATTTGCACGGTGAATTTAGATATTTTAAAATCGATCTTGGCTTGGTTGGAAGGAAAAAATACCGCTATGATAATGTGCGGTGATCACGGCCAACCTGATCCTATCGATGGCGAATCGCCTCACGAATGGCTCAGAAACTTCGTTGATTATTACGAGGAAATCGACGCTGATTATAGATCTACAGATATTTTACTGACCGAATTTAAGAAATTGATTCGATTACAACCGAATAAAATTCAGTGTGATGTCATGAGAAAAATAATCGACGAGACTCCGATGAGCGATTTTCTAAATTTGTGGCGTCCCGATCATTTGATCGTTGCTAGTAGGAAAGTTGTTCGTGATATTATTCAGGAAATGTTATTCAAGCTGCATTGCGAGAAATTTCCAACGCTGCAGATACCGTTATGCTATAGGCCTGCCAATACTAGAAAACAAAATATTAATATTATTTTGCCATGCGGAGAGGAAAAGATTTTGGTCTTGAATGATATTATCTTCGTTGATATTAATCTCGTTAATGACGCGATAAATGCAGAAAAATCACCGTGGAAACTAGGATACGCAACAACGATACACTCGTCGCAGGGATTGACCGTAGGTTGTCAAGTTTGGATCGTCGATGATAGAATTTCCTGGTCAAATTTGGTATATTTAGCCGTGTCGAGAGTAAGAAAATTATCCCAGCTAGGACGAATTCGAGTAAACTACATAAGTGACGCTGGTGGTAGTTGAGTATCTTCGGGTACTATTTGTAATTCTTCCTTGGTAAATCCGCGTTGAGGCGCCAATGAATCTAGGATATAAATAGCTGGTCTTCATGACGATCTTGTCACGGCAGATATTTTGTGAGTTGTAACGCTCCAGGTTGGGTCGGTTGCTCTTTTTCTTCCTCCTTCAGCCTCGCCTTCTTTATATAAATATCTGACTGTGACGCTACCTAGTACAGGTTGAATTGTGGAATCTCGCTTTAGGGGTATATTCGATTTTGTAATTGCAATTGCGGGTTTCATTGCTATCGTTCAAGTTACTTCGTTATTCAGTGCGTTAATTACATGAGGCAATCTTGATACCCAATCGTGAGATCGATTATCCTGAATAAATTCACGCGCGTATTGGTATCCGAATAATCGTTCTGCGAGAGTTTTATTGAATCTTTCGACGATAGCTTGATTGTGATGAACACCTACAATACCGCGTCGGATTTTCACATTATTTTTTTTCATCAACGAAGTAACCGCGCCAAGAAATTCTCGACCTGGATCAACCTGGAGAAGATTCGGCCATGTTAACGGGGATCGGGAATAAATTTCGCTAAACGCCTTAGCGATCTCCGTTGCTGTTTTATTCGATAATGGCTCGGCTTCTTTATACCTACTAGCGATATCAACGACTGTCAGGACATATTTATATGTGACTCCGTCGACGGTATCGTGAGGAAGAAACATCAGATCCGCTTGATGGACCTCATTGGGGACGCTGACGGTGAAACTCGCGTACGGTATTTTCTTGGGCGGAGGGAGATATATTTGCCAGATTGCCTGTTTCGATAGCCACGATTCAGCGACGGATTGTTTTACTTTAGCGGCTTTGGCAAGTTTGGCAATTGCTGATTTTCCTCGCCAAAATCCTCGCGGAGAATAATATATTTGCTCCATATTATTTACCAGCACCGAATACTAATTTACCTTTCATCGCGCCTTTTATCAACCAGGATGCCAATTTTTCTTTGAAATTTTTGTTAGGAATCGCGTCTAGTGCGTGAATTAGCTTGATATCAGCGAGATGCCTTTGTTGTAAATCTCCACTGGGATATGCGAGATCGTGAACATAGCAAGCGTTATCGATGGCGTTTACTGGATCTTCGTCTTGTTTTGGTTGGTTATTATCGTCGAGTCTGATATCGAGTCTTGTTCCAGGTCCGCAGTAATTGTACCCTGGTAGATGTTTCTCTCCGGGATATTTCGCCCAGGGCAGCCCAGGTAGATTTTTCATGGAGGCGGCAATGTCTCCTCCGGTTCTAGTTTTTTTTTTTACAAATCTAAACTTGCGTGTCTTACAAACTTCGCATTCTCCTGCAATTGCGTTTCTGTTATTGCGTGTAACGATTTCGGTTGGATTTATCGTAGCTGTGTGAGTGCGGCACTTAACACAATATAAATCCATGTATTCTAGTAACATGAATGTAATTGATTTTTCAGCCACGAAGCGACGCGAGCAGGTAAAACATAACGCGGTATTACCGAATGCGATTAGAATGATAATTATTGGCCCGTCAGGATCTGGTAAGACGCAGTTGTTGCTAAATTTGATTATGCGATGGCTAAAATGGGACAAATTGTATTTGGTTGCACCATCCGTTGACGATCAACGTTGCTATCAAGTGTTAAAGGAATTTAGCGATAATACCGACGAAGGCACAATCGAATTTATCACAGACATCAATGAAGCTCCATCCGTGGAAAATTTAGACGGCGATATTAATAATCTTGTTGTTTTCGACGATGTTATGCTAGACAAGCAGACCAACCCGGCTAGGATATTCTCGCGTGGCAGACACAAGAACACCGATGTGATTTACGTAACACAGAGATATACGCAGATTCCAAAGGTGATTAGGGACAATTGCAATATCTTGTCGGTGTTCAATGGCGTAGACACGCACACGCTGAGAAATATCCATCAGACCTGGTGTAACGGTGACATGGACATAAACAAATTCAAAAATTTCTTTAGCCGCGCTCAGGCAACACCTCACGGTTTTATTACGATAAATCTTCACGATCCACGCAGTCGGTATCGAATTGGTCTCGATCAAATTTATTCATGAAAAAGCAGCCCCAAGTTGAAACAAAAAAATTAACACAAAAATTACTATCCCTAGAATTCTTCTTCATTTATTTTTCCTGTCTCGGATGCTATATTTACCAACACACCGGCGCGACCAACCGATGCATCCGGTCTGAAATGCACGAAAATTAGCTTCCGTAGAAGGCTGTAAAAGTGAAATCTGAGGCTTCTACGGAGAATGTTCTCGTAGGAAGCTTTATTTGGTCTGGAACGGAAGGTCTGTACAACTTCCCTGCTGCTGTGCGTGTGTATGTTTTCTTTTGCTTTTATAAGTGTTTCCTTTCTGAATTGACGCATTCCCTCCCAAAAAAATATATTATTATTTGTTCCAGTTACTTTATCATTTCCTGGGATATACTTAAAACATACCATAACTGGCTAAATATCGTGACTTCTCTATAGTGTTTAACAAAATGGCAAAAAAGCTAAGCCAACAAGCTTAATAAAATTCATCAAATAATTTAATTTATAGTTTTAAGTTATACAAGGAAAATTTAACGGGAATTTATACTATTGCGAATTAAATCCCAAATAGTCCTAAACGTTTTATAAAATGTCCAAAGTATAGAGCGTTCTGAATGAACTTATGTGGTGCTTAGAATGAATTTCAGACTATCAATGAGCTTGTTGTACCAATTTTATGAATGTGCGGATGTGCTAACAATCTTTTCCTATCAAAACGATATTATCCATAATGTTTTTGAATGAATTTGCAATAATCCCACAAAAAACATTTTTGTCTAAACTATCTATAAGCACTTTTGTAATACCAGTAATTTAATAAATTAATAAATCCTCTTAAATTATAACTGATCATCACCAAAAGACTTATATTAAAATAAACATATGAAAAAGAATAGGAAACAAATGTGTACTTCTTTTTTCTTATATAGATCTGCACGATTCTCTGTTGCGATCCATCCCTAACCAGCAATATATCCGCACCGGACATATGTCCTAATACAACCATCCAATCAGAAAATTACTCAAATATGTACACGGTACAGATTCATTTTCTAGATTCGTCTACTGTCATCAACAAGGTTGACCCTAGAATTTAAACCCAAGTAAATAACTTTGTTATTATCTAATATAGAATGAATGATAAAACTAGGCTATTTAGTATGTTTTTATATAGGTTTAGTTCTAATTTTATTTAATTTACGTTAAATGCTTTCTCTTATGCCTGTTTACCATAACAGGTGTCTAGGGTTATAACTTTTAGTTTTTTTATATTCTAGGAGAGGCCTGGATGATTTTCCTTCTCCAATGTCCACCTAAATGTATTTAAAATTGCTCTTTGGTCATCACGCTTTATCGTATAATTCGTACTCTTTCTGTAAATATGAAACTGATGATTTGTCAATGATGAAGTTTGTGCAATCGTCAGCCTGTTGAATCATCTTTGTTTGTGTATAGGCTTCATCTACCTTCACTTTAGAATATGTATTATTATATAGCATATTTACCCATCAAAAAATGTTATATCAAATCCGGATTTTTGGGGTATAATTTTGTTCCGTTCTATAAAATAATTTGTCTCGATTGATTAAAAAAATCATACCCTATATACCAGTGTTCTCAAATGGTCCAAAATACATTTTGTTGATAATAAATTGCTTGGTAATTTCCTCCTCGTTTTCTCCACATGAATGATTTTTATTTCTTAGTTGTCCTAGAAATTATATCATCCTATTTTTTAATATTTTGTTTGATATTATATAGTTGGTGCTTGATAAGAGATATAGGTCTCCAATGTTTAAGCTATCACCTCCTCCATTTTATTATTATTATTATTATTATTATTATTATTATTATATATATATATATATATATATATATATATATATATATATATATATATATATATATATATATATATATATATATATATATAAGTTGGATGATAGTTGGATGATAGCCCATTGATGCCAGGAGATTAAGTTTAATTTATTCATGTGATTGCTGTTTTTTTAAAAATCTATTTGTTCGATAAAGGTTTCACGTAATCATTGTTTTCTTTATTAATTTTTAAACTTTACATTTTTGCCATAATCGTCTGTAGATTCTCTACGTATATTTTTATCTCTTGTTTTCTACAATAATTTTGAAAATTTATATCTTTGCTTTTATCCTCTACTGTTTCTCTACTTAGATTTTTCTTGTACATAATTATTGATAGTACTGGTATACGAATTAAATAATTATATATCTTTTTTGGTTTCCCTTTATATTATGCTCCCTATTGTTTTCTTGTAGAGCCAATGGAATCTTCTTGTCCTATTTTCATTTTTAATTGTGTCATAGTAATTAAATGATTTTTGTTTTTGTTTTCAATCAGCAAATATATTTGTGCTCTGTTGTAGAGTTTATTATTTCCTTTTATCTGAATGAAAATACCAATATTGCCGTTTTTATTTTCTAATGTTCACTCGCCCATCTTAGCTTTTCTTGGTGATAATTAATAATTTAACTGGATAGGTGTTTAATAATGGTCTGCTAATATAATCCGTGCTTTTATTTCCTTTTCTATTTTTTACTAATATAGAATTTATCCAATCTGCTGCTCCAATTTTTTTTTTTCATCTGTATGTGCATTATATGTTATTTGTTGTTTTTTCTCTCTAAAAGTGGTTAAATTCTTGATGACATTACCTCTGTGTTCTATTGCACTCTGTTAATACATGACCTGTTCATCCTCCTATCATTAATTGTATTATACCTATTGGTTCCAGATAATGTCCGACATTTGTCCATAACGTCTACGTTCATACTGTAAGGTCAGTGCATATATATATCTTTAGACTCCGATTCATTATCAGAAGAAGTTCAAATGACCCAGGAAAACAAAGCCGATGCTGCCTTTACAAAACAAGTGCTCCAAACTGGTATGCCACTTTGAAAATGTTACTTGCGAATTATATCTGGTTTATGAAAATGGCAAATTCAGTTCAAAACTTTATTTGCACCAGTCACTGCGTTTTATAGCAAACTAAAAACATAATACAAAAACGGGTTGTTCGGACTGGCACAAAAATAAACACACTGTTCTTACTAGTAAACACCGAAGTCAAACACCAATTATGGTCAATTCGGTTTCCTGTGAATAATATTTAATTTCACATTTTCACAATTATAATAAAGGTAGAATTAGAGCATTGCATAATGAGTACCGTAATAAAATATATTGCCGCTTTTCTCTAAATCTCATGAATTAAAAAGTTGCTTTTTGCAATACTGCCGTGCAAACAGCTGTAAGAATAAATATCGCAGGACAATCGTGGACTAGTACGCATTTTTATGATAATTATCCTTCTCGCAAAGATCGAATAAATAAACATGAATTTGTGATAATTAACTGTTCAGAATTAAACGTTGACAATACCGAAAACTGAGGCTGAGTCTAATATAACAAAAAATAATTATATTACTTCTTAAAATAGCTAGTATTGGGGACAAAAACAAACACAAAGAAATTATCACTGATGATTTAAGCTGATCAGGAGTTTAAATTATCGGGCCGAAGCTGAATGGTCCAGAATTATAGTTTTTACTTCATACCTGTTATAATATACTTTTTATACGTTTAGGTGGGAGAACTGCAAAATGTTATAACTTATTGTTTAATACATTGCCAAAATTCGTGTACGTTTTGTTACAGTAACGTTTTGACTTCATCAGTTCGTTTTGGTATTCTTATGTATATTTTGACTTCATCAGTACGTTTCAGCATTCTTGTGTATATTTTGAGAACGTACATTTTCATTTTGGTACTTTTCGGCATTGATATCCACCAGCACCCATTCTAACCTGCTCAACACTGATTTTTACTGACCAACACTCACACCTTTCTATTCAGTCGGCAACATAGATTGTGTTAAATTGTAGCCAGAATTGTCTCGATACTGATGTTCAGTAAGTCACCCAGTCTTCGATACTCTTTGATTCGAATGGTAACATGTATGTTATCGTCTTTGTAGTTGCTGGTTTTTCTCCGGTTTCGTCAGATTCTTGAAATCTCCAAGCGGCTCTAAACATATCGGTGGAAATTGTTCAAGACGTTGCAATATTTGTTCCTACCGTTGCAATGTTTCCGTGTGTGACGAATCTGAATGATTTGTAAAAACGATTATAACTCTTGTTTTAATAGTGACATCTCGTAAAAATTACGATTAGGGTATTAGAGGTCGTACAAACACTGCAGTTCGATCCACCATTTATAAAGGACTAGGGTTAATTTTTCGTCCTTCCGTAAGGTTAAGTGGTACAGTATTTATGTCCATTCATAGATGCAAATTAATCTAGCATGACTATGAGATATGGAGAATGATGTCATAAATGTAAATGTAGTTCATTTACATTTTCAGACGGAAGACGAAAGCGATGAAGGCAATGTGTAAATCACTGGAACAATTTCGCGGCCCCAATTTAGTATGACCTGGTAGTGTGGGGTTTTAAAAGTTCAGTAAATACACATATGATAAGAGTATGCCATTGTCCTAGCTAATTCGGCCACGGTGTTTCGAATTGGTTGGTCAGCAATTGGATTTAAGAAATATTATGCATTATAATTCTTATTACGATGCATCAACATGCAAAGTTTCATCAGTGTAGGGTCGAAGTTATATGACAACATTTCATCGCTACGACACGGATTATTTACACGAAACAATAACAGTAACTCTAAGAAGAAGTAACAAGTAGGCATTTTATGTAAAGACATTTATATTTAAAATCATTGTATTAAAAAAAGCATCCCAGTACATAACACTAAGTCCTTAATTGGTGAAATAAAACATACCTTTGGCGTGGTAGCTACTCTCTTAAAGCAAAGATACTGTTACAACCCAGGTGTGTTTGGTCGACAGAGCGGTGTCAAACTCTGGCGCTATTCCTCTAGAAGTCATAAGTTTCCCCTAACTCCAAAGACCTCCATACAACTTCTGCTGTAAATTAGAAAGCTCAACGTGTCCATTCTATAAATAATTTTACTCTAATCAATACAAGACCACAGATCTCACAACTTTCCAAGTGTCTATCAACCTCACATCTGCATGGGTTCTCTTCTTCAAATCGCGGTATCGTCAGCATTTCACGCCATAAAACTATACAACTACCCCTAACACAAGGAACTATTTTTACTGAGCCACCTTAGGCCAGTACAATCATTTTGTGAGACACATTTCGCCTGTAAAATTGCATCACATTTGCTTCCATGGCGACATGGGGGCGCTCACCAGTTATTATGTATTTTTGAGAGATTGACGTATGTATGGTGAAGTTGTTTTCATTTAAAACATGCACAGTGGAAAGAATGTTGGCATACCGCTATGCTACTTTAATGTAATGTAGCTGACAGTTCTTTGGATATTGTACTTTGGGAAATTTACATGATCTAAGCACACTGCTAACTAAAATGACTGTTCCTTTGTGCTCACAAAATCAGCCACAATTAGTCTAAAGTACAATATCCGTAGCAGCTATTGAAATAGGGAAAATGAATTTTGCCAGACTAGACAATATCGGCTTCTGAATGTGCAATGAATGAATTACCAAATATGTAAAATGTAATTAAAAAAAGTGCACATCTGGAGTAAGGCCAAGCTGTATACTCTATAACCCATATTACACCCATCAATCATACACCAAAATAAATGGAATTAAAGGTTCTTTAAACTATACATAAGATATACAAGGTCTTTTTTAAATAGCCAGTAAAACCTGTGAGGAATGACGGGGAATTTCTTTTTCTTTAAAATTCTAACCCTGCAAAATACGAAACTGTAGAACGCCACCATACAGGTAGCTGCCGACGACGGAAGTCCCTTCTCGTTCATTCTATTGTGCAATTTACCATAAATACTGCACCTGGGATCACACAACCAGTGTACACCCTTACATTTTAATACGGACTATGGAACGAAAGGGACACTCATTCCGCTCTGACCTCAGTTACGTTTGTTCCTACTAATTCGCTAATTATTTCGGGCTAAGGAATATTTCCACAGGACCGAGTTGCCATAATCAAACAAAAAATCGACAAATTATAAGAATTCCTAAAAATGGGATGATATAACTAAATGCGCTTACTTCAAATTTGTTACAATACGTTTGCTATGGTAACTACTCTCTTTGAGATAAATACACATACCAGTTGTTGTTATAAGTGTTGATTAAATAAAGTCCAAAATAGTGATGGCTTAAATAACAAATAACAGTAAATGCAAGAACCATTCGAGATTCAAAAATACGCTGACCCAGCCTTGATAAGAGTGAATGACTCTTTGAGTGACATCATAAGACCAAATGTCATGAGTGTTGGTTAAATACGTACTTCGATTTTGAGGTGAGAATAACAACGAATAGCTGAAAATACACATACACAAGTAAGAACATTTATACTTATATTCTTAAATGTAATTTCAAGCGACCTGCTTGTGTGTTTGTTTTTTATTGCTTTCTTTTACGAGTGGAGAAGGGGCTAATTAAAACTGTCCTGTTAAAAAATTCACAGCCCCAAATGTAGACTCATGAAGATACGCCCCCTCTGTATGTCTGACTAATAATAATACGCCCTTTATGTATGTCAGACTAATAATGATACGCCCCATATGTATGTCAGAGTAATAATAATACGCCCCATGTATGTCAAAGAGTGATACGCCCAATATGCATATTAGACTAATAATGATACACCCCTATGTATGTCAGACTGATAATAATACGCCCCCACGTATGTCAGACTAAGAGTGATACGCCCAATATGTATATCAGACTAATAATGATACACCCCTATGTATATCAGACTAATAATGATATACCCCCTATGTCAGACTATAAATATTTTTATGTTTTTTGAGGAAAAGATAGGAAAATATGCCCATTTACTTATTCATAAGAGGAGGGTTTTAAAGCCAATGCACCAGAAATTGTGCATATTTTTGACAAATTGTGTCTAAGATGATTATTGTATTTGGATAGGATGAAGTCTGCGAGTGAATTAGTGTTTTTCAGGGACGATTTTTTCCAAATTAGGAAAATAATATATTCCAATCTACTAAATTAAAATATTGTTTGAATAAAACAAAGTCATCAGTACGTTACTATATTGAGGAAAAGGACGTATTTATGAGGAAAGAGTGGCATGGATGATATTGATGTGCATGTATACTAAACATTTGACGATGCATAAATAAGGATGTATTGATATCAGGTATCCCGTTCTCAATGCACAGTATTTCACAATACTAGATTAGATGATATGGCTATCTCCGAGCAGACCTAGCACGTGTAAATCGCAGTTTAATTTGTCTTACCCATAGCAGCTGTGAAAACAGACCAAAACGATTGCTGTTACAAGGTACTTCATGATACCTGCAATAGAATAGAAAATTCTTATGATTGGCAATGATACTATATCAAAGATGCTAACTAGTCATGGTCTGTAACACTCCATAAAACTAGTCATGGTCTGTAAAACTCTATAAAAACTAGTCACGGTCTGTAACACTCTATAAAACTAACCATGGTCTGTAACACTATAAAAAGTAGTCATGGTCTGTAACAATCTATAAAACTAACCATGGTCTGTAACACTATGAAAAGTAGTCATGGTCTGTAACATTCTATAAAAACTAGTCTTGGTCTGTCAAACTCTATATAAGGTAGTCATGGTCTGTAACACTACAAAAAGTAGGCATGGTCTGTAACAATCTATAAAAACTAAGTATGGTCTGTAACACTATAAAAACTAGTCATTGTCTGTAACATTCTATAAAAACTAGTCTTGGTCTGTCAAACTCTATACAAGGTAGTCATGGTCTGTAACACTATAAAAAGTAGTCATGGTCTGTAACACTATAAAAACTAGTCATGGTCTGTAACACTATAAAAAGTAGTCTTGGTCTGTCAAACTCTGTACAAAGTAGTCATGGTCTGTAACGCTCTATAAAAAGTAGTCATGGTCTGTAACACTATACAAAAAACGATGGTATGTAACACACTGTAAAAGATAAGCATATAATTGTAGCAGCGGAACCGTGAACTACAAAAATAGTAAGATTTGGAGAAACTGCTAAATACAAGAATTGCGATAAACAATCTGTGACTGGTAAAGCATTCGAATTTAAGCATGTAGTTCTTTAAAAGGTATACTTTGCTTGAACAATAACTTAAAAGAATCATACATATAATAGATTTCCATTGGTTAACAGTTTAGAGACAGGATCTGTTAGAGCCTTAACTTGATTCAAGCAGGGTTCACTACTAAAATACATGATCTACTATAAGGTTAATTAGATGTATTTTATATATCCTTACCAATACAAGCTTTCAGTCTGACTGTTCTCTCCCTATGGATCTTAATGTGACTTTATCTGTTGATCAAAATGTCAACGTCATGTCGTGTTTCTTTCTCACGTATCTATACACGAAAGGGGCAATTCCATGCAAGCTTGAAACTGATAAGGAAACAAGTTGAAATCTCTCTCTCTCTCTCTCTCTCTCTCTCTCTCTCTCTCTCTCTCTCTCTATATATATATATATATATATATATATATATATATATATATATATATATACAGAGAGAGAGAGACAGAGATAGAGACAGAGACTGACAGGCAGACAAACACAGAGAGAGACAAAGAGAGAATTATAAATATACATCACGACCGGAAAATGCTATCCCTGAATTCTATAGAAGAATGCTTGATAATAGTAGGCAGATTTAATATTTATTACAAATAATACTATCATACGGGTTAGAAAATTTTTAATTCCTACTCTACGGAGATTCGAACACAGGTTCGCGGGTAAAGGGCATCCATCGCCTTGCCTGCACACAATAGTCCATATTCCTCATCACTAAGTGCACATCACCAAACAATGATGTTACTCAATCGGTGGTATATGTACTCGTGTGTAGTAGACACACTCGCATGATGACCTAGTAATTAATTCTCATCTATCTACACAGTCATTCCGATTCCTATGAAAGAAATCAAGGTAGAATTAATTATAAAGAATTATAAATATACACCAGACAGCATTCTTCTATAGAATCTAGGGATAGCACTTTCCGTTCTGCCTTGGTTCGAATCTTCGTAGAGTACGAATTAAAAATTCTCTAACGTGTATTATAGTATTATTTGTATTATATATATATATATATATATATATATATATATATATATATATATATATATATATATATAATGAAATATTTATACGAGTTGTATATCATTGATATAGCGTACATACTATACTATATATTTTATTTATATCACATACAAAAAGAACATCTCTCTCTCTCTCTCACCCCCCCCCCCAGTTCGCTTTGACTTAACTTTACCATCGTTCATAGGTCCAGAGAAATCGTCGTATGACACAAGCGAAAATCCTTTACGCTCGTATTTTCGTGGTTTTTCGCCCGTATCTTGCTACAATGGTCCAGAGAGAGAGAGAGAGAGAGAGGCCTTTTTTAACATTTCCATATTGTATTAATAATAGCCGAATTTGGAACATTAATAATAGATTTAAGAAACTACAACAACAACAACACATTAAATACATTACAGTGTGCGTGCTTGTAGCCAAGAAATATACTAAGTGTCGAGAGGTTATTGCAACTTTGTATCATTGATTATTTAAGCACTGTAGATATCCAAAGAAAAGTGTACAGATACCGTTAGGACGAAATATATTCTTGTAGGTTACTTGGTGTAAGTTCAGTTCAAGGGTTTCATCCAACCCAAATTCTTTTCCTCTCTCACTTCAGATTTCTGTATATATTATCCCTTATGCATGAGAGGAGAGGGGGGAAAGGGAAGCAGAAAGGATTGCAATGATATTGTGTATCATGCGGGAGGTCGTGGGTTCGATCCCCGGCCGAGTCATACCAGAGACCATTACAAAAATGGTGCTAACAGCTGCCTTGCTTCGCGTTCAGCATTAAGAAGTTAGTGTTAGGACTGGTCGGCCTGGTGTCATGATAATGTGACTGGGTGGGACATCATGCTACATGTCTGCGGCATGATGACCCAGTGCTAGACATCACTATAAACTGCCAAATTGCAGACATCGTAGCGATATGACTGAAAAATTGTTAAAGCTACGCTAAAAATCAAAATCACATCACCTAACATCACATATTCCCGATTCAAATATTTGACATACATTTCAATACTTATTCCATATTCACAACGAGATTTTTTATTTATTCAGTACTCCCAATTTAGTATGTAATTGGTTATCACTTAGCTAATGCAGATGAAAGCTATTTAGAGCATACATTGGTGTAATTGTAACCTGACTGGAGAAATACGAGTGTTATATAAAGGTGAATATAGACAGATCACAGACAAAATGTAGGAATGGTTTAGGATATTGATAGGAATACGTGTTTAGTAATTTAATATAGGATTAATTAGTTTTGTTAGGCATTTGGGTCGTGTCTTCTGATGCATGGCGTGAAATATTACTATTCGGGTTCGAAACGCTTACTAATGACTCAAGTAAAAGGGAAACCACATTTTAAAAAAACAACAAACAAATGTGAAATTGGAGATTTCTCATGTTTTTTATGTCGTGTCTAGAGGAGAATTATTCGGAGTATTTACGAGTCTAGGAAGCCTTCAGTTGACTTTGAATACTGTCTTGAAGACCTTGGAACTCGGGATCTTAGCATACTTGTAACCGACTTTCAGAAATTGGGATTACATAAAGGGGAGTGGAGGGCGGGTAAACCACATGCCGCAAGAAGATTATATCTTACTTTTACAGTTTGGTCATTAAGTATCACCTTTAAAGAGATTTGACAAGGACCCTTCTTGACATGTTATCTCTAGAGGATAATGCAGTCACGAAAGAAGTCCCAAGGAATTTCGTTGAGTTCATTTCGAGAAATGAGCTTGATGACGCAGGTCTCCTGCGACACATTCCGTAAGAAGATTATAACATAGACCCTTCTCTGACATTTCATCACCGTGGGTTGTGCACCCCTGTACTAATTAAACACCTGTTAAGAGGATTTTGATTTCAACGTTTTTGACAAACTAGGTACACGTTTTAACAGTAGAAAAAAGTTTTTAAAGAAATTCGTCGAGGCGATTTCGAAAAATCTACGGCTAGATGGAGGTCGCGTAAGACACATGCCGTAAAAACATTATATCTTTATACAGTTTTGACGTTGAACCTTCTTTGATATTTTATATCTAAGGCATAGAATCAACTCTCGAAGGAAGTCCTCAAGAATTTCGTCGATGGTAAACCGCGATATAAAGGGCGTCCGGTGGGTACCGGGTATGAAAAACACGGAAAAGATCAATCGATTGATTCAAGAGTTTGTACTAATTGAACCTCTAATTAGAGGATTTTGATTTCAATGCCTGTCAGACAGTATCTGGCTAGGCACACGTGCTAAAAGTATTTTTAAAAATGTTTTGTTAAACTAAATACGTCCAGTTGATTTCGAGAAAGTCGCGGCCACAAAAATTTGGTCTGGTACAACACATTCCATATGAAAGTTATATTTTATGTATATATTTGGGTCATCGAGTCCCTTCTTTATAGAGTTTGACACAGACCCTTCTTTGACGTTTTATCGAGGGATTGAGTTCATCCACAGAAGAAGTTATGACGAATTTGGTCGAGAGGAAACAAAGAAATAAGGGAAACCAGATGGGTACCTGGTATAAAAAACACGCAAATGTCACTAGATTGTATCAATAATTTGTACTAATTGACCCCTTACTTAAAAGGATTCTGATTTCAACGCCTCTCATACAGTATATAAATAGGTACCCGTTCTAACAGCAGGAAATGTTTGAAGAAAATTTGCCTAGCCGATTTGGAGAAATTTGCTGCAAGAGAAAGGAAGTCGAATACAACATATACCGTTGTACAGTTGGGCCATTACGTCCCCTCTTTAGAGTTGTGATAAGGGCCCTTCTTTAATATTTTATCTCTAGAGGATAAAGTGCATCCATGAATAAAGTCCTGAAGAATTTCGTCGTGTGATAAGAGCGAAATAAGAGGTGTCCGACGGGTACCGGGTGTGAAAAACACTCAAATATTCATAGATTGTATCAATAGTTTGTACTAATGGAACCTCAACTTAGAAAAGTTTGATTTAAACGCCTCTTGAACATTATTTAGCTAGAGGCACGTTCTAATAGCAGGAAAATACAGAAAGTTATTGGTCGAGCTAAATTTGAGAAATTTGCGACTAGATAATGGATATCGAGTACAACACATGCCGTAAGATTATATCTTACGTTACATTTGGGACACTACGTCACCTTTTCATTGAGTTTTAACATAGACACTTCTTTGATATTTTATATCTCGGAGATAGAGACCACCCACAAAGGAAGTCCTGATGAATTTCGTCGAAAGGAAACATGGAAATAAGAGACGCTCTATGGGTACCGGGTATGAAAAACATGCAAATGTAACTAGATTGTATCACTAGTTTGTACTGATTGTTCTCCAACTTAGAGGATTTTTATTTCAACGTCTCTCAGACAGTATCTAATTAGGGACCCGTTCTAACAGTAATCAAGGCTTGAAGAAAATTCTTAGAGACAATTCGAGATCCTAGCGGCTAGATAAAGGAAGTCGAGCAGAACACAGGCTGTAAGAATATATCTTACGTTTGTATTTGGGCCATTACGTCACCTTTTCATTGAGTTTTGATGTGGACACCTTTTTTGATATTTTACTTCTAGGGGATAGCAACCAACAACGACGGAGGTCCTGATAAATTCCGTTGAGAGGAAACAGCGCAATAATGGGAACGCTACATGTCCCTTGTATGAAATGCACCCAAATGTTAATAGATTGTATCACTAATTTGTACTAAGAGTACTCCAACTTAGATGATTTTGATTTCAACGTATCTAGGTCGGTATTTAAACGGGGACCGTTCCAAAGGTAGGAAAACTATGAAGAACGTTCGTCGAGCCGATTTTGATACATTTTTGGCTGGATAGGGGAAGTCGAGAACAATGCTTGTTGTCAGAAGATGAAATCATACATATATTGTTGGGTCATTACGTTCCTCTTAAGAGATTTGACATGGACTTTTCTTTTTGATATTTGATCTCTAGGGGAAAGCTTCCATCCATGAAGGGAGTCCTGACGAATTCGTCAACAGATTGGAACGAAAAAATGGACGAACGGTAAGTACCGGGTATGAAAAACACCCAAATGTTAATAGATTGTAACACTAGTTTGTACTGATTGTACTCCAACTTAGAGGATTTTCATTTCAACGTCTTTCATCCAGTATCAAATTAACGACCCCTTAGAAAAGCTGGAAAGGTTTTAAGAAAATTCGTGGGCCGATTTCGAGAAATTAGCGGCTAGATAAAAGAAGTCGAGCAGAACACATGACTTAAGATTATATCTTACGTTTATTATTTACGCTATTACGTCACTTCTTGGTACTGTTTTGACATGGACCCTTCTTTAATATTCTATCTGTAGGGGATAGAGTCCACCTACGAAGGATATCTTGATGAATTTCGTCTAGAGGAAACAGCGAAATAAATGGCGCCTTATGTGTCCCGGGTATGAAAAATACGCAAATATTAATAGATGGTATCAATAGTTTTTGCTAACTGTACTCCAACTTAGAGGATTTTGATTTCAACGCCTCTTTGACATTATCTAGTCCTGACTAATTTCGTCGAGAAGAGTCAGCGGTATAAGGGGCAGTAGGCTATACGAACCGTGTATGGAAAAATGCAAAAGTTAATTGATTGCATCAATAGTCTAACAATTGTGCTCCAGTTTGGAGGATTTTTATTTCAACGTATCTTGTAAAGTATCTAAATCGGGACCCGGTCTAACACTATGAAATGTTTGAAGAGAAGTCTTCGAATTGATCTCGAGATTTCGTGGCTAGAGACATCACTTATCTCTGACCATAAACTGCTATTGCGTCACTCATCTCTGGGCATAGATTGCTCTTGTTCAATGTTCAGTGGGATTTACAAAGGTGTCATTAACCTCTTTCAATCTATTGTTCTTATTCAGTGTTCAGAGGTATTTACAAAGGCGTCACTCGACTATTTCAATCTATTAATCTTGCTCAGTTTTGAAAAGCTCATTTTTCATAAAAGTGACAACACGACCTTTGTTGCACAGATCATGAGAATTTACTAAAATGATTCCGGTGTCGTCAGAAACAAGGCTGCCTATTAGCTAGCTAAATAGAGATGTTTAATTAAAACAAGGAAGTATGTTACCGAAATAAATATCGACGATTAATTCAAAATTAGATAGTTCTCGAATGACGTCATCAGCCGCCATATTTGTGGTAGGAGGGCAGATTTACCGTTGACTTTATATGGTGTTTGGAAGTTGAAATAAATTAATTGAATCTTAAGATGCTTTTACGAAAATTACATACGTAAACAGAACGCAAATAAAGCTTGCTTTTGGTATCTATATATTTTATTTACAAGTTGACTTTGCTTCAGTGTGCCTTGTTAAAAATGGTAAATTTTGGTGATCGCATAAGAGAAACGGCCAGGTTGCCCATGGTCCAGTTAAACTGGCAGAACATTGCATGCTAGTGACCTTCTCGGGAAGCATAAAGAGAATGCTATTAATTTCTGAAAATTGTCTAATCGAAGTTTGAAAGAGACGAATTGCGTTATTCATTCACAAACACAGTGGAGTTTTTTTGGTTTTTATTTATTTATTTACAAAAGCGTCACCCATCTCTGACTATATACTGCTCTTATTCAATGTTGAAAACATTGTGTTTCACAAAACTGATAACACCGTGTTGTGGAACAGATCATTGGAATTGTCTTAAGTGATCCAGGTCTCGTCAGAAACAAAGCAGTATGCTCGCTAATTAAATACTGACGATGATTCATATAAATAAGACATAATGTTAACTAACTAGATATTGATGATTCATTCAAACAAGGCTGTATATTAACAATTTAAATATCGATGATTCATTCAAATAAGGCATTCTGCTAACGAACTAAATATTGACGATTCATTCACACAAGACATTCTTGTAACTAACTACATACTGACAATTCATATAAATAAGACAGACTGTTAACTAAAAATTGATGATTCATTCAAACAAAACAGTCTTGTAACTAATTAAATACTGACGATTAAATAAAATATTTAAAGAGGATGTTAGTCTTTTCTCAAAATTGCCTGAAACGAAGTTGGAGAAAAAAGAGTTTTAGCCATCCACAAACAGAATATATATATATATATATATATATATATATATATATATATATATACCATTTTATAAAGAATAAGTTATATTGCAAACATAACATGAATTATATATTTTGTTCTTGTGTCTGACTAGCACTCTTCAAAGATTCACAAGTTCTTAAATTTCTATAGGTAACTCAAACTTGTTATCAAGGTATGTTTACTGGCTAATAGCTGTCGTAGACTCTCTAGCAACTGTCTTACCCTTTATAGCAACAACGGTGTGCGATTACTCTCTAGCAACTATCTTACCCTTTATAGCAACAACGGTGTACGATTATAAACGACTAAACCTACGCCGGTAGACGATTCCTAACGGTTTAACCGTTAAAGAGATCTGACTTGTATAACTCTTGTACTCTTGGATCGCTACGAGATCTGAAGACATCTACTTTCTAGTACAATGTTCGAGATTGTTTAAATTTGACATGACAGTTTATTTCAGAGACAGAAAATGAAAACAAAAACAACGAGGACGACGATAAAATGCATCAACTGAATGTGGATTTATTGTTTATCAGCTGGACAAAATAAGACTTTACGCATCCTAGAGCTTAGTATTCATCCGCCCATCAGCGTAGTGTTAACGCCTTCAGATTTGTGAATGAAGGTGCTCATATTTTATAAATTGCTGCAAATAATAATAATAATAATAATAATAATAAATATAATAATAATAAAAGTAATAATAATAATAATAATAATAAACATAATGATAATAATGACTGTCGCATCAACAATAGATTGATACGACGACAAAAAGATGATCAATGAAGAATAACATTAAATTATATATGGTATATGTGTTTTTTCCATGCCCATACGGGTCAGAATAATGTAAGTAAAAGTGAGGAATATAACAACGAAGGCAATAGTTGCGTAACATATTTTCGTTCGTGTCGCTCATAACGAAACAGAGAAGGTATTCACTTGGAATTACTTATAGTTATCCTGGCCAGGAGCTGTTTAATAGTGCGATGGTTTGTTGTGTTAAGGAACAAAAATGGCAAGGACTGGGTATATGGAAAAACGGTATGAGAATATATATAGATACTATTTATAGTAAAACAGAATAGGGTCTTTCTGGGGTTGTGTAATCGACATCTATGTAGTTTTCTAGCATGGACTTAAGAACACGGAAATTTGACGTCAGATAGTCATTATCTCTCTCTCTCTCTCTCTCTCTCTCTCTCTATATATATATATATATATATATATATATATATATATATATATCTTGTACACTTCCATTCCCCTTGCTCTGCTGGTCGAATGCAACTATTCTTACTCATCCTTATGTAGAATGATGCAAATGTACACATATGATACTGTTATAATAACATAAATTCAAAGTTCTGTATTATGGTATAAAATTAAAGTCAGTTATTCAACATTGATTTGTAAAACGTCAAATTTCTGGTGCACTTTCAGGAAAGAAAATTGTAGCTATTTTAATAATATGGTTAGTTGATCAGAAAATAAAGAGATCATTACTTTCCTTTAGATACTATTTATATTAAAACAGAATAGGGTCTTTCTGGGGTTGTGTAATCAACATCTATGTAGTTTTCTAGCATGGACTTAAGAACACGGAAATTTGACATCAGATAGTCATTCTCTCTCTCTCTCTCTCTCTCTCTCTCTCTCTCTCTCTCTCTATATATATATATATATATATATATATATATATATATATATATATATATATATATATATATTGTACACTTCCATTCCCCTTGCTCTGCTGGTAGAAAGCAACTATTCTTACTTATCTTTATGTAGAATGATGCAAATGTACACATATGATATTGTTATAATAACATAAATTCAAAGTTCTTTATTATGGTATAAATAAAAGTCAGTTATTCACCATTGATTTGTAAAACGTCAAATTTCTGGTGCACTTTCAGGAAAGAAAATTGTAGCAATTTTAATAATATATATAATAATAATATATATAATAATAATAATTGATCAGAAAATAAAGAGATCATTTAGTTTCCTTTTTGTTTAAGAAACAAGCCACCTCTGTTGTACCACTTATTCATTGCGTTTCAGTGATTGAATCCAAGGATATTATTCTTTGCAAGCGAAAATTCATGTCTCAAAACTGTAATTACTAAGTATATTATTAACCAAACAGTCCACTATGCCCAAATACTAACCTATCATTATGTCTATTACTAATAACCACTATGTATATTGCTAACTAAGAACTACGTCTAATACTCTATGTGATTTAGATTTTTAACGTGGCTTTAATAAAAAAAATTATGTTATATCGCTACGATGTCTGGGGTGGCAGTTTATAGCGATGTCTAGTACTGGGGCATCATGCCGCAGACATGTAGCGTCATGTCCCACCCAGTCACATTATGCTGACCCCATGTCAGCCAGTCCTAACATTACCCTCTTAATGATGTGCGCCTAGCGAGGCAACTGTTCGTACCATTTGTATAAGTCTTTTGGTGTGACTCGGCCGGGGTTCGAGCTAGCGAGATCCCGCATCCGTAGCGGACGCTCTAACCACTAGGCCACCAGAGCGGTTCGTTTAATACTGACCAATCACTATGGATATTACTAACCAATCACTATGTCTATTACTAACAAATCATTATGTCGGTTATTAACTGATAAATATGTATATTACTAACAATCAACCATGCCTATTACTTACCAATAATTCTGTCTATTACTAACCAATCACTATGTCTATCACTAACCAATCACTATATCTATCACTAACCAATAACTACGTCTGATACTGCCAATCACTATGTATATTCCTAACCAATCGCTATGTCTATTAACAACCTACCAGTCTACTATTTCTATTACCAACTCGTCACTATGTATATTCCTAACCAATCGCTATGTCTACTAACAACCTACCAGTCTACTATTTCTATTACCAACCCGTCACTACGTATATTACTAACCTCAGTGTCTATATTACTAACCATCCACTGTATTTGTTACTCACAGATCATAAAGCCATTTAATAATGAATCACTATGTTTGTTACTAACCAATTAGTGAGCTGTGTCAAACACTAACCATAAACTGTATATATTACTAACTAGTGACTTTGTATTTCACTAACCATTCCGTCCGCAATGTATATTACTAACCAATCACTGTCTATTACTAGTCAATCACACGTCTATTAGTAACCGATCAGTCTACTATGTATATTACTAACAAATCACTATGTTTATTGCTAACCAATAACTACATTTATTACTAACCAACCAGTCCACACTTCATAGGTAAATATCAGACTAATCGGATGTTCCATGTCTGTATACGGACAACTGGGCAGACCGTATTCTTCTGTTATAAATCAATAGTATGTCTGACGCAGTGTCTTCATCACTACGTGCGAAATTTATTTTGAATTCCATACATTATGACTAATAGACCATGTTAATAGGCTAATAGACCATGCTTATCGTTCTGTTATGTAATACAAACATACTAATACCCTACTTGTTGTCGCATTCGGTTTTAATTAGATGACTTATATAGCTTCTATTTATGACTTTGATGATTTAAACCTATGACTTGGTTGATTTAAAACAATGACATGCATGATTTAAAACGATGGTATCAGTGATCTATACTTTTGACTTGTATGATTTATAACAAAGGCATGTATGATTTATACCTATGACTTGTATGATCTATACATAAGACTTGTATGAATTATACCTATGACTTGTATGATTTATACCTATGACTTGTATGATTTATACCTTTGGCTTCTAGGATTTATACCTAAGACTTGTACGAGTTATATCTATCCCTTATATGATTTATACCTATGGCTTGTATGACTTATATTTTTGGCTTGTATGATTTATACCTACGGCTTGTACGATTTATACCTATGGCTTGTACGATTTATACCTGCTCGCTACTCGCACCTGTGTTATTTATTGTTGAAAATATTATATGGAACCAATCGTGTCAACTAGACTGCCAAAGTCAAAAACGTGTTATTTCCCTTCAGTTCTGGATATGTCTGGCTAAATCAAGATATTGGAGACCACCCCACCCCGAATTTTCTCACTATCTTCGCAAAGAATTAGGGATACGGCATTCCGAATCTGGCAAAGCAATTATGATAAATTCACATACATATTTGTTTTATAGCATGTACAAAACTGAATTATAACCGGAACAAATCTTTAATGCTGACTATCATATCCATTTAGGAAGATACTTGCTCAATTCAGACACTCAGCGCACATGTTGAAAGTAGAGACAGGCAGGCATAGTTAATAAGACTGAGAGAAATAATAGATGCTGTGAATTATACCGGAAAAAATGTCTGTTTGGTAGGATATGAATTCCATTGCCTTTGTCTATATCGATTATAATACAAATACTTGAATGAAGTTTATTATCTCTATTCCCTCTGCAGGAAACGTTTATCCGTCATGAGTCATATAAAATATTAATTATAAGAAATATTTCTTGCTTTATTAACTGGGCTTTCATACGAATGGCGAATGTTACACATAGTGGCAGTAACACCTTAACAATATCATACACTGATTCTTGATATGACATTCTATACGTAAACTCATGTTGAAAACCACATTTAATTCCTGTACACCATGGTGTACGCTACATTTATCAGCTACTTCAAGCCAAAAAAATACACCAATTTGAATCAGCTACTTTAAGCCTACAAGGTACCCCAATTTGAATAAACTACTTTAAGCCTACAAGATACAGCAATTTCAATAAACTACTTTAAGCATGCAAGAATCACCAGTTTGAATCAGCTACTTTAAGCCTAAAAATTACACTAATTCCAGTCAGCTACTTTAAGCCTACAAGATACATCAATTCGGATCAGCTACGTGAAGACTGCAAGATACACCAGATCGAATCAGCTACCTTAAGCCTACAAGATACACCAATTCGAATCAGCTACCTTTCATCGATATCAATGTGTATACATTACACACCGGGTTTAAAACTTAAGTTCAGAAATCTCCGTAAAAAATTTGAAAAATGGGGGGGGACTTCCAATTCCGAAAACCAAAGCAAATAAAACATTTGATGAACATTAACATTAGTGTGTTTCCATGCATTCCTTGTACACTGGTAGATACACTAACCTTGAAACTGTGTTATAGTCGACAGCCTTAAGAAAATGACAAATAAAACCGATACAAAATGGAACTTTCTCGTGAGTATATAACACTTACATGAACCCAGTAACTCTCCCATTCTTTTACTGATACTCTACGGTCCACTGCAACGAAATTTATACAGTAACAGTCAGATACTTCTAATTGCAAGTTCATATATCTTTATCTTTTTTCTGTTTCTCGTGGTATATGCCTACTTATCATTCTGTATCTAGATTACTCATATTATCTACCTTTTGATCAATCCAAAAATATCTATCTATCTATCTATCTATCTATATATCTATCTATCTATATATGCATAACAGTGGTACTAGATTCTTAAACTTTCGACACGTAATGGATAAGCTGAAAGTATATGTCTTTCCATTCATCTCTCTCTCTCTTTCTCTCTCTCTCACACACACACACACACACACACACACACACACACACACACACACACACACAAACATATACCATAAAAAACCTCATAAAAATAAGAACAAGGATCCTGTACAGTCGTTATAAGTAGTGAATATATTGAGAGAAGTGGATCAGAGTACAGTTTAAAATGTTGTTGTTATAGGCTATACATGGCGGCCAGTATTAATGGTGGAGAAAGAACCCGGGAAAACCCCCGGAAAGAACCACCGACCCACGAGAAGCTACTGGCAAGCTTTCTCACATACCCACATTGGCTGAATCCGAGACTCGAATCCACGCAGACAGAGATGATATAGCTGTGATGTATATACGCATTGTAAAACAAGTGCGAACAGAAACAAGATCGTAATCCAGCTCTGTCAATATATGTACTACTTATACAACATAGATAACTTAAAATTGTATCTTAAATGAAATTTTTTAAATTCTATTTATTTATATTCGTTTCACTCTTTCTCATTAATTGAATAGAATATAACTGTTAAAAAACAACGCACTATCAACGTCCATCATGCTGAACAAATTGTCAAAGTCGTGCTCATCTAGATGGTGATCGCTGTCCACATCGTAATCATCGTAAAGTGCATGGGAGAGGTCATGTAGAGTCGGGGTATGAGTATTGACGTAGGACGTGTACTCGTGGCGTGTCACTCTGCCGTCATCTGCGTTGAAAAAAGTACAATAGAAAAACGGTTTTATGTATCTGCATGTAGCAAAATGGATTATGTCTTACAAAAAGCAAATTCAGTGAATTTTCGTCCCTTCATCCCTTTCCATGGTATAAGGTCACAAAATTTCACAGTAATGAAATCTGACTACAGTATTTATGAAAGATCTGGAATATCAACGGACAACAGTTTTATTGCACTATCTCAAGAATATTTAAAAAAGTTTCCATCAAAGTTATTATTTAAGGAAACATTGTCTGCTTGTTTCAAATGTTTTAAAAATGTAAAAGTTACCCTAGACTGCTTTGATGTAGTTGTTTGGTTACCTAGAAACTTTATGGAACAAGGTAACATGTACTCTGTTTATAAAAACCATGCTACACTAAAATGCATTGTAGGAATTTCACCGACAGGAACAATAACGTTTTGTCAGAAGTCTATGACGATAGCATTTCGGTCAAGGATAATTTTGTTAAAACTGGACTGGCAGATTTACTTGAGCCAGGTGAGTTAGTGATTACGAACAGAGAGGTTTTGATTAAAGATGTTTTAATGTCTGGCAGAATTGATTCCACCTTTTCTTATAAGATTAGATGAATTGACACCTCAAGAAGAATTCATGACCAGGAGCATTGCTCGTGTCTTATTCAAGCTGAAAGAGCATCTGATCGACTGAAAAGTTTTAAGGTTACATGTACTCCTCTCTCTTCTTGTAAATCAAAATTATTCGCGAATATTTATGCATAGCATGTTATTTTCTAATTGATAAACACGTTTATTTTGTCATCGGTTTTAAAGTTTCTTGTGTGTAGATGTGTATAAGAATTAAAAGAACATAACGTTATTATATTGAAATGATACATGTAGATTAACCCTTCAAATTGCTCTAAGAACATGAATTAAATCTACATATTCAGTATCGATTAATTAAAGATATATAATCATTTGAACTACCTCATCACATTTATATTTCGTTTATATATCTTGTATATATATATTAATGTGTGTGTGTGTGTGTGTGTGTGTGTGTGTGTGTGTGTGTGTAGCATCCTGTCACGATTGGTTGCAAGTTGCTGTACACACTGGATATTTCCTATTCTTGAAGGCTGTGAGATAAAAACAGCAATCAAAATGTTCCGTACCAACTGTTCTGTAAATCCTTGCATATCTTATATTATCAAAAACCTTATTTTCTTATGAATTTCCATAAAGATGAACATCATACAGCAAACTATGCATCAACACACTATACACAAAAGAAAGTCATTTTAAAAGTGTTCATTCAATATTTGTTTTAGTATGCTTTTATAATCCCAGTTTCTCAATTAATACCAGAAGTTAAATTTAAAATCTGTGGTACCAATATAAAACGAAACAATTGTATTTTGCATAGTCAATGTTTCAAATCCTAAATCTGAAAATATGCCATGGGATCCTCATGTCAATATATTCTGGCATAATACTCCGTGGGATTCTCATTTTATAATATTCTATCATAATACTCCGAGGGATTCTCATTTCAGTATATTATGTTGTAATACTCCGTGGGATTCTTATTTCAATATATTCCGGCATCAGAATATTATGATGACATTTTATCAGTTTTGAACTTTAATATTTTCCAAATTCAACATCTGGAAATATTCTTTTTAAAATCATTCCTTTTGAGGACCAAATGACAAAGACTCGAAATTCTATATCATAAAGTGCAGTCTGCATTTCTGGTAATAATATAGCGTATGTACCTGGTAGTAATACTACATCTGTACCTGGTAGTAATAGTACATATGTATCTGGTAGTAATATTGCATCTGTACCTGGTAGTAATACTGCATATGTACCTTGTAATAATACTGCGTATGTACCTGGTAGTAATACTGCATATGTACCTTGTAATAATACTGCATATGTACCTGGTAGTAATACTACATCTGTACCTGTTAGTAAAACTGCATATGTACCTTGTAGTAATACTGCATATGTACCTGGTAGTAATACTACATCTGTACCTGGTAGTAATACTGCATATGTACCTTGTAGTAATACTGCATATGTACCTGGTAGTAATACTACATCTGTACCTGGTAGTAATACTGCATATGTACCTTGTAGTAATATTGCATCTGTACCTGGTAGTAATACTACATATGTACCTGGTAGCAATACTACATATGTACCTGGTAGTAATACTACATATGTACCTGGTAGTAATACTACATCTGTACCTGGTAGTAATACTACATCTGTACCTGGTAGTAATACTGCATATGTACCTTGTAGTAATACTGCGTATGTACCTGGTAGTAATATTGCATATGTACCTTGTAGTAATACTACATATGTACCTGGTAGTAATACTACATCTGTAACTGTAGTAATAGTACATATGTACCTTGTAGTAATACTGCGTATGTACCTGGTAGTAATATTGCATCTGTACCTGGTAGTGTTACTATATCTGTACCTGGTAGTAATACTACATCTGTACCTGGTAGTATTACTACATATGTACCTGGTAGTATTGCTACATCTTTACCTAGTAGTAATATTTACGTGATTTCTTTATGAATGGCCCGCTATTCACAACTTTTGAAGAAGGTTTGTATACTTTATTTGCATTAAGGTCATTTACATATAATCGGTCTTTTTCTGCTAAAAATAGCTGACACTTAATTTCAACTACACCTATTACGTTAAAGTTTCGATCATAGACAAGGCCATCAGGAGTACATCCAAGTTTCGATCATAGACAAGACCATCAGGACTACATCCAGGTTTCTATCGTAGACAAGGTCATCAGGTCTACAAGTTCTGGATTGACCCAAAATCCACTTTCTTCTACCGTAAAATCAGATCCAGTATTTTCAGCCATGTATTCTTGAAAAGTGGATATGTGGAGTTTGAGGAATCTGAAGCTGGTCAGGAGTGGTAAAGAAAAATAGACTGACAGCCGGGGATGGGGGGGGGGGGATTTTTCTCGCCGTTCTTTGGAATTTCCAGTAAATAAAAATAGACTGAGAGCTGGGTGTGTATATATGGAGTTTGATAAATCTGAAATTGGTTGGGCGTGATAAAAAATGTAGTCGGAGATATGACCTTGGATATGTGGAGTTTGAGAAATCTGAAACTGGTCAGTAGTGGCAAATAACAATAGACATACAGTTGGGTGTGTTTATGAGGATTTGAGAAACCTGAAATAGGTCAGAGTGATAAAAAAGCAAAATACTGACAGCTATGGGTGGATATGTGGATTTTGAAAAATCTGAAATTGGGCAGGAGTGTTAAATAACAATATACTGACAGCTGGGTGTGTATATGTGGATTTTGAGAAATCTTAAATCGGTCATGAGTGGTAAAACAACAAGAGACTGACAGCTGGGTGTGTATGTATGGAAAATGAAAAATCTGAAATTGGGCAGTAATGCTAAATAACAATAGAATGACAAGTGGGAGTGTATATGTGGACTTTGAGACATCTGAAATGGTCAATAATGCAGTGAGGGCAGTACATTAACAGATCTGAACGCGTCATTTATCATCGTATCGATCTGTCCAAGGTACGAGTTTTATAGGCTGCTCCAACTAGTCAAATATGTAATATATCCTTCTTAAACACAAATTTAGTATCTTTATCTTACATAAAATCTCATGATTAAATAATTCATGTCGATTTAAAAAATTACAAAACCAAGAAAGTTCTGTGAATATTTTTGTGATTTTCCCCGCTCACTGTAGTGAGGTTCCCCACAAGTATACCACGATAAAATCTGCATGTGACCTCTGCTACAGAGCTGTATAGTTACAAGATGGACATGGGAATTTTCATGTACATGTCTCAAAGTACATTAGAGTCAAAGTATAGAAAAGAAATTGACCAGCGATCTTAATGTTTAATATAATGTTTGACTGATTCATGAGGTGGCATCAATTATAGTTTTACCTTGGTTCATTCCTTAACCTCGGGTAATGTTTAGGAGTTAAAGCGTAAACACTAGCAACCATAAAATATACTTTTATAACCTTGACCTTGAAGATAGGTATGCAAATTTCAAAATGATCTATAATGTCTTAAAATGAAAAAGAAAGTATGGAAGAAAATAATGGTCATCCATAAATATACCTAAATATTAAAGGGCCAATATATCAAAAGCAGAATGAAAACTGTGATGGAAAATTCGATATTGAATCGTGACCTTGAACTGAATGATAGGACCGCGAGTATTTTGAATTGTGACTTTGATCTTTATGATAGGATTGCCAGTATAGTAAACAACATGCCTTCTCGTGATATATAAGCATACCAAGTTTTCAATACGTGGTTTCAAAACCTGATGAAATTAAAGACTGGAATAAAAGGGAACTATTTGATCGCGTGATCACAAAAGTTATAAAGTTATAGGCTGGAATGGAAGTGGGATATTTCATCCCGTCATCTCCAAAAGGTATGAAGCTATAGACTGGAATGGAAGTGGGCTATTAGGTTGTGGCTTTGACCTTAAAGATATGTTCCTCTTAACTAGTATAAAACATATTTTTATTATGAAAATGTATGAAAAGTTGTATTCTTTCATTTCAAATAAAAGTAACGTCATAGAGCGGAATAGTAGGTGTAAAAGAAAATTATGAGGTGTGCAACACGCCGTCTAATGATCATATAAAAGTATTCTATATCTTATTCCGAAATTTCAAACCTCTAAAGTTATAGAATTCCATGAAAAAAGTGTAAAATATTACGCTGTGACCTTGACACTCAAGATGGAACTAATTACGTGGGGTATGTGACACGCTTATTAATTTCGAATCATATAAGTACCAAACTTCGTCTCTTTGTCTCAAAATTGTTATAAAGTTTTTGTGTGGAAAATCATGACCTTGACATTAGAATAGGTTAAAGTTACTGAGTGGAAACCGAGACGTAACAGACAGACTGCAGTGAGGATGAATGAAAACTCTGATTAAATATCAATTGCTTTTCGCGAAAAGACGGGGGACAAGAAACTGACAGGTATCACCTCGGATGCTTGATTGTAAAAGCAAAAATTACTCACGGTTGATGTCGCAAACAGTGAAGCTTCTGTGCAGCTCGTCGAATGTAAAGAAACCATCCTGATTGTAGTCATACCCCCTGAACATCAATAAGGCGGTTGCATTGTATGGCTTCAAATTTAATCTGAAAGAAAATTAAGAGAATTATATTATCTTAAAGTAAAAATCGAAATATTGCGAACATATTGTGTAAACCACAATCACATAATCTAGATACTGGCTAGCTACACTGATATGGTATACACCACAATCACATAATCTAGATACTGGCTAACTACACTGATATGGTATACACGGCAATCACATAATCTAGATACTGGCTAACTACACTGATATGGTGTACACCACAATCACATAATCTAGATACTGGCTAACTTCAATGATATGGTATACACCACAATCATATAATCTACATACTAGCTAGCTGCAGTCATATGGTAGAAACCACAATCACATAATCTTGATTCTGGCTAAATACAGTGATATGGTATACACCACAATCACATGATCTACATAATGGCTAGCTAGTGTGATATGGCATACAACTGAATCACATAATCTAGATACTGGCTAGCTACAGTGATATCGTGATATGACGGGATGAAATATCTCACTTCCATTCCAGCCTATACCTGTATAACTTTTGTGATCACGCGATCAAATAGTTCCCTTTTATTCCAGTCTTTAATTTCATCAGGTTTTGAAACCACGTAATGAAAACTTGGTATGCTTATATATCACGAGAAGGCATGTTGTTTACTATACTGGCAATCCTATCATAAAGATCAAAGTCACAATTCAAAATACTGGCGGTCCTATAATTCAGTTCAAGGTCAATATCGAATTTTCCATCACAGTTTTCATTCTGCTTTTGATATATTGGCCCTTTAATATTTAGGTATATTTATGGATGACCATTATTTTCTTCCATACTTTCTTTTTCATTTTAAGACATTATAGATCATTTTGAAATTTGCATACCTATCTTCAAGGTCAAGGTTATAAAAGTATATTTTATGGTTGCTAGTGTTTACGCTTTAACTCCTAAACATTACCCGAGGTTAAGGAATGAACCAAGGTAAAACTATAATTGATGCCACCTCATGAATCAGTCGAACATTATATTAAACATTAAGATCGCTGGTCAATTTCTTTTCTATACTTTGACTCTAATGTACTTTGAGACATGTACATGAAAATTCCCATGTCCATCTTGTAACTATACAGCTCTGTAGCAGAGGTCACATGCAGATTTTATCGTGGTATACTTGTGGGGAACCTCACTACAGTGAGCGGGGAAAATCACAAAAATATTCACAGAACTTTCTTGGTTTTGCAATTTTTTAAATCGACATGAATTATTTAATCATGAGATTATATGTAAGGTAAAGATACTAAATTTGTGTTTAAGAAGGATATATTACATATTTGACTAGTTGGAGCAGCCTATAAAACTTGTACCTTGGACAGATCGATACGATGATAAATGACGCGTTCATATCTGTTAATGTATTGCTCTCACTGCATTATTGACCATTTCAGATGTCTCAAAGTCCACATATACACTCCCACTTGTCATTCTATTGTTATTTAGCATTACTGCCCAATTTCAGATTTTTCATTTTCCATACATACACACCCAGCTGTCAGTCTCTTGTTGTTTTACCACTCATGACCGATTTAAGATTTCTCAAAATCCACATATACACACCCAGCTGTCAGTATATTGTTATTTAACACTCCTGCCCAATTTCAGATTTTTCAAAATCCACATATCCACCCATAGCTGTCAGTATTTTGCTTTTTTATCACTCTGACCTATTTCAGGTTTCTCAAATCCTCATAAACACACCCAACTGTATGTCTATTGTCATTTGCCACTACTGACCAGTTTCAGATTTCTCAAACTCCACATATCCAAGGTCAGATCTTCGACTATATTTTGTATCACGCCCAAACAATTTCAGATTTATCAAGCTCCATATATAGACACCCAGCTCTCAGTCTATTTTTATTTACTGGAAATTCCAAAGAACGGCGAGAAAAATCCCCCCCCCCCACATCCCCGGCTGTCAGTCTATTTTTCTTTACCACTCCTGACCAGCTTCAGATTCCTCAAACTCCACATATCCACTTTTCAAGAATACATGGCTGAAAACACTGGATCTGATTTTACGGTAGAAGAAAGTGGATTTTGGGTCAATCCAGAACTTGTAGACCTGATGACCTTGTCTACGATAGAAACCTGGATGTAGTCCTGATGGTCTTGTCTATGATCGAAACTTGGATGTACTCCTGATGGCCTTGTCTATCATCGAAACTTTAGCGTAATAGGTGTAGTCGAAATTAAGTATCACCTATTTTTAGCAGAAAAAGACCCATTATATGTAAATGACCTTAATGCAAATAAAGTATACAACCTTTCTTCAAAAATTGTGAATAACGGGCCATTCATAAAGAAATCATGTAAATATAACTACTAGGTAAAGATGTAGTAATACTACCAGGTACTGATGTAGTATTACTACCAGGTATATATGCAATATTACTACCAGGTACATATGTAGTATTACTACCAGGTACATATGTAGTATTACTACCAGGTACAGATGTAGTATTACTGCCAGGTACAGATGTAGTATTACTACCAGGTATATATGTAGTATTACAACCAGGTATATATGTAGTATTACTACCAGGTACAGATGTAGTATTACTACCAGGTACAGATGTAGTATTACTACCAGGTACAGATGTAGTATTACTACCAGGTATATCTGTAGTATTACTACCAGGTACAGATGTAGTATTACTACCAGGTACAGATGTAGTATTACTACCAGGTACAGATGCAGTATTACTACCAGGTACATATGTAGTATTACTACCAGGTACATATGTAGTATTACAACCAGGTACAGATGTACTATTACTACCAGATACAGTTGTATTATTACTACCAGGTACAGTTGTACTATTACTACCAGGTACAGATGTAGTATTACTACCAGGTATATATGTAGTATTACTACCAGGTACAGATGTAGTATTACTAATAGGTACAGATGTAGTATTACCACCAGGTACAGATGTAGTATTACTACCAGGTACAGATGTAGTATTACTACCAGGTACATATGTAGTATTACTACCAGGTACATATGTAGTATTACTACAAGGTATATATGCAATATTACTACCAGGTATAGATGTAGTATTACTACCAGGTACAGATGTAGTATTACTACCAGGTACAGATGTAATATTACTACCAGGTACATACGCAGTATTACTACAAGGTACATATGCAATATTACTACCAGGTACAGATGTAGTATTACTACCAGGTACAGATGTAGTATTACTACCAGGTACAGATGTAGTATTACTACCATGTACTGATGTAGTATTACTACCAGGTACAGATGTAGTATTACTATCAGGTATATATGTAGTATTACTACCAGGTATATATACAATATTACTACCAGGTATATATACAATATTACTACCAGGTACAGATGTAGTATTATTACTAGGTATATATGCAGTATTACTACCAGGTACAGATGTAGTATTACTACCAGGTACAGATGTAGTATTACTACCAGGTACAGATGTAGTATTACTACCATGTACTGATGTAGTATTACTACCAGGTACAGATGTAGTATTACTATCAGGTATATATGTAGTATTACTACCAGGTATATATACAATATTACTACCAGGTATATATACAATATTACTACCAGGTACAGATGTAGTATTACTACCAGGTACAGATGTAGTATTACTACAAGGTACAGATGTAGTATTACTACCAGGTACAGATGTAGTATTACTACCAGGTGCAGATGTAAAATTACTACCAGGTACAGATGTAGTATTACTACCAGGTATATATGTAGTATTACTACCAGGTATATATGCAATATTACTACCAGGTATATATGCAATATTACTACCAGGTACAGATGTAGTATTACTACCAGGTACAGATGTAGTATTACTACCAGGTATATATGTAGTATTGCTACCAGGTACAGATGTAGCATTACTACCAGGTACAGATGTAGTATTACTACTAGGTATATATGCATTATTACTACCAGGTAGATATGTAGCATTACTGCCAGGTACATATGTAGTATTACTACCAGGTACAGATGTAGTATTACTACCAGGTACAGATGTAGTATTACTACCAGGTACATATGTAGTATTACTACCAGGTACATATGTAGTATTACTACCAGGTACAGATGTAGTATTACTACCAGGTATATATGTAGTATTACTACCAGGTAGAGATGTAGTATTAATACCAGGTACAGATGTAGTATTACTACCAGGTACAGATGTAGTATTACTACCAGGTACAGATGTAGTATTACTACCAGGTACATACGCTATATTATTACCAGAAATGCAGACTGCACTTTATGATATAGAATTTCGAGTCTTTGTCATTTGGTCCTCAAAAGGAATGATTTTAAAAAGAATATTTCCAGATGTTGAATTTGGAAAATATTAAAGTTCAAAACTGATAAAATGTCATCATAATATTCTGATGCCGGAATATATTGAAATAAGAATCCCACGGAGTATTACAACATAATATACTGAAATGAGAATCCCTCGGAGTATTATGATAGAATATTATAAAATGAGAATCCCACGGAGTATTATGCCAGAATATATTGACATGAGGATCCCATGGCATATTTTCAGATTTAGGATTTGAAACATTGACTATGCAAAATACAATTGTTTCGTTTTATATTGGTACCACAGATTTTAAATTTAACTTCTGGTATTAATTGAGAAACTGGGATTATAAAAGCATACTAAAACAAATATTGAATGAACACTTTTAAAATGACTTTCTTTTGTGTATAGTGTGTTGATGCATAGTTTGCTGTATGATGTTCATCTTTATGGAAATTCATAAGAAAATAAGGTTTTTGATAATATAAGATATGCAAGGATTTACAGAACAGTTGGTACGGAACATTTTGATTGCTGTTTTTATCTCACAGCCTTCAAGAATAGGAAATATCCAGTGTGTACAGCAACTTGCAACCAATCGTGACAGGATGCTACACACACACACACACACACACACACACACACACACACACACACACACATTAATATATATATACAAGATATATAAACGAAATATAAATGTGATGAGGTAGTTCAAATGATTATATATCTTTAATTAAGCGATACTGAATATGTAGATTTAATTCATGTTCTTAGAGCAATTTGAAGGGTTAATCTACATGTATCATTTCAATATAATAACGTTATGTTCTTTTAATTCTTATACACATCTACACACAAGAAACTTTAAAACCGATGACAAAATAAACGTGTTTATCAATTAGAAAATAACATGCTATGCATAAATATTCGCGAATAATTTTGATTTACAAGAAGAGAGAGGAGTACATGTAACCTTAAAACTTTTCAGTCGATCAGATGCTCTTTCAGCTTGAATAAGACACGAGCAATGCTCCTGGTCATGAATTCTTCTTGAGGTGTCAATTCATCTAATCTTATAAGAAAAGGTGGAATCAATTCTGCCAGACATTAAAACATCTTTAATCAAAACCTCTCTGTTCGTAATCACTAACTCACCTGGCTCAAGTAAATCTGCCAGTCCAGTTTTAACAAAATTATCCTTGACCGAAATGCTATCGTCATAGACTTCTGACAAAACGTTATTGTTCCTGTCGGTGAAATTCCTACAATGCATTTTAGTGTAGCATGGTTTTTATAAACAGAGTACATGTTACCTTGTTCCATAAAGTTTCTAGGTAACCAAACAACTACATCAAAGCAGTCTAGGGTAACTTTTACATTTTTAAAACATTTGAAACAAGCAGACAATGTTTCCTTAAATAATAACTTTGATGGAAACTTTTTTAAATATTCTTGAGATAGTGCAATAAAACTGTTGTCCGTTGATATTCCAGATCTTTCATAAATACTGTAGTCAGATTTCATTACTGTGAAATTTTGTGACCTTATACCATGGAAAGGGATGAAGGGACGAAAATTCACTGAATTTGCTTTTTGTAAGACATAATCCATTTTGCTACATGCAGATACATAAAACCGTTTTTCTATTGTACTTTTTTCAACGCAGATGACGGCAGAGTGACACGCCACGAGTACACGTCCTACGTCAATACTCATACCCCGACTCTACATGACCTCTCCCATGCACTTTACGATGATTACGATGTGGACAGCGATCACCATCTAGATGAGCACGACTTTGACAATTTGTTCAGCATGATGGACGTTGATAGTGCGTTGTTTTTTAACAGTTATATTCTATTCAATTAATGAGAAAGAGTGAAACGAATATAAATAAATAGAATTTAAAAAATTTCATTTAAGATACAATTTTAAGTTATCTATGTTGTATAAGTAGTACATATATTGACAGAGCTGGATTACGATCTTGTTTCTGTTCGCACTTGTTTTACAATGCGTATATACATCACAGCTATATCATCTCTGTCTGCGTGGATTCGAGTCTCGGATTCAGCCAATGTGGGTATGTGAGAAAGCTTGCCAGTAGCTTCTCGTGGGTCGGTGGTTCTTTCCGGGGGTTTTCCCGGGTTCTTTCTCCACCATTAATACTGGCCGCCATGTATAGCCTATAACAACAACATTTTAAACTGTACTCTGATCCACTTCTCTCAATATATTCACTACTTATAACGACTGTACAGGAACCTTGTTCTTATTTTTATGAGGTTTTTATGGTGTATGTTTGTGTGTATGTGTGTGTGTGTGTGTGTGTGTGAGAGAGAGAGAGAGATGAATGGAAAGACATATACTTTCAGCTTATCCATTATGTGTCGAAAGTTTAAAAATCTAGTACCACTGTTGTGCATAGATAAATAGATAAGTAGATAATTTTGGATTGATCAAAAGGTAGATAATATGAGTAATCTACATACAGAATGATAAATAGGCATATACCATGAAAGACAGAAAAAAAATAAAGATATATGAACTTGCAATTAGAAGTATCTGACTGTTACTGTATAAATTTCGTTGCAGTGGACCGTAGAGTATCAGTAAAAGAATGGGAGAGTTACTGGGTTCATGTAAGTGTTATATACTCACGAGAAAGTTCCATTTTGTATCGGTTTTATTTGTCATTTTCTTAAGGCTGTCGACTATAGCACAGTTTCAAGGTTAATGTATCTACCAGTGTACAAGGAATGCATGGAAACACACTAATGTTAATGTTCATCAAATGTTTTATTTGCTTTGGCTTTCGGAATTGGAAGTCGTCCCCCCCCCATTTTTCAAATTTTTTACGGAGATTTCTGAACTTAAGTTTTAAACCCGGTGTGTAATGTATAAACATTGATATCGATGAAAGGTAGCTGATTCGAATTGGTGTATCTTGTAGGCTTAAGGTAGCTGATTCGATCTGGTGTATCTTGCAGTCTTCACGTAGCTGATCCAAATTGATGTATCTTGTAGGCTTAAAGTAACTGATTGGAATTAGTGTAATTTTTAGGCTTAAAGTAGCTGATTCAAATTGGTGTATCTTGCATGCTTAAAGTAGTTTATTCAAATTGGTGTATCTTGTAGGTTTAAAGTAGTTTATTCAAATTGGTGTATCTTGTAGGCTTAAAGTAGCTGATTCAAATTGGTGTATTTTTTTGGCTTGAAGTAGCTGATAAATGTAGCGTACACCATGGTGTACAGGCATTAAATGTGGTGTTCAACATGAGTTTACGTATAGAATGTCATATCAAGAATCAGTGTATGATATTGCTAAGGTGTTACAGCCACTATGTGTAACATTCGCCATTCGTATGAAATATCAAAGTTCGTCTCACACGAAAAGCCCAGTTAATAAAGCAAGAAATATTTTTTATAATTAATATTTTATATGACTCATGACGGATAAACGTTTCCTGCAGACGGAATAGAGATAATAACTTCATTCAAATATTTGTATTATAATCGATATAGACAAAGGCAATGGAATTCATATCCTACCAAACAGACATTTTTTCCCGGTATAATTCACAGTATCTATTATTTCTCTCAGTCTTATTAACTATGCCTGCCTGTCTCTACTTTCAACATGTGCGCTGAGTGTCTGAATTGAGCAAGTATCTTCCTAAATTTATATGATAGTCAGCATTAAAGATTTGTTCCGGTTATAATTCAGTTTTGTACATAATATAAAACAAACATGTATGTGAATTTGTCATAATTGCTTTGCCAGATTCGGAATGCCGTATCCCTAATTCTTTGCGAAGATAGTGAGAAAATTCTGGGTGGGGTGGTCTCCAATATCTTGATTTAGCCAGACATACCCAGAACTGAAGGGAAATAACACGTTTTTGACTTTGGCAGTCTAGTTGACACGATTGGTGCCATATAATATTTTCAACAATAAATAACACAGGTGCGAGTAGCGAGCAGGTATAAATCGTACAAGCCATAGGTATAAATCGTACAAGCCGTAGGTATAAATCATACAAGCCAAAAATATAAGTCATACAAGCCATAGGTATAAATCATACAAGCCATAGGTATAAATCATATAAGGGATAGATATAACTCGTACAAGTCTTAGGTATAAATCCTAGAAGCCAAAGGTATAAATCATACAAGTCATAGGTATAAATCATACAAGTCATAGGTATAAATCATACAAGTCTTATGTATAGATCATACAAGTCATAGGTATAAATCATACATGCCTTTGTTATAAATCATACAAGTCAAAAGTATAGATCACTGATACCATCGTTTTAAATCATGCATGTCATTGTTTTAAATCAACCAAGTCATAGGTTTAAATCATCAAAGTCATAAATAGAAGCAATATAAGTCATCTAATTAAAACCGAATGCGACAACAAGTAGGGTATTAGTATGTTTTTCTTACATAACATACAGATAAGCATGGTCTATTAGCCTATTAACATGGTCTATTAGTCATAATGTATGGAACTCAAAATAAATTTCGTACGTAGTGATGAAGACACTGCATCATACATAATATTGATTTACAACAGAAGAATACGGTCTGCCCAGTTGTCCGTATACAGACATGGAAAATCCGATTAGTCTGATATTTACCTATGAAGTGTGGACTGGTTGGTTAGTAATAAATGTAGTTATTGGTTAGCAATAAACATTGTGATTTGTTAGTAATATACATAGTAGACTGATCGGTTACTAATAGACGTGGTGATTGACTAGTAATAGACAGTGATTGGTTAGTAAACTACATTGTGGACGGAATGGTTTGTGAAATACATAGTCACTAGTTAGTAATATACATAATTTATGGTTAGTGTTTGACACAGCTCACTAACTGGTTAGTAACAAACATAGTGATTCATTATTAAATGGCCTTATGATCTGTGAGTAACAAATACAGTGGATGGTTAGTAATATAGACACTGAGGTTAGTAATATACGTAGTGACGGGTTGGTAATAGAAATAGTAGACTGGTAGGTTGTTAGTAGACATAGCGATTGGTTAGGAATATACATAGTGACGGGTTGGTAATAGAAATAGTAGACTGGTAGGTTGTTAATAGACATAGCGATTGGTTAGGAATATACATAGTGATTGGCAGTATCAGACGTAGTTATTGGTTAGTGATAGATATAGTGATTGGTTAGTGATAGACATAGTGATTGGTTAGTAATAGACAGAATTATTGGTAAGTAATAGGCATGGTTGATTGTTAGTAATATACATATTTATTAGTTAATAACCGACATAATGATTTGTTAGTAATAGACATAGTGATTGGTTAGTAATATATATAGTGATTGGTCAGTATTAAACGAACCGCTCTGGTGGCCTAGTGGTTAGAGCGTCCGCTACGGATGCGGGATCTCGCTAGCTCGAACCCCGGCCGAGTCACACCAAAAGACTTATACAAATGGTACGAACAGTTGCCTCGCTAGGCGCACATCATTAAGAGGGTAATGTTAGGACTGGCTGACATGGGGTCAGCATAATGTGACTGGGTGGGACATGACGCTACATGTCTGCGGCATGATGCCCCAGTACTAGACATCGCTATAAACTGCCACCCCAGACATCGTAGCGATATAACATAATTTTTTTTATTAAAGCCACGTTAAAAATCTAAATCACATAGAGTATTAGACGTAGTTCTTAGTTAGCAATATACATAGTGGTTATTAGTAATAGACATAATGATAGGTTAGTATTTGGGCATAGTGGACTGTTTGGTTAATAATATACTTAGTAATTACAGTTTTGAGACATGAATTTTCGCTTGCAAAGAATAATATCCTTGGATTCAATCACTGAAACGCAATGAATAAGTGGTACAACAGAGGTGGCTTGTTTCTTAAACAAAAAGGAAACTAAATGATCTCTTTATTTTCTGATCAATTATTATTATTATATATATTATTATTACATATATTATTAAAATAGCTACAATTTTCTTTCCTGAAAGTGCACCAGAAATTTGACGTTTTACAAATCAATGGTGAATAACTGACTTTTATTTTATATCATAATAAAGAACTTTGAATTTATGTTATTATAACAGTATCATATGTGTACATTTGCATCATTCTACATAAAGATAAGTAAGAATAGTTGCTTTCTACCAGCAGAGCAAGGGGAATGGAAGTGTACAATATATATATATATATATATATATATATATATATATATATATATATATATATATATATAGAGAGAGAGAGAGAGAGAGAGAGAGAGAGAGAGAGAGAGTGACTATCTGATGTCAAATTTCCGTGTTCTTAAGTCCATGCTAGAAAACTACATAGATGTTGATTACACAACCCCAGAAAGACCCTATTCTGTTTTACTATAAATAGTATCTATATATATTCTCATACTGTTTTTCCATATACCCAGTCCTTGCCATTTTTGTTCCTTAACACAACAAACCATCGCACTATTAAACAGCTCCTGGCCAGGATAACGATAAGTAATTCCAAGTGAATACCTTCTCTGTTTCGTTATGAGCGACACGAACGAAAATATGTTACACAACTATTGCCTTCGTTGTTATATTCCTCACTTTTGCTTACATTACTCTGACCCGTATGGGCAAGGAAAAAACACATATACAATATATAATTTAATGTTATTCTTCATTGATCATCTTTTTGTCGTCGTATCAATCTATTGTTGATGCTGCTGTCATTATTATTATTACTATTATTATTATTATTTGCAGCAATTTATAAAATATGAGCACATTCATTCATAAGTCTGAAGGCGTTAACACTACGCTGATGGGCGAATGAATACTAAGACTGTGGAATCCGCTGTTGTCTTGTCCAACTGATAAACAAGAAATCCACATTCAGCCTGATGCATTTTATCGTCGTCCTCGTTTTTTATTTTTTCTGTCTCTGAAATAAACTGTGATGTAAAATTAAAGCAGTCTCGAACATTGTACCAGAAGGCAGATGTCTTCAGATCTCGCAGCGATCCGAGAGTACAAGAGTTATTCAAGTTAGGTCTTTATAACGATTAAACCGTTAGGAGTCGTCTACCGGCGTAGGTTCAGTCGTTTATAATCGTACACCGTTGTTGCTATAAAGGGTAAGCTAGTTGCTAGAGAGTCCGCGACATCTATTAGCCATTGAACATACCTTGATAACAACGTTGAGTTTCCTACAGAAATTTAAGAACTTGTGAATCTTTGAAGAGTGGTAGCCAGACACAAGAACAAGATATCTAATTCACCGAGCCATGTTATGCTTGCAATATAACTTATTATCCATAACGTGGTAGAAATGATATATATATATATATATATATATATATATATATATATATATATATATATATATATATATATATATATATATATATACACACTGTATTTGTGGATGGCTTCAGGCAATTTTGAGAAAACACTAACATCTTCTTAAAATATTTTATTTATCATCAATATTTAGTAAGTTACAAGACTGTCTTGTTTGAATGAATCATCAATATTTAGTTAACAGTCTGTCTTATTTATATGAATCGTCAGTATTTAGTTAGTTACAAGAATGTCTTGTATGAATCACCAATAGTTAGGTCGTTAACAGTTTGTCTTATTTGAAATAATCGTCGATTTTTAAATTGTATAATAATAAATAAGAATAGTTGCATTCTACCAGCAGAGCAAGGGGAACGGAATTATACAATACGCAAGTTCCTGGTTCGCTGTGATCGGGATTCGTAAACTTTTCGTGTTCTTAAGTCCATGCTAGAAAACTACCTAAATGTCGATCACACAACCCAAGAAAGACCCCATTCTATTTTACTATAAATAGTATCTATATATATTCTCATACTGTTTGATTCCATATACCCAGTCCTTGCCATTTTCGGTCCTTAACACAACAAAGCATCGCTCTATTAAACAGCTCCTGACCAGGATAGCTATAAGTAATTCCAAGTGAATACCTTCTCTGTTTAGTTCTCTGCGACACGAACGAAAATATGTTACACAACTATTGCCTTCGTTGTTATATTCATCGTTTTTTGCTTATATTGTTCTGACCCGTATGGGCATGGAAAAAACATATATGCCACATGTAATTTAATGTTATTCTTTATTGATCATCTTTCTCGTCGTATCAATCTATTGTTGATGCGACAGTCATTATTATCATTAGATTTATTATTATTATTATTATTATTATTATTATTATTATTATTATTTGCAGCAATTTATAAAATATGAGAACCTTCATTCACAAATCTGAAGGCGTTAACACTACACTGATGGGCGGATGAATACTAAGACTCTAGGATGCGTAAAGTCTTGTTTTGTCCAACTGATAAACAATAAATCCACATTCAGTTGATGCATTTTATCGTCGTCCTCGTTGTTTTTGTTTTCATTTTCTGTCTCTGAAATAAACTGTGATGTCAAATTAAAACAATCTCGAACATTGTACTAGAAAGTAGATGTCTTCATATCTCGTAGCGATCCAAGAGTACAAGAGTTATACAAGTCAGATCTCTTTAACGGTTAAACCGTTAGGAATCGTCTACCGGCGTAGTTTCAGTCGTTTATAATCGTATACCGTTGTTGCTATAAAGGGTAAGATAGTTGCAAGAGAGCAATCGCACACTGTTGTTACTATAAAGGGTAAGATAGTTGCTAGAGACTCTACGACAGCTATTAGCCATTAAACATACATTGATAACAACTTTGAGTTGCCTATAGAAATTTAAGAACTTGTGAATCTTTGAAGAGTGCTAGTCAGACACAAGAACAAAATATATAAATCACCGAGTCATGTTATGTTTGCAATATAACTTATTCTTTATAAAATGGAGTATATATATATATATATATATATATATATATATATATATTCTGTTTGCGGATGGCTAAAACTCCTTTTTTCTCCAACTTCGTTTCAGGCAATTTAAAGAAAACACTAACATCCTCTTAAAATATTTTATTTAATCGTCAGTATTTAATTAGTTACAAGACTGTTTAGTTTGAATGAATCATCAATTTTTAGTTAACAGCCTGTCTTATTTATATGAATTGTCAGTATTTAGTTAGTCACAAGAATGTCTTGTGTGAATGAATCGTCAATATTTAGTTCGTTAGCAGAATGCCTTATTTGAATGAATCATCGATATTTAAATTGTTAATATACAGCCTTATTTGAATGAATCATCAATATCTAGTTAGTTAGCATGGTGTCTTATTTATATGAATCGTCGTCAGTATTTAATTAGTTAACATACTGTCTTGTTTCTGATGAGACCTGGATCAGTTAAGACAATTCCAATGATCTGTGCCACAACACCGTGTTATCAGTTTTGTGAAACACAATGTTCTCAGCATTGAATAAGAGCAGTATATAGTCAGAGATGGGTGACGCTTTTGTAAATAAATAAATAAAAAATAAAAAAAAACTCCACTGTGTTTGTGAATGGCTAACGCAACCCGTCTCTTTCAAACTTCGATTAGACAATTTTGAGAAATTAATAGCATTCTCTTTATGCTTCCCGATAAGGTCACTAGCATGCAATGTTCTGCCAGTTTAACTGGACCATGGGCAACCTGGCCGTTTCTCTTATGCGATCACCAAAATTTACCATTTTTAACAAGGCACACTGAAGCAAAGTCAACTTGTAAAAAAAATATATAGATACCAAAAGCAAGCTTTATTTGCGTTCTGTTTACGTATGTAATTTTCGTAAAAGCATCTTAAGATTCAATTAATTTATTTCAACTTCCAAACACCATATCAAGTCAACGGTAAATCTGTCCACCTACCTCAAATATGGCTGATGATGACGTCATTCGAGAACTATTTATTTTTGAATTATTCGTCGATATTTATTTCGGTAACATACTTCCTTGTTTTAATTAAACATCTGTATTTAGCTAGTTAATAGGCAGCCTTGTTTCTGACGACACTGGAATCATTTTAGTATACTCTCTTGATCTGTGCAACAAAGGTCGTGTTGTCACTTTTATGAAAAATGAGCTTTTCAAAACTGAGCAAGATTAATAGATTGAAATAGTCGAGTGACGCCTTTGTAAATACCTCTGAACACTGAACAAGAACAATAGATTGCTAGAGATTAGTGACGTCTTTGTAAATCCCACTGAACATTGAACAAGATCAGTCTATGCCCAGAGATGAGCGACGCCTTTGTAAATCCCACTGAACATTGAACAAGAGAAGTTTATGCCCAGAGATGAATGACGCCTTTGTAAGTCCCACTGAACATTGAACAAGAGCAGTCGATGCCCAGAGATGAGTGACGCAACAGCAATTTATGGCCAGAGATAAGTGATGTCTCTAGCCACGAAATCTCCAGATCGGTTCGAAGACTTCTCTTCAAACATTTCATAGTGTTAGACCGGGTCCCAATTTAGATACTGTACAAGATACGTTGAAATACAAATCCTCCAAATTGGAGTACAATTATTAGACTATTGATGCAATCAATTAACTTTTGCTTTTTTTCATACACGGTTCGTATAACCTACTGCCCAGCTGACTCCTCTCGACGAAATTAGTCAGGACTAGATAACGTCAAAAAGAGGCATTGAAATCAAAATGCTCTAACCTGGAGTACAGTTAATAAAAACTATTTATACCATCTATTAATACTGCGTATTTTTCATACCCGGGACACATAAGGCGCCATTTATTTCGCTGTTTACTCTCGAGGAAATTCGTCAAGATATCCTTCGTAGGTGGACTCTATACCCTACGGATAGAATATTAAAGAAGGGTCCATGTCAAAACAGTACCAAGAAGTGACGTAATATCGTAAATAATAAACGTAAGATATAATTTTAAGTCATGTCTTCTGCTCGACTTCTTTTATCTAGCCGCTAATTTCTCGAAATCGGCCCACGAATTTTCTTAAAACCTTTTCAGCTGTTCTAAGGGGTCGTTAATTTGATACTGGATGAAAGACGTTGAAATGAAAATCCTCTAAGTTGGAGTACAATCAGTACAAACTAGTGTTACAATCTATTAACATTTGGGTGTTTTTCATACCCGGTACTTACCGTTCGCCATTTATTTTGTTCCTATCTCTTGACGAATTCGTCAGAACTCCCTTCATGGATGGAATCTTTGCCCTAAAGATCAAATATCAAAAAGAAAAGTCCCTGTCAAATCTCTTAAGAGGGGACGTAATGACCCAACAATATATGTATAATTTCATCTTCTGACAACAAGCGTTGTTCTCGACTTCTCCTATCCAGCCAAAAATGTTTCAAAATCGGCTCGACGAACTTTCTTCATACCTTTGCTACTGTTGGAACTGTTTAAATACCGACCTAGATACGTTGAAATCAAAATCATCTAAATTGGAGTACTCTTAGTACAAATTAGTGAAAATAATCTATTAACATTTGCGTGCATTCCATACACGGTACATGTAAGTAGTGAATGGGGCCACTATAGCCTCAATGGAAATTTAACATGGAGAAAAACCCTGGGCCACTATAGCCTCAAGGGGAATTGAACATGGGAAATAGTCTTGGGCTACTCTAGCCTCAAGGGGAATTGAACATGGGAAAAAGTCTTGGGCCACTATAGCCTCAAGGGGAATTGAACATGGGATTTTTTTTTTTTTTTAAATTTTTTTAAAAAAGGGGTAGGCAATGGAAAGTCATTCTCTTTTCGAGAAATATGGGTGGCCCTGAAAAGGGCCTTTGGGTTTATGTTAATGTATCCATTAACATAAAGGGCATCTGTGGCATCTTCTTGTCCTCAAGCTGCGTCTTACTCGAGGGCCATAAATCAGTGTCCTCTTGAGGCAACCTTGTCTTTCTACGTACACTCTTCGTATCCACAGACTGGTGTCTGACTTGTCGACAACGGTCCACTTGGACCGGACATACATGAGCATGTCCGTCCTAAACATCATGGAAGACACAAGAGTGGATGATTCGACTGTGGTCCACATCTTGAAGCGACGAGAACAGGTGAATCAATGCAGTGAACTGCGCTTATTTATAGGTAGAGGAAGGATTGAAACGGATTGAGTTCATTCACCAATCCTAACACGCGTTACAAAATCAGTCAGCCCGCATCCAATCCGAAGAGAGCAGTCTGTGACGTCACGTGGTCTATATAGATTCGCTAGCGCTTGTGTGCAGTCAATCTATGCGGTAGTGATTCAACATGACGGAAACTCAGAAAACGATCCATTGGGGTGCACCAGCAGGGGAGACTGCCCAAGGGAACCCGGACTTACTTTCAGAAGAGGTGAATTGGGATTTTGTGGATTTTCTTACCTCGCAAGAATTTGTTCCGGAACCTTCGTTACCTTCTTCATTACCGCAAGTGGAGAATTTTAGACAGAGACAGAAAGAAGAATTGGAGAAATTTATACAACGACAAAAGGAAGCGGAACAAGCTTTTCTCCTACAGCAGCAAGAAGAAGAGGTAAGAAAAAAACAACAGCAACAACAGCAAGAAGAAGTAGCAGCAAAGAAACAAGAGGGTGAAAATCAAACGGTCACGGTACTGTTGGACATTTTAGCGGAGTTAAGAAGTCTGAAACAAATGTATCAGACTTCTTTATTACGACCGAAGAGAATACTACCTTCCCGAGCTAAACACGTCAACCCTGTGACTAAGCCTACCGTACCACCCTTAGTGATTTCAACCCAATCATCATCAACATTACACAGTTCAGAATTAGGCCTTGGCCGTGGCAAAGGCTTAAGGCAGTTAAAGTTGATTGCTTGAACTCACCCCTACACCAAAATAAAAAGGCCCTTTTCAGGGCCACCCACATTTCTCGAAAAGAAATACAATTTCAATTTGCCAATAACTCAAAAAAAAAATATAACAGCCCATTTTACCCCTACAGTACGTGTCTTTATATGAGTGCGTGAGTGTAGCTTCTTATTTTAAAATCAAAACTCAAAGACACTTACCTTATATCATTAATTTATTCTTTTATCCATTGTTACAATCCAATTCACAATTCACAACACAACACTTTAATAAAATGTTCATTGACTTCTTCTGTTTCCTTGTTTAGTCTCTCTGTTTTTTTACTTTCTTCACCGTCACACTCTTTTCCTCTTCTTCTTCCTCCTCGCTTTCTTCCCTTCTTCTTTTCTTCTCCTGTTTCTTTTTCTTCACCTGTCTGCTTTCTTCCTCTGAAGAATCCCTCTCTTCCTCTGAAGAATCCCTCTCTTCTTCTGAAGAATTCCTCTTTTCTTCTGACTCCTCTTGTTTCTTTTTTGGGCAATCTGGAGACCAATGTCCTTTTTCTTGACAATAATAACAGGTATCTTTACTTTTGTCTTTTTTAGTCCCTGTTTTTTTTTCTTTTTTGACGGTCTGGACACTCTGAAGACCAATGCCCTTTCTTCTGACAGATATAGCAAGTATCTTGACTTTTATCTCGAAAGGATGGAGAGTAGTCGGTGGGCTGGTCTGAAGAGAATTTTCTAATGACCCCTCGCAAAGCTCTGACGAAACGTTCGATTTGTCTAGTCTCTTCCATCGTTGTGCTCGGCTTGAGAGTGAAATGAATAGTGAAAGGACAAGACACACATCCTTTTATATACGCTGGTCTGCCATGACTATAAATTAGTTTATGGTGTTTACACTTGAGTCATTTGAAGTTTTGCACTCAAGATGAAACGATCCTATTCATTCGAGAAGAAAGAAGAAGAAGAAAGTAAGAGGCAGAAACGTGATCTATCGCCTCGTACCAGGGCTGAAATCTTGGCACAAATTCATGCCAGTGATTTTGAAGAAGACATGAGTAAACCAAAATCCGAAACCTCTAAACCAAGTTCACCACCCTTAGTCAACCCTGAAAAATACTATTCCATTCGAGAGACCGAAAAGCGCTCCTCTAGAAAATTTAGAACCACGGCTTACAAATACACAGTGAAGTTTAAAGATTTCAAGGCTGAAGTACCGTTAGAGAAAGCAGAAGTGTTCATCACTGGGGTGTGGGATTCTTTGCTCACTGCACTCAAGCGACAATGTCAACCCAAAGAAGACGATCGCTTGAGACTTTCCATACAACATGACGGTTTGAAATCCCCTGTTTGGATCGAGTTTAGCACCCCTGCAGAATTGACCGCTTCCAAAGTCATGGACAAGATTCAACACGTGCAACAATCTAATGACCAGTTTGACATCACCAATGGAAAAGCCACATTGGACATGACCCACGTCTCTCCTCCTCAAGGGACCGGACACAAAAAGATGTTATTGGTGAACGAGCTTCGCAGCATTAAGCGTAGCCTTGTCCAAATTCACAATCATCAAGACCAGATGTGTTTAGCTCGAGCCATCGTGGTGGGACGAACCTATGAAAACAAGAACGACACGGCAGAATGGAAAAGAGCCTGGAAAACTATTCGACAATCGGACCGAGCCAAACAACGAAACGAAGCAGAACTCCTGTTGCAACAAGCTGGCCTGTCCAAAGACACACCCTGTGGCATTCCTGAGATGCAAAAATTGCAAGATGCCCTAGCTCCACGTTACACCTTGAAAGTGCACCCTCAAGAAGTGCGCGGACCTCTGTTGTTTCGAGGCCAAGATTTTAAGGACGGAAAATACATTCACGTTTATTATCACGATGGCCATTTCGATACCATTACCACCATCACCGGATTCCTGGGATACAGATATTACTGTGAGAAATGTGACCGTGGTTATAATAATCGAGAGTAACACAAACATTGTGGATCGAAATGCCCAGGATGTTTGGCCTCTCCACCCTGTCTGAGCAAAGGACCAGTGCCTTGTTCAACTTGTCTGCGCACGTTTGTCAGCCCTACCTGTTACCAACAACATTTGAAAACGCAAGGTTCACAGAAGAAATGTGCTTGTCAGCTACTGAGATTGTGCCCTACCTGTGGACAAGGCATACGTACCACTAGTACTAAGGCACACGTATGTTCAGGAAAAAAAAAATGTCACATTTGTCATCACATCGTGGACTTGAAACACCAATGCTACGTGCAAAAATCCCAACCCCCACCAGAGAAAGAGGACGGTCACAAGAAGAGAGGCAATTTCATCTTTTTCGATTTCGAATGCATGCAAGAGACCGGCATTCACATTCCTAATTTCTGCGTGGCTCATCGAGCGTGCGAGAAGTGCATTCAAGAACCTATCTTCAGTCATTGCCCTCACTGCAGCAAGATTCCTGGAGGACGTGAAAAAATCTTTCGGGGACCGAACACGCTAGCCGATTTCGCTCGATGGGTCTTAGACCCCATCGACAAGACGTGGAGCCAAAAGGACATCGAACGTTACGGAGATTGTCATCGTCATGCCACGGTGATGGCTCACAATTTCTCCGGATACGATGGACAGTTTCTTCTCAGATACTATACGGAACATGGCACCGAACGTCCTAAAGTGACTTTGAACGGAGCCAAAATCATTTTCATGCAAGTGGGACAAGTACAGTTTAAAGATTCGATGAGCTATTTGGCCATGCCTTTGAGTCGAATGCCTAAAACGTTTGGAATGACAGAAATGGCTAAAGGGTACTTTCCACACTTTTTCAATACGGAAGCCAATCAACATGCCATTCTACCCCATTTACCTGAGGCTCACTATTACGACCCCGACAACATGCGTACCGAACAACGAGAAGCTTTCTACGCTTGGTACCAGGCTCACGCCTCGGACCCTTTCGACTTTCAGGAAGAAATGCTAAAGTATTGTCGTTCCGACGTGGACATTTTACGGCGTTGCTGTGGAAAATTTCGAGAACTGTTCATGGAACACGGAGGGGTCGATCCTTTGAAAGAAGCTCGCACCATTGCCAAAGCGTGTTCCTTAGTGTATCGACAACGATTCATGCCTGAAAACACCGTGGCTGTCATTAGCCCTCAAACGACCCACTATGTGAAACGTCAATACTCGGTCAAAGCCCTACGTTGGTTACATTACTTGTGCGACAAGGAAAACAAGTGGATTCAGCATGCCCGCAACGGAGGGGGTGAAAAGACCATCGGAACGTATTCGGTAGATGGCTGGGACTTAGAAAACCCAAAGATCGTGTACGAGTTTAACGGTTGCTTAGTTCACGGATGTCCCGTCTGTTACCCTGACCGTGGCACTAAAAATCAGTTTTTACAACGAACCATGGAAGACTTGTACCAGGACACTTGTCAGCGGCGCCTAAAGTTGGAACAGGAAGGATACCAAGTGGTGGAAATGTGGGAACACGAGTACGATCACCGCATGAAAACCGATCCCGAGTTTAAACGCCTCGTGGAAAGTTACCAGTTCATGGACCCGCTGAACCCGAGGGATAGTTTGTACGGAGGAAGGACCAATGCCACCTGTTTGCTATATCAAGCCGACGAAGAGAAAGGAGAAGAAATCAAATACTTGGACGTGTGTTCGCTGTATCCCTACGTGTGCAAATATTGTCGCTTTCCTGTAGGGCACCCGCAATTGTTAACGGAACACATCGACCTGAAAAACATTCGACAATACGAAGGCTTGATCAAGTGTAAAGTTTTGCCTCCCACGAACCTATACCATCCCGTCTTACCTCACCATTGTCAAGGCAAACTGATGTTTCCCTTGTGCCGTACTTGTGCCGAAACGTGCAACCAAGACCAACCTTGTCAGCACACCCAGGAAGAAAGGGTCTTGACGGGAACCTGGCTCAGCGTAGAATTGTTCAAAGCTCTGGACATGGGATACCAACTGTTAGAAGTGTACGAAATTTGCCACTTTCCCAAGACACAACAATACCACAAGGGTGATCCCAGTCAGAAAGGCATTTTCGCTGACTACGTGGATGCCTTTTTGAAACTGAAACAAGAAGCCAGCGGTTATCCTTCCCGGTGTCACACTCCCGAAGACCAAATACAATTCAAAGAGAAATACTATGAACAAGAAGGCATCTCTTTAGACCACATCGAGAAAAACGAAGGCAGGCGATCGTTTGCCAAAGTGATGTTAAATTGCTTGTGGGGTAAAATGGCACAACGACCGTGTTTACCCAAGACGGAATATTTGACAGAACCTTCCCGCTACTTCCAGATGATTCACGACAAAACCAAGTATATGAAACACGTGGACGTCGTTCGAGAGAATTTTATCATGGTCAATTACGAAGAAGATCTGGACTTTGTACAAGACGACCCTTTTGGAAATGTCATCATTGCGGCTTACGTGACAGCCCATGTTCGCTTAAAAATTGTACGGAGCTTTAGAACTATTAGGAGAACGCGTCCTGTACTTTGACACGGACAGTTGCATTTACATCCATCACCCGATTCAACATCACCCTAACATCGAAGGAGACCGTTTAGGAGCCTGGACAGACGAACATCCCGACGACAAGATTCTAAGTTTCGTCAGTGGTGGTCCCAAAAATTACGGCTACGAATACCGGGACCCACAAGGAGAAGTGCACACGACGTGCAAAGTGAAAGGACTGACTCTGAATTATCGTACCAGTCGTGTGGTCAACTTTGGGGTATTGAAAGAAGCCTTGCAATCGGGAGAGGATGGAAACTTTAAAGTGACCACCTATCAACCGAACAAGATTGTACGTTTACCCACACACCACATCGTCAGTCGGTCCTTGGAAAAAGTCTATCAAATCGTGTACCAGAAGCGAGTGCGACTACCCAACCACTTTACATTGCCGTATGGACACTTTGGTATAAAACATTGGTTGTAAGAGGATAGCCACCCACCAGAAGGATGACTTCGCCACAGCAAGAATCGAGTGAGAAACCCGATGAGAACTCCAAGTTCAAACCCTACCATTTTCCAGTCTTCTTACCTGACTATTGTGATTGTGCCCGTCGATTGGACACGTTTCAGAAATGGCCTACGGATAGGGAAGGATTACCTTCTTCGCATGTCTTAGCTAGAACAGGATTTGTCTACTTGGGACCTGAGTCAGGATTGGGATACGAGGTACAGTGTTTCGCTTGCGGACTGAAGTTACGAATGGATCTATGTATCTATAAAGATTCAGCTATTCTGGAACATACTCGACGGTCTCCGCACTGCCCTTACCTTTCTATGGCCTTTCCACCCATGACATTACGGTACAATGTTGACGGTACCTTAGAGACGGTACCTTCCAAAACAAGACATAAAAAACGTAGAAAAGGAACGATGTACAAGCTGGAGACTGCATTGCGACTAGTATAAAAAGGGGCTATGGTCAAGATCGATAGTTCATTGTGACTACCAAGACCGAGCGAACAAGATGAATACTTTCAGAGAAACACAAAACAAGTTGTTTAGAAAGGCACAATTCAAGTGTGAGGCTTCTGAAGTGGAATGCGATTGTGAGCCTTGCGATGGGTACGATGCTGTACGTTGTGACCTGAGCGATGCCGTAAAGCATCATGGGAACTTTGTTCTCACGACCCCTATCATGGAAAGTGATGCCGCTCGTCCTCTTGGACATTTTACTGGGTTTCGTTTTAAAGGGGAATGTTCACCTTCACGTCTACCCCCCTACGTATGTCATCCAGCCCTGAGCAAACTCCTGTTCATGTCACCCAACCCTTATCGAAACGAACATGTGAAAGACTAATATTCGTTTCCTGTGCGTTCGTCGGAATACTACGACTTTGAAAATCGTCTTCAGTCGTTCAAAGGAAAATGGCCTAAGTATCTGGGAGGACCGACCCCCGAAGAATTAGCCAGAGCCGGATTGTTCTACTTGGGCGAAGGAGATAAAGTCAAGTGCTTCAGTTGCGGTGTGTCACTTCATTACTGGGAACCGCAAGATTCGGCCTACGTAGAACATGCTCGATGGTCACCGAATTGTCATTACTTACCCTTAGTGGGACCGAGACATTAAAGTAACTTACCATGTCGTTGACGAAGAAGAAACCAGTCTGGCTAGGATTCAAATGTTGGACATCAACGAGACCAGTATTTAAACTCCATTTAAAAACGATATTGAATCATTACCTAAAGAACTGCAAGAGAAGATTTACAAGGAAGTTTGGCAGGGACTTGCCAGAGTGAAATCTCAATGGGTGACTGTATAAATTTTGTGCCGAGAAATTCACAAGAGGAAAGTGAAAAAAGTCAACCAGTGTGTTAGATTTCTTTGGGTCAAGTGTGCATTCGTCCTATTGTATTACTCTAGACCGTTTACATCAAAAGAGTTCAGTGACATTCTTGGACGTTATCCTGCATGGCAGTGGTCAGAAATTACTCACTATGTGGATTACTTTTGCTCTAGGAGAAGATTGTGAATTGTACGGACTTACCTATTCATGGATACTTTACAAGAGAACATTCGTGCTTTGCCTGTGGAATTGAGAGAACGCATTTACCGAGAGCTGGTCAAAATACAAGTCAAATGTAAAGAACAATTGCATCCGTTACGTCACCAGATCTTTAACCACTGGTACCTGAATGGTATAAGAAAACTGATTCGTCAGAAATTGTTTCAATGGTCAGACATTGTTCAAAACTTTGAGGTCGCCAATGGTGTACATGTTCATAATTTTGGTTACTTCGAGATTCACTTACTGCAACGCATTGAGGAAGACGAGTTAACGGATTACCAACATTTGTTACGTGGAATCTGCTTAGCGGAAGACGAAACTTCTAAACGAACTCTGACGTTTCGGTTACAGTATGTAACATTTAAATTCCCTACTGGAGAACGAAGATCTCTGGCTAGAAAGTACGTGTATTGCATCCGAAAAAAAGAGAATATAAAAACAGGCTGCCATGCCACGACTTATGTCACATGTCATTGAACAGATTCCGTGGAAGGAACTCAATGACCATATTCAAACCGTGGATCATTACCATCGATTATTGCAAGAACTGTATCCATTCAATTTGGGTCGACAAGTGGTGTGTGTCTTAGTGACTTGTTTTCTGGGATTTCGTTTACCAGCCGATTCTTTGTTGACTCTTTACGATCAGTACTTACCACCTCAATGGCCTTAAATGGTCACGAAAAACTCCTTTTGCTCAAAGCCTTGCGCTTTCATCTGGATACTTCTCGACCTGAACAGGAAAAAAAGATTCGTCAACTTTTAGCTACCTAAGACGTGTATGACGATGTGTGTGTAGCTTGTGACTTACATCCCCATTGGGCAGATGTCCGTGCCTGGAAAGAATGGGATTTTGAGGCTTGGACCCAAGAAGTGGCCCAGTATGCACGAGAGTTGTTCAAGGAAAAAAGTTACTTTTCAACCCGTGTTAGTGACAGTGCCAGACAGAACCTTCCCGCTACTTCCAGATGATTCACGACAAAACCAAATACATGAAACACGTGGATGTCGATCGCGAGGATTTGATCTTGGTCAATTACGAAGAAGATCTGGACTTTGTACAAGACGACCCCTTTGGAAATGTCATCATTGCGGCTTACGTGACAGCTCATGCTCGCTTAAAATTGTACGAAGCTTTAGAACTGTTAGGGGAACGCGTCCTGTACTTTGACACGGACAGTTGCATTTACATCCATCACCCGAGTCAACAGCACCCTGACATCGAAGGAGACCGTTTAGGATCTTGGACAGACGAACATCCCGTCGACAAGATTCTAAGTTTCGTCAGTGGTGGTCCCAAAAATTACGGCTACGAATACCGGGACCCACAAGGAGAATTGCACACGACGTGTAAAGTGAAAGGATTGACTCTGAATTATCGTACCAGTCGTGTGGTGAACTTTGGAGTATTGAAAGAAGCCTTGCAATCGGGAGAGGATGCAAACTTTAAAGTGACCACCTATCAACCGAACAAAATTGTACGTTTACCCACTCACCACATCGTCAGTCGACCCTTGGAAAAAGTCTATCAAATCGTGTACCAGAAGCGAGTGCGACTTCCCAATCATTTCACCTTACCGTATGGACACGTCGGTATTGGTCTGTATATAAAAAGGAACCCTAGGCAAGATCGATAGTTCATTGGGACTACCAAGACCGAGCGAACAAGATGAATACTTTCAGAGAGACACAAAACAAGTTTAGACAGGCATAATTCAAGTGTGGGGCTTCTGAAGTGGAATGCGATTGTGAGCCTTGCGACTTTTCAACCTGTGTTAATGACGGTGCCAGAAGAACCCGTCACCCAGGACGGGACTGGCGTGGACAGGCCTGAAAGACCCTTTCGGGAGGACACTTGTGTGACCTTACCCCCTACTATAGAACTGGTTAGAACATTACCCAAAACATGTTGTTGTACAGACACTTGTGTTTATTCCACGTTAATGGTTATCATGTGCCTTTTATCCTTGTACTTTAGCCTTTGGCTTTTATGTATTTTTGTCTTTCAATAAACGTGTTCTGACAAAAAAGTATATAAACTCTTGTCTTGTTTGTTTTCGGGTCACAAGTGACATTTCTCACACTATGGCTACCTCTTCTGTCTCTGCTCCCTCTTCCTCTACTGTCAAAGTCATCGACGAACACTTAGATCGTGCCAGTTGGGAGGCTTTGTATCTTCGCCATCCCTTTAACATGCTCATTGCTGGACCTAGCGGTTCAGGCAAAACCGAATTCGTCAAACGTTTGATCGAACATAAACATCATTTGATCGATCGGCCACCTCAGCGGATCGTGTGGTGTTACAAAGAGTGGCAATCGGCGTACAGCCTCTTGCGAGAAAGTCAAGGCGATTCCATCGTGTTTGTGGAAGGCATTCCTAAAGAAGACGACAGCATCGTCTCTGACTCCCGTCAAACTCATTTGGTCATTTTCGACGAGATGTTAGGAGAAGACGAAGAAGAAATTAAACTGTGTTTCACGCGCAAAGGGTATCACCGTAATGCCAGTGTCGTTTACATCACCCAAAATTTGTTTCAACAATGTAAAGCCCATCGCACCATCAGTCTCAATGCGCATTACGTGGTCTTGTTTAAAAGCCCTCGAGATAAATCGCAAGTGCAAGTCTTAGCCAAACAGTTAGGAACGCCTTGGCTGACTCAGGCGTACGACGATGCCACTCAAACACCACACGCCTATTTACTCGTCGATTTGAAACCTACGACCCCCGAGGATTTGCGATTTCGTACCCACTTGTTTCACCACTGGTGCCAAGACGGAGGGCCTGTCCTGTACACGTCTCCGGCCTCGACTTAATTTCACTCCACATAAAAAAATCTATAAAAACCTCAGACCCTTTTCGTCTGTCTCACACACATTTTGACCATGACGTCCCTTCAGTCGCATCTTCCCGTCAAATTGATTCGTGCCTTGTATGGCATCAGTCGAGAAAAAAATCCACAAATACGAGCTCGTGTCTTAGAAGCTAGTCTCAAAGAAGTCTTACGATGGTTCACGGTGACGGCACGTCAAATACTCCAAGGAATCATTCAGATTCCTCATCAAACCAAACGCTTTTTTGATCGAAACAAAGTTGCTTTGGTCCAACTGGCCGATCCCCGCATCGACACTCAAACCAAAAAACAAATCATTTTGAAACCTGGAGGGAGCGGTACTCTAAGAGGGGTCATCATTCGCTCTCTCTTAAGATGGGATCCTAATGCCCACAAAGTTATACCCAAGAAAAAAATCCAACGAAGCCCCAAGAAGAAAAAGACCAGGTACCCAAGGAGAACTTCTCCAGTGGCGGGACCCTCCTCTGATCAGACACCACCACCACGGAAAAAGAAAAGAAGCCCCCAGAAAAAGAAACAGAGAAAAGTCCCCAGAAAAAGAAAAGCCCACAGAAGAAAACTAGTCGCAAGAGAGGCACTTCTTCTTCGGCCAGAACGCAACCTTACACTCGCAAACCACGACCTGCCACGGCGGTAACTACGTCTCCGGCAGCCTCACGTTCATCCACTTCTCCGTTGATGACACCAAGAACTGAAGAGTACCTGGAGACGTTGATTACACCAAGAACTTCTCCGTTGATGACCCCAAAAAGAACTTCCCCAGTGGCAGGACCCTCCAATTTAGTGGCAGTGGCTGCTGCTCACAAAATCAAAGTCCAAGAAAGATCGGGCATGTTACAAAGTTTACTGGATTTGTCCAAGCAAGAACTGGCTCGATTTAGTCCGTTACGTACCCCTGCACGACGTGTCATGCCTGTCCTCAAATTGATACGACGTAAAGACAATCAGTGGCGACGCGTTCCAGTATAAAAAAAGGTGTGTGACCAAGTAGGGTATCAGTGTTTTTTGGTGCTCCTGAAGGCTCAAAGATGTCACCCTCCAGAAAACCCCAAGGAAAGAAAAGGAAAGGACTACCACCATGTTTAGTCAAACATGGGGACATGTTATCTGTCCTGTCCAAAGCTTCTCCACCTCTACGAAAAAAACTCATTCAATCGGCCTCCAAAGAGGTCATCGATACCGTGTGCGAATGTTGTTTGAACGTTTTGAAAGGCACGATCCCTTTGTCCAAACACCAGAAACAATGCTTAAGCAAACATCGTCACGTTCTTCGCCAAATGCTTCAAAAGATAATTCCCATTCGTCAAAAGAAGAAGATGTTGGTCCAACGTGGAGGCATTTTGCCTCTCTTGTTAGGCCCCATACTGAAAGGAGTTTTGGGAACCATGTTGGGAGGACTGGTGGGAGCAAGATAAAAAGACCCTCGGAAGTCCCAAAATCTCAGAATCGACCCCTGACAACCCCATGGAAGGACGAAAACTAGCTTTAGTACCTTACAAACGATGGATGGAATACCATCGGTGGCAAGAACAACGCACCCCGCATTTACCTCCCAATCCCAATTTGAGCGAGATGTCCCAGTTACAACACGAATTGCAGTCCTTGATGGATCGCCAAGATTTGTCCGAAACAGAAAAATCGCAAAAGTACGGTCAACTCTTGCAACGACTGCAACTCTTTCACCAGAAAGCTTTAGACGAAACAGCTCTACCCACTCTGAAAGATTTTAAGACCTTGATGAAAAGTGCAGCACCATCATTATTACCACCACCACTACTACCATCCCCAGGGGTCACCAGAGATGCTACCCCGCGAAGGCCTGAGGAAGAAGAGATGCGAGAAGTGTTTCAAACACCGTCAGCAGCTCCCATTTCGAATAAGATTGCAACATCCTTGTTGACCCCTTCCCCCACACCCCAACGAGAAGAAATGAAAGCCTGGGTTAAAAAGATGATGTCCACTCCTCCTTTGACAGAAGTGAAAAAGAAACAAGGGAAACCAGAAGTGAAAAAAGAAAAGAAAATCAAAGCCATTCCATTGCCACCTCCACCACCACTACCTTCGACTTCTACTCCCGTAGCCCATCGGACACGTAAATCCGTTTCTAAACCACCCTTTCGACCCACCCAAAGTAGCATCACCGAAGAGTGGGTGACTTATTAACACACAAACACAAAAAATAAAAAATGGAAAAAGTCTTAGCCAGCATTTACTACGATCCCTCCCATCCTGCAGGTTACGCATGAGTTCAGAAGTTGTATCGTGCTGCCAAAACGCGACTGAAAAGTCTCCGTTTACCTGAAGTGCAACGATGGTTACAAGAAGAAGCTACCTACACTTTACACAAACCCATTCGACGCAAGTTTGCCAGAAGTCGCACCCGAGTGGAAGGCATCGATCATCAATGGCAAGCCGATTTAGCCGATGTCTCTCATTTGGCCAGCTACAATCGTGGCTACAAATATTTGTTTTGTGTCATCGACGTCTTTTCCAAATTTGCCTGGGTCGTGCCCTTGACTTCCAAATCGATCAGCGAGTTAGTGCGAGCCCTGCAACGGGTGTTGAAACAAAGCGGTCGTCACCCTCTTCGATGGCAAACGGACAAAGGCACCGAATTTCTGAACCAAGCTTTCCAAAAAGAATTAAAGAAACGTGACATTCATTTTTTACCACCGAGAATCCCAAAACCAAAGCCAGCATCGTGGAACGTTTTCAACGCACTTTGAAAGAACGCATGTGGAAATATTTTACGCATCACCACACTCTGAAGTACATCGACATCTTACCGCACCTGGTGCAAGCGTACAACCAATCTTACCATCGAAGCATCAGACGTGCCCCGCAAGAAGTGACTCCCGACAACGAAGTGTTGGTGTTTGAGCGCCTGTTTGGTACGTCCCCGACGAGGGCTGTCCCCAAGAAAAGTGGAGAGTTGGCCGTAGGAGATTGGGTGCGCATTGGCAAAACCAAACGCACTTTCGACAAAGGTTAGTTACCTAATTGGACGACCGAATTGTTTCGCGTCACTGGACGAGTGCATGGCCGTCATCCTGCCGTCTATAAATTGGAAGACATGAACGGAGAAGTGCTCAAAGGAACGTTTTATTTGCCCGAGTTACAACGTGTCACCAAAAAAGAAGACGACGTGTACGACATCGAAAGCAGCAGCAGGGGGGGCGAATCGGACATTTGTCTGAATCGTCATTTGGCTTAATTAATACCTTCTGCACTCAGCGGAACCGGTGTCGTCAGCGCCCGGTAAAAAAAAAGACGACGTCGTCGTCGGGGGATCGTCCAATCGTCATTTAGTTTAATTGATACCTTCTGCACTCAGCGATCCCAGCGTTGTCAGCGTTCGGTAAAAAAGCGCGACGACCGCGTCGATGTCATCGCCCCCCCCCCCCGCTGCTAAGTGGTTATTTACAATTTAACCGAATATTTGGTCAAGTCCGATACGATATCGTGTCCGAGGATCATGTAAATTTATCGTTACAAATCCATGTGGGGTCGACTGAGCATGACTAAAAAAGTTTCGAAAAACATTAAAGTCCATGTCACCGCCGCACCATGTCTGCCAAATATTTCGTAGCGTGTGTGTATCAACGCGGTTGAATACAGCAAGAATATTACAGTTGTCTCTGATTACTTTTGGAATCTGAGTATACCGTTGAGTGACATATATCACGTCAGTGTTTTTATGCCTGCCTCTGGAAAATATCCTAGCTGGTTTTTTTTGATTGTCTAACATAACATCATCGTACACGACTAGATTGTTAACGTCGCCATCAATATCATCGATACCTGGTGCATCATTGATATCTGTAATAAACTCGATGACATTTTTTTTAGCGATCGCTGATGCATTCTCGTTGAAATCTTTCAACACCTCGTAGCATCGTTGATCATCTACGCTAGGAGCAACCAAATACAACTTATCCCACTTCATCCATCTCATTATTAAATTGAGTAATAATTGCGTCTTGCCGGATCCAGATGGTCCGATGATAATCATCCGGATCGAGTTTGGTAACGCTGCAACATGCTTAACTGGTTCTCTTGTTTTAGTCGCTGAAAAGTCAATTATATTCATGTCTCTATACATAAATTATGGATCTATATTGTGTGAAGTGTAGAGTGCGTACTGGCATAAATGATATGACAACTGTTACAACAAGAAATAACAGATCGGCGCTTACTGGTAAGTGTGTACAATGCGGTACAAAGAAATTTAGATTTATTTCTATTAAACCCGGGGATGTTTTAAAAAAAAGCGAGGAGGTGATATTGCAGCCAAGTTATCAAAACTCCCCGGACCCCCGTGGGCAAAGTATCCAGGAGAAAAACACCTCCCAGGATATAGCTACTGTGGCCCCGGAACGCGATTAGATATCAGACTCGATGATCAAAATCAGCCCAAACCCGGTGAGTATCCAATGAACGCTATCGATAAGGCGTGTCATGTTCATGATGTTGCTTACAAAAGTAGCGATCTGCAACAGCGTCATATCGCGGACGTAAAATTAATTCACGCGTTAAATGCTATTCCTGATAAATCCGTCAAAGAAAAATTGGCCTCATGGTTGGTAAAATCGGCTATGAAAGGTAAATTAATGATGGGCGCTGGTAATTAATAACAACATGGAATCCATCTATTATTCTCCGAGAGGATACTGGAAGGGGAAGGCCGCAATTGGTAAGCTTGCAAGCGCTGCAAAGGTAACAAAGGCCACTGCGGCTAATTGGTTATCCAGACAGGCTATATGGCAAATCTATCTACCACCGCCTAAACAAATCAACTTCTCGCGCTTTGATGTCAGCGTACCTAATGAAGTTCATCAGGCTGATATACTATTTCTGCCGCATGACAACGGTTACAAATACGCGCTAACCGTAGTTGATGTTGCGAGTCGATACAAACAAGCGGAGCCGTTAAAAACAAAGTCAGCAACTGAAGTAGCCGATGCGTTTGAGCGGATTTATCGAAGAGGTCCTCTGCGCTGGCCAAATCTATTACAAGTTGATCCTGGTAGTGAATTTCGCGGCGCTGTTTTATCAACGCTGAAACATCATAGCGTCGCGGTACGACGAGGTCATATTGCGCTACATCGTGATCAGGCAATTGTTGAACGATTCAATCGGACTCTTGCTGAACGGTTATTTGGATATCAATACGCGAAGGAATTCATCCAAGAAAAACGATCTCGTGAATGGGTCAAAAGGTTGCCAGGCGTAATTGCCGCGTTAAATAACGAGATTACCCGAGCAATCAACATGAAGCCCAGCGACGCGATTAAATACGAGTATATACCCGGAAGATCAAAAATAAATAGCGTTTCCAAGCCGATTCTCGGCGATGTCACTGTTAGATATCTGTATGAACCAGGAGAGCTTGAAGGCGGTAAAAAAAGAGCTACTGATCCTATCTGGAGTGTTACCACACATAACATATCAACGATAACACGATCAACTAATAGACCACCGATCTATAGACTGGATTCAACTGCCCCACAGCGGGGGTTTACACGCGAGCAACTACAAGTGATACCTGACGATACTCAATTGCCCCCGCGTGGTCTTAACTAGCGCCGTTGCGTCTATTGCACTCAAGACAGGTCAACCTCACATTGTTTTTGACATGACCGAGACTGTTATCGATCCTGTCCACGGTAAATTGGCGAGCGTCTTTATCCGAATAACGCCAACTCATTATACAATTACAACTCGCGCAGTGATTATTCTGTTGTTGTCGTAGCGAGATTATTAATTCGGCATCAATATCAAAACGCCGCTGTTTTTTTTATCCTGTTGGCGGTACCCCGAGAGTTTTCTATCAATGACGCTTGCATCGATGGCGACTTTGTCGCCGGCTTCGTCACTGACTCCGTCAATAACAATTCTTCGAAGCTGATTCATCCTCCGTACTCGGGACACTGCAAGATAGACTAGATTTGACCATTCGATGCGATTATCAACTATCCAAACAATTGTATCCGTGATAGTCAGTCCCTGCGAGGAATGTATTGTTGTTGCATATCCTAGCGTCCACGGGGATTTATTAGCACGTAGCGCGTCCTCGACGACGCTGATATCAACGAGCACGATATCATTCAGCACGAGAACCTGTTTTTTTGTCCCCGACGCTGTCGGGGCCGGGATTTCAACTTCAATGTTCTGCCGCCGTGTATCCGCGGGTCTATAACATAACGGCACTGGACGCGTTGGAAACTTTTCCTTATGCAACGTAAACAACTTCCGCTGAAGTGTGTCTCTGACTATCTTTCTACTCGCTACAATCAAATCGTTTGGTCTCCATGTTTCCCAGAATTCATTTAACGGCATTTCCGGAATCACCTCGCGGATTATTTCACACTGAATTCTATCCGGCTGTAATCTGATTAATTTTTTAACCTCGCGCAGTTGTTCATCAAGTGCTCGGTAATCAGTATCGGTTTCTTCATAATAGTCCACAAACCCGCTCAACCAATCATGTGGGCCCTAGCCGACAAATGGTGGTGGTTGACCATGGTCGCCACACATGATCACCGCTGTATTCGCGAGCAGCAACCAATCAAGAAATATTTGTAAAACATCTAACGAAACAGTACATATTTCATCCCAGATGATAACCTCAGGAATAAATTTTTCGCCCATTCGATCAGGAGTCCACTCACCGCCGCTGTATCTAAAAAAGCTGTGATAAGTAACGGCGTCAACATTTCGTTGTTTTATCTCTCGCGCTAGTCTATGGGTCGGTGTAAGCACGATTATACTTGCCCGCGTTCGAAATAATTCAATTGCCCGAGTCGTCTTTCCTGACCCGCCACAGCCGCTTAAATAAACCGTCTTGTGTCTACAAATTGGATCAGAACACGGTGGTGCATTACACCATTCTGATAATTTATCACCGCGTAAGTAGTCGTTCTCAACGGTGACATCTGCTGATGGTGAATAATCGCGTCGTATTTCATTTTTAATTCTCCATGTACCCCAACTCTCGTCCGGACTAGTAAACTCGGCTACGTTTTCCTTATACGCTACGTCAACATAAAACGAATCAACGGCTACTCTAACCGCGGTGTCGGGGAATCTATTTATCATCGAGAATAAATTGATAGCGGCATAACCCAGCATAGACGCCCTCAAATGCGGGTATGCCGGGCTGTCTCCATCGCTGTAGGTAACAACTGTACCCAACCTTGTTCCATTGGACAAGAAAGCTGTTTTGCAGTTCACGTATCTATTTTTCGCCACTGCGTCCTTGATTACGAAATCATATTCTGCGTCATCTATAATCAGCCGTGAGCAATATCGTTTGTAATCGCAGTTTTTTCCACCTTGTGTGAACTTACCGATTATTCTTCTACCGAGATCTTTTGCCTCGCGGTTTCGTTGGTTAAATATCCTCCTGGACCATTCGACGATATATTCCTCGTCGGCATCGATGTGTTTTTTGGACTCGTCAATTATGCTATCTAGACGCTCCGGTTCTGGTAACCAGACTTCAGTCTGCGCTCGGTATGATATAATCGCGTCACTGACAATCAACGAAACTAGCATTTTACAATTAATCATATACCGTAGCAGCGCTATTGGCAGCCACTTCTTTTCAGCCATGTGTCTACCGATCCAAATATAGCAACAGCGATGAAGTCCTGCCGCGAACTCAAATGATACTACGCGAGAGAATCCGGTTAAATCAAAATCAGGCAGTGGTCCATTAATAGCAACACGAGTCATTTCATGTCTGGGGTGTCCAAATCGTTTGAAATACTCAGCGGCGGATCCATACCCGAGAAAACTCGCTGGATAACAGGCAACCATATCAACGGAAATCATAGCGTCGCGGTTGTATTCAGTGTTCCATAGTCCACCGTGATAGTATTCCAAACAACTGGATTGTACATCCGGTAGAAATTCCCTGCGTGTTGGACTCCACGCATTTTTCCTCGCTGCAACATGAGCCGCAACCGATGGAATCGTAAAACAATTTGTTAGCATTTGCTCATCAAGCTCTTCAAATTCCATGGCGGTTTTTTTCATCCTGTTGTGAAACGCTTCAGTGCGATATAATTCACCGTTTGGTCTTACAAACTGATCAAAAGTATCAGCGCTGCGAAGTAACCACACTGATACAGGGTCGTTTTTACACAAACAAGCAATAGCATCAAATAGTTTCCTCTCCGCGAGAAAACCGTCCTGTATAAATTCTTCGGGTATATACTTTACTGTTCTATCCCGTGGAAACACTGTGATCGCGGGCGTCCACGCGTGTTCGTTATGATCAATAATTTTGATTGGGGCTCCCTTCGATTTGTACTTTGATTCGTGTAATACTTCACCGGTTATCGTTGTAACGGTTATTGGAACTCTCAGCGATGTTTCTAATCTCACTATGTCGCTGATGGTTGCTCCTCGCTCGCGCACTGTCTCCTCCCACTGGTTGATTTTGCTACGTCGTAAATCAGTCAATTTGTTTCCTCGACACGCATTTGTAAAATGCTCTATTATTCGTTCTGCTACACAATTTATCCCCGTTGACTGTTTCATCGGCGCTAGTTTTCCGATATCAGGTTTCTTATTTAACGGGTATATTCCATAAACAACTGCTGTTTCAGGATACGCTCGTTCATAGTATGGTCTGTCAATTCCGGTTAACAGCCCCGGCTTGCAGTCGCGGCTAACAATGACTGTTTTCTTGTCGCTGAGAACTGGTTCAAATGTATCACGTATGATCCAATTACCTGATACCACCCGGACAATAAATTTTACTCTGAAGAAATACTTGCTGGAGCCAAGTTGTGATATTATCGTTGCTGCGCGGTTGTCGTTCATGGTAGCATCAACAACGCCATCAATTCGAAATGTTGACCAACTATGAGATGAACCATCACGCTTGAATTCATTGATACAATCGCGTATTTTACTCAACAGGGTTATATCGTTTATTAACGCTTTTGGTGCGTCCTTGAGGACTCTATCGAGATTGAACTTAATATTTTTCCAGGGCTTAATTGCTGCTAATCTCTCGAACTCATCCATATAATTAAAACAAGTATTTAAATGAAAGAATATAGTATAATGAATCACTGCAAATGGTTGATGATTGGGTCGACAACCCCGTGCAATAAATCATGTAGAGGTGAATTCTGCGGGTATCATTTACAAAGCGTTCGTAATGGTTCTCTTGGCCCCCTCCCGTGCTTGGTTTGCCACGTCGGTGTAAGAGGAAAATCGCAGTTGTGTGTCAATTGTGGCGAAAAGCGATACAGGGAACTAAAACGCTATTATGACAAACGAATAAAAAAACGCCGTCATTGACCCCACCGCTGACTTCGTCATCAAAACCCCCCAAGACTACGTTGAAAGATTTATAATTAAACCAAATAATAAATTAGACAAGTAGTATTATTATATAAATGGACCAAGAGTTCAGACCTCACCCCTTGCTCGTCAATTACGAGGCATCTCGCGACGGCATTGTTAGAAACCGCAAACTGAAGAAGCCGGTTGGTACCGTAAATAATCAGGGGTATCTGATGTTTACTGCTGGAAAAAAAAAATATCTCTGTCACAGAATCATCTATGAATGTTTTCACGGATTAATCAAAGATAGTCTCGTTATTGATCACATTGATGGATACCCTCAAAATAACAGACTGTGTAATTTGCAAGCTATCTCTCAGAGTGAAAACAGTAAAAAAGGCCAGACTGGTAAATACCCAAAGAAAGCAAAACCCGTAAGGTCATTTAATACAATAACTCACGAGGAAAAAACTTTTCACTCCATGTATGCGGCAGGAAAATATTTTGATATTTGTATGCCCGCAGTACGATTTGTTGCAGAACGAGTATATCAAACAGCGATCTCAAAAAAGACCGGACACAGAATTCGATTTTCGTATATAGATACGAAGTCACCGTGACAAGGTCACGTCTGTTTCAAAGAAAACGAATTGTTAAACACCCCGGGATTGATACGCGGGGTTTCATTTTTTTTTATTTAAAAACAAGATGTTTTATAGGAATAATGAATATCGAAGACATCAATAATATATTAGCCGAGATTTCAAAATTAAAAAATCAAGGAATTGAATTATCTGATGGTCTCGACAGTGAAAAAATATTATCCGATTATGAAATTATTAACGAGCAATCAAAACGGGGGCGTTTTACCCTGGCCCGCGAGTACTTTTTTATAAAACGATTACAACATACGATTAATGAAAACTTGTACCACAATGACGCAAATGCATTCATTGGACTATTTACTGCCGTTGAAATAATACGAAAAAAACTCGGACGTGTTTATGAACGACGCTGGGAGATTTCTAGTAAGATCATAAACATTAGAAGGATTATAGACGAAAACTCCGGCGAGAAATTAGAAATTGCTTCGCAATTGCAATAATGGTAGGCGAATCACTTACTACTCGGCTAGCCAGAGAGCGGCTAGCGGCGCTTAAAAAGTTCATACCGTTACGAGACAGGGTCCGAGAGCAACTTCAAACGCGGCAGCAACTACAAACCGATTTTACTGTTGGAAGCGAACAACTCTTTGCCCCGGTAACTAAAGCGACCAAAGATGTTACGGCGGCAACTGTACCCGTCCTCGATGCGCTTGAAAAGATAGCGGCGGAGACAAAACAAACAAAAAGGTCTTTAGAAACACTCCCTGCAAAAATAGCGGCTGCTACAACACGGAGGCCACCAGCACTCGCTATAACCGAACCACAAGAACCTTATGTTACAATGGCCGACGAGGAAGAACTAGGCGCCACCGCAAGAGAACCAGAAGAAGAAATACCAGAAGAAGAAATACCAGAAGAAGAAATACCAGAAGAAGGAATACCGGAAGAAAAAGAGGGGAATATACCCCGTATTATACTCAAGAAGAGCACAATAGATCAAATTAGAGGCTTCAGTAACAGGGAAGAATTAATTAATTTTGCTGCCAGCAATTTTGCTAAGAAAACACGAGATAAGAAGCATATCAATAGCGGTTACGAGAAAAATATAAAGTCGTTAAAGGACTGGGCAAGAATAGTGTATTTAGCAAGTAAACATAAAGATGCATTACCACATCATAGTAAATCCGATTACGACGCATTCCACAAGGAAGTTAAGATTAGAACACCAAAAAAAAGGAAAAGGATACTCTGTTGGTAAAGAATCCTACGGCGCTACCTGTCCTGGTAGTGTTCTCAGTGATATATCACGGCTAGAGGTACTAATTGGAGGAAAACGAGCCGGAAATAACTCTCCGGAAATAATCAATGAGGCCGCTGATATTTGCAAGCGGTTATTTGCAGGCGGTATTATGGACATTAATGCATATCGAACGCTCATAGACGAACTCGTGGATGATTAAAAAATTATAAAATTATAAAATTATCGTTTTTGTTAATTTTTGACCGTTTTTTGACTGTTTTTGACCGTTTTTTGACTGTTTTTGGCCATTTTTTGCGATTTTTTGACTGTTTTTTTGCCATTTTTTGACTGTTTTTTGCCATTTTTTGACCGTTTTTCGAGGGCAAAAACCCAAGGAAATCATTTAGAGAAAATCGATGTTTTTCTGAAAAATCGAGAAAAAAACGACTATAGGCAACAAAAAACGACCAAAAATGACTAAAAATCAAGAAAAAACCAGAAAAAAAAACGGATTTTTATCGAGGGCAAAAACCCAAGGAAATTTTGATAAAATTTATTCCGGTTTTTGATTCGGTGGGGGGGGGGGGTGATCAATCACTGGTGATCACAATCACTAATTGAAAAACCAGTGTTTTTATAATAAAGATGATCATACACTACAACCACGATAAACCAGTACTCGTCAACGTGGTAAACTCGCGATTGCCTGTTTACCGCGCGTACTATGGAGATGGTCTCGGTAGCACCATTGCGGGGTTATTTACAAGAATGGCTCCAAAAGTAGCGCCGTTAGCCAAACAATTAGGAATGAAGGCTATTGATGTTATTCGTGATAAGGGTATTAGTGCTATTGGGGATGTTGCCGGAAAGGCGCTTTCTGCAGCAAAGGACAAACTAATGTCGTTGGTGAGGAGAAAAAAACAGAAACCACCGGTGATGCCATCAACGACGGTGATGCCTGCAAATGTCAGTAAAGTAATAAATAACGCCGTGGAAGAAAAATTAGAGTCGTTGGCGGCTCAGTCATCCGCCAACGCGCCCATGAACACAATAGCGGGGGAGTGGTCTTAAACAGAGTTCAAAGAATTTACGACGAAAAAATCGCAATTGAAAACATCAACACGATAAATAATAGAAATGTTTGCGCGAACCGCTGATCCCGCGTTTGATATGGATGCCCCAGTGCGCAGGGATGATTCTGTCCGTGATTATCAATATTATTCTTATTATGCAGCGCAACCCGACCTACGATCGCGAATTGAACTTCAAGTCCAAGATACCAGTAAATATTTTCTGCCGTGTGAAGCGTTTATCGAAATTGAGGGAGAACTCGTGACAAATGCCGCCGATAATGCACCATACGCAGGTGACGATCGTGTTCGAGTTGGCTTCGTTAACAACGGTATCATGGCGTTATTTGAGAGTGCCAGATATCTTATTGACGGGCGAGAAATTGAATCAATAGAACGCGAGGTTGATGTTGCAACAACGATAACTGGGTTAGCGAGATATTCGGATGATTATACAAGATCGGCGGGCCCATCTATGATGTTCGCAAAGGACTCCACCGATAACGCTGATCATTTTCAGTACATCAACGTGCTGGTGGAAAGAGATACCGCAACTGACCCACAGGCTGAAGCAAATAACCCAGACTGCAGAGCAAGACCAGGCGCTAATTTCACTGTTATAAAAAGTCTTAACGATAATTACAATATGGGATTCGCAGCACGAATGTTGATGCTAAAAAGACCACGCCGGCAGTTTTCATGCGCGATTCCACTCCATCACATATTTGGATTCTGCAGAAATGTTAGAAAAGTCATCTATGGGGCCAAGCATACAATCGCGCTGACGCGAAGGGGCGATGATAACAATGCAATATGGTGTGCTGCTGGCGTCGCTGCCGGTAAAGTCGTTTTAGCTAAAATGGCATTGTGGATGCCGGTGCTGACTCCATCAGTTACCACGGAAGCACGATTGTTATCATTTATGGAACAGGGGGGAAAATCGTTGTTGAGTTGGCTAGCGGTAACAACTGATGCTAAAGAGGATAACGTCGCCGATACGTTTACATGGCACTTGGCGTCAAAACAGGGTGTTTCAGCCCCGCGTCATATATTCATAGCGCTACAGAATAGGGAACGATTGGGTAATCAAGAACGCAGCCATATGATATTTGATCAATTAGGAGTCAGGGATGTTTCGCTGAGAATAAACGGACAACAGGAACCATCCGAGGATATACAGCTTAATTACGGCGACAACCATATCGCACGTGTGTACCATCGATTGCTGTCATATATGGGTCGTGATCAAAACGTCGACACCGGTTTGCAAATATCACAACTTGATTTTAAAAAGCTGTATCCGATTTATTATTTTTCGTTGGAACATCTTGATTTAACGAGACAATCCGTCGTTGATATACACTTCCGAGCTCGTATAGCCCCGGGTGGTGTTAATTACAGAGCGGTTGCTGTCATTCTCAGCGATAAATCAATGCTGCTAGAAGGCGTTGGTGGACGAATGAGAATCGTTGATGCGCCAGTGGAAAACATGTAATTGAAAGCACAAACGCGTTTACAATAAATGTCGTATAGTGTCGTCAGTGTAGAGTTGACTGATGGTCAAGTCAAGAAATTACGATCAAAGTCGGCTAAACAATGCGGGACCACAATAACGCTGAAGCCGTCGCAGATGGCGGGTGGTAATCATAAGATATCGTTGACGGCACGTCAAATAAAACATTTCAATAATGCGATGAAGAATAAAAAGGGTGTTCAAATAGATTTTTCGGCCGCAGCGATTAAAAACATGGAAAAGACCGGTGGGATATTTCCGCTGTTAGCTGCGATTCCGGCATTGATTGCCTCGGCCGCACCAGCAGTGGCGAAGGCGGCGGCGTTAGGAGCCGTTGGTACCGCGGCGGGGATGGCATTGAAGAAGGCAACCGGGAAAGGCTATAAAAAAAAACGATCCCTGGCCGGAAAGGGTCTAAGACTACCGGGAACCCCGTATTCATGGTACTCGGGAAAGGGTCTAAGACTACCGGGAACCGTTTAATGACTCCTATGTCTAATTTTGATTTAATAGACGCCGCCGACGCGTTAGCGATAAAAAACTTCAGAGGTGTTTTTATGAGGGATCAATTACCGGCGGCACCAAGGAATATTGAAACCGGCATAATTAACCTCGATGGGTCCTCCGGAGCGGGAACTCATTGGGTTGCGTACGCGATTGATCCGCGTGCGATCGTCTATTTTGATTCATACGGGTTAGCCCTGCCGAACGAGTTCATGCGGTATATCCGGGCGTGTTCAGCCCCGGTTTTTTATTCCACGCTGCCAACACAGCGATTAAGTGACCCACCGATATGTGGCCGTGAGGTATTGAACGTACTCGCGGCGATTTCATCATCGCGGAGACCACCTCATGTGGTTGTAAACGAATACAGTAGTGGGGTCGTAGAGGCCCGGCGGGTTAATTAAAAACACCGTTTTTTTTTTACAATAACGATGATTGATATTTGGGGACGACCGGTTTCGGCGCTGAAAGGATCCACGGAAACGCCCGCCACCGATGACATAAAAAAACTAATCGAGGATGAAATCGCTGATACGTTGAATCTGACAAGTGTTGACCCGGGCGAAATAGTTGTATTTCAAGACCGCCAGGGTAAATTGAAATCCGGTAATGTGTCGCTGAATGGCGTTTTAATACGACAGCGTGATGCCGCCGAGGACACTATCGCGCTGTATACCAGCGACGGACGACTCAAACCGAGTGAACATATATCGGCGGTAAGATTAGCCCAGAACGGTTTTATAAGGTTGGATGAATCAGTGACCGAACTTGACGCGCGGGTGAAAAAATCTGCCACCGAGGTGAAAAAATCTATCACCGATATACAACTCACTACCGCTAGTTTTTTCGGGACCCCGACGGTAACCGAACCGAATCTTGCAACAATAAAAAATACTATTTCGGAGTTTACAACGCTGTCGGGCCAATTTTACACGTTACGAAAAAATTTTAACAGGGTTGATAGCGCCGTTGATAAATTCCTTGGTAAAAAAAATGTCAAACCGGATGAGATTACAATAACTATAAATGATATCACTGCGTATGGACAGGAAATAAAAACAATCAAACTTGATGTTGAAACGAACAGAAATGGTGTAGACGTGCATGAACGGGAAATAGAAATAATCGGCGCTAATGTTGCAACGATCATAAATAATGTAGACTCGCATGGACGGAAAATAGAAACAATTAAAACTGATGTTACAACGATCACAAATAATGTAGACGCGCATACACAGGACATAATGACAATCAGAGCTGATATTGAAGCGAACAAAAGGGGTGTAGACGCGCATACACAGGAAATAGGAACAATCAAAACTGATGTTGAAGCGAACAAAGGGAATATAGACGCGTATTGGCGGGGAATAGGAATAATCAAAACTGATGTTGCAGCGAACAAAAAAGGTATAGACGTGCATACATATGAAATAGGAACAATCAAACTTGATGTTGCAGCGAACAAAAAAAGTATAACCGAGAATACACGGGAAATAGAAACAATCAAAACTAATGTTGCAGCGAACAAGAATAATATAGACGCGAATTGGCGGAGAATAGAAATAATAGGAACTGATGTTGAAGCGATTAAAGACGGACTACCGAGAGTAGCAGAGCAATTCGAAAAAATAAAAATCCCTCATGAGAACACCATCAACACAGTATACACAATTCGGCATGGATCATTCGATTGGACTCCTACACAGAATACAGTAAATATCACCGCAACTGTTTAGGGCATTTATCGATTGACACTGGTTTCAATGATGCAGTTTAATATATTATCGTCGAGTTCATCCGGGTTTAACAATACAATATCAACAATTATAGACAGGAACGCAACTGAACAGTTTACAATTTATGCCGTTGATGGAAATCTAGCCGGGGCAAACATCACATGGTATGTGGAATTTGTAGCGAATCTAAGTAATCAAAAACACTAGCTGTTTTAAAATAAAAATGACCACCAGGGTAATTGAATCAGAGGTATCACCGACGTCACATCAATATCGATTCGATACCGCAAAAGAGTTCTCCGCGAACTTGAAAACGCTTTCCGAACAATACCGTGCAAAAATAAAAAAATACCGCAGAAAAATAACCACCATCGACGCGGTCGTGTACTCGGTGTCGGGTATAGTAGCCGGTACCGGTGTTATTTTATCCACGGTGACCACGATAGCCCCGATCGCTGTTCCAATCGCTATCTCCGCGATGACAACAATTGCTGGAGTCGCCAACGCAATCACTAAAAAGATATCATCGTGTTTTCAGAAAAAACTCGACGAGTATACAGTAAAACATCAAATAGTATCCGACGCGTACTCGAAATTATCCTCGTTGATCTCGTTATCGATTGATAATTTGTTCATATCCGATGTTGAATTCTCCACGATGGTCCAGTTGTATAGCTCCGCGATGTCAAAAATCGAGGATTTTTAACTGGAAGCCGGAACCACCTGGTTGTTGAAATTAGACACTAAAAACAACGAATAATAATAATGTCGCTGAACCCCGAAGGGTTTCAGTTGCTTCAACGGATCGCGGAGAACACCACTCCGGTACAAACAAGTATGATATCGATAACGTCAACGAAACCCGAATTCAGTGTGAACTTCCCATCGCCGGTTCCAGTGAAGGAAATAGCGCTGGCAAAATTGCGAATATATCACAGTTGGCCTAATATTCGAGCGGACGCATTTAACGGACAACAACCTAATAACTCGCTGGTTTTTGCACGGACAAATAAACCCGATGGGACCCCAGACTGGGAGGAGGTTACAATACCAACTGGGTCATACCAAATAGAACAAATCAATAAAGAATTTCAACGCAGGATAAAATCGATCACAGGAAAAGAATCAAAAATCGCTATTACGGTTCATGAACCGACGTTATCGTCGACGATTGAAATAAGCACACCGGGGTATATGGTTGATATTTACAACAGTTCAATAAGAACCATACTAGGATGGCCTGAGAATCCACCTCATGAAATCTCCGCGGACACGCAGTCGTATCATGAGATTAATCCCAGTTATCGAGATAAATTATCTGTTATGAAAAACGCGGTATTACCCAGTATATTTGCATTTCAAGACAGGAATAACATGCAATGGTATTTTCAGTATGGGGAAACTCCTGAATTGCGCACCACATTCGCAATTAGTTTAAGGAATATCACTGATATGTTTGCCGAGATTAATCATTATTACCAATTACAACTAGAACAGCTACGGGAGACAAAAGCACAAAAACACGTTGAGGTGTTAAATCAACTTATATCAGACATGGAATATATCAATGAACGAATCGTTAAAGTAATATCCGATAGCAGAACTAATAATAAACAACGATTCCTAACCGAGTATAATATCGCAGAAGCCGATTTACCCGATTTCAAGTTTTCAGGATACAACGCGCCAGAACTAAGAAAGTCTCTTAATGATTTTCCCAGTTCATCAACTCATATCCTCAGACACGATAACGGAGATGATGGTAGGCATATTGCCCCGTACAACGTAAATATCGCATCGGTGATAGCAATTAATCTAGTGTGTGATGCTATCGAAGGGAGTTACCAGGTAGATACCAAGCAATCAAATCAGGCTCAACAGGGGTATATCCTTTATTCATTTTCACCAACAGCCCCTCCGGGATTTTTAATCGTTGAGAGTCCAATTAATCCGGTCTATATGCGATGCCATGATCGGTTTTTAACGAGAATTAATTTTAGAATTACCGATCAGTCAAATAACCTAATTGACCTACAAGAGGAGGAGTTGGTGATCACTCTGTTTGTAAGATCATAGCAGCAGGGGGGGCGATGACATCGACGCGGTCGTCGCGCTTTTTTACCGAACGCTGACAACGCTGGGATCGCTGAGTGCAGAAGGTATCAATTAAACTAAATGACGATTGGACGATCCCCCGACGACGACGTCGTCTTTTTTTTTACCGGGCGCTGACGACACCGGATCCGCTGAGTGCAGAAGGTATTAATTAAGCCAAATGACGATTCAGACAAATGTCCGATTCGCCCCCCCCCCCCCCCCCCGCTGCTAAAGCATTCTCGAACGCAGAACCCGTAAAGTGGGCAAACGACGTGTCAAAGACGTGAAAGTACATTGGAAAGGATATCCACCCAGTTTTGATTCTTGGATCGACGCTTCGCAAGTCATCGACTATAACAAGAAGTGACCATCATGCCCTTTCACACAGACGCAGCTACGTCGACCACTCCTCCTTCACCTAGTTCTTCTGTGCAAGATTTACAAAAACAACCCTTGTGGGTGTGGTGTGGAGAACGTGTGCCTAAAACGCAAATCGTCTTTTTCTGCCAAATCTTCGTGGTGTATTGTGTCATCGGGGCAGCCATTGCCAATTTGAGTTTGCAACAAGGAGACAAACAATTGTGGACCATTTTATTGAGCAGTTGCATCGGTTACCTGCTTCCCAATCCCTCCCTGAAATTCTCCTCGAACGGGAACCACGGGAACCTTGTGTCCAGTGCCAGTGCCAGTCACCACTCCAACAACAACAACCAGAACCCCATTTTGGGCGGAGACACGCCTCTGACGTCCAGTAACCCCTCGGACAGCCACAGAACTCTGGAATTATGAGTCACCAAAACCAATTTTACTTAACCTTACCCAGTGACAGTTCCATGGAGGTGTTTCCCCACAACACGTTGTGCTGTTACACAGCCAAATTACCTCAGGGCATCCCCTTAGATCACGAAGCCCATTGGGAAGTGGCTTTAGTGGAAATCATTCACCCGACCCAAGTCCTCAATGTCCTTCCCAATCAAAACGTTTTTGATGTGGAAGTTCATGACAAGTCATTGCAACAGTGGATGGATGAGCATGCCAAATATGACAAGAAAACCTGTACACAAAAGTACACCACCTATCACTTGTTCATTCCCCCAGGCTATTATTTTAGTGGTCAACATTTGGTCAGCACCATAGCCACCAGGTTTAATGGCGTGTTTCTTGGAGCTTTGGAGCATGTCAACAAAAGTGTCACCATGGAGTACCACAAAGCAGCTCGTCGCTTCTCGATGAAATTTAAAAGGAGTAAAATCATGTCCATTTTATTTTGTCCTGAATTGTTTGACATGTTGGGCGGAGACATGAACATGAGAATGGTCATGATGAAGAAAAACGAATTACCCATCGTGTACGACAACGATTCTTTTAGCAAGTTATTTCGTACCCCAGTAGAACTGAACCAAGGACTGAATTTGATGTTCGTGTATTCCGATGTGGGGGAGTACAACGTGGTGGGACACACCTCCGTGCCGTTACTGCGTGTCATTCCTTTCAAAGTAGATTCTGCCACGAACGCTGACGAGGAAGGTGGAAACACTTACCACGTCCACCGCGAATTTGTCCATCCTCACTATTTGCCCGTCAACAAGTCGTATTTGGACACGGTCAACATTACTATAAAAGGAGATTTGGGACAAAATATTCCATTCACCAAAGGAAAAGTCACGGTGAAACTCCATTTTCGAAAACAGTTTTCTCACGATTCTTAAGTCATGTATCCAGTGTACCGAGGGGTTGCACGACAGCGATGACACGGTTTAGGAGACATGTTAAAATCGGCCTTTCGTTCGGTGGCCCCGGTGTTGAAACCGATGGTGACACGCGGATTGCACGCCTTGAAAGATGCTGCACTGACACAAGGCAAAGAATTTCTCCAAAATGTCATCATCGACAAACAAAACCCTAAAGAAGCCTTCATGAGAGCAGGCAAAAATGTCTTGCTGCAAACGGGCAAAGACCTTTTGAGACGCCGAGACACACCTATAAATGCCCTGCACGCTACCGAGTCAGGCATTCAGCAAGGACAAGGCAGAAAGAGACGACGAAGAAAATACCCTTTCACCAGACTTCAAGCTAGAAAGGCCAAGAAAAGAAGAACCGTTCGAGACTTAGACGTTTTCGATTATTGAGAAAGAGACAAAAAATGATGCACCGAGAGTCATGTGCTTGTTCCAAGTCGGAAGTGGATATGTTTGCCATGCCCCCCACCATGATGACCATGCAAGAATCCCAGTGGGTGGAATTTCATCCCGTCTCCTCATTGACCGATTCCGCTCCCATTGAGTTTGAAATAAAAGGACAGCCCGAAGATTACATCGATCTGAATAGCAGTTACCTATACTTGAAAGTGAAAGTGATCGAACCACCCAACGCTAACATAGACAATGATCATGCAGTAGCTCCCGTCAATAATTTCATGCATTCCTTGTTCAGTGGAGTGGACTTGTATTTGAATAACAAACTGGTCAGCAGCAGCATGGATACTTACCCTTACCGAGCCTACCAGGAAAATCTCTTGACGTACGGAAAAGAAGCCAAGAACACTCATCTGGATGCTTGCGTGGTATGGAAACCTGACCAAGTGAATAGGTTCAACAACATTACAGTTGCTGGGGATGCTCAAAATTTATCGGGATTTGTAGAACGAAGAAAGAAAATTCATCTAAGTCGTAGTTTAGAACTGATGGATTGTTTGCATTTGGACATGTGGTTACAAGAAAATTATTTGCTGAACGGGGTGGATATCCGCCTGAGACTGAATCTCAGCAGTGCCGCTTTCCATTTGATGGCTGCTCATGATGCCACTTACAAAACCATCATTCAAGAAGCCAGGCTCTACGTGCGTCGCGTGGAAGTGTTGCCTAAAGTGGGAAACGATATCAGTCAGACGTTGAGCAGAACGACCGCCAAGTATCCGATCCGACGAGTGGAAGTGAAAACGTTCACCATTCCCGCTGGACAGCGATCCATGATCGAAGATCATCTGTTCCAAGGACAGTTACCCAAGCGTTTAATCCTTGGCATCGTAAGCAATGCAGCCTTCAACGAAGCCTACGCTGAAAATCCTTTCAACTTTCAACACTTTAGCGTGTCCAAGATTGAAGTCAGTCGCGATGGCAAGACCTTGTGTACCCGACCTTTCGAACCTAACTTTGGTGCCGCGAAGAATTACTTGAGATCGTACTTGTCCCTGTATGAAGCTACCGGACAGTTAGGAACCAACACCAGTCACGGTATTACGTACGAGGATTACGCAGGAGGCTACGCTTTGTGGGCTTTTGATTTCACTCCAGACCAAGACAGCGACGAGGGACATTTCCACCCTATAAAATCCGGCCAGATTCGTGTGGAAATTCAGTTTCCAAACCGAGACCCTGATGTAACGGTGAACGTCATCATGTATGCAGAATTTGATAATACCATAGAAATCAACAGTTTGAGAGAAGTCATTCTAGATTATTAGAAGCTATGGAAGACTGTTATCCCTCTTTACCTAGTGGAGAAACTTTAAAGATGAATTGTAAGGAAACTGTGGAAGAAGAATCCCAAGACAAAGACGAAGAAGATATCATGATGAAGTCAAGATGGCCAGAACAAGAAGCCCATTTAGTCTGCTGTTTTGCCAAACACTTGGCCGAAAAAATGACGGAACTGATCAAAAATAATTGCTATGGATGTCAAAACGATGATCCCAGTCAAATTCAACACGATAAATGCCTGATGTTAAGTCAAGAAGAAAAATTAGGCGAATATCTGGACGAGGCTTGGAGTCCCATCTCGGACGAAGACGTGTTGCACCAGTGGTATAAAGACTTGCGTGAACATTCTTGTCCACCATTAACCACTCAAGAGATCCATCGTATCGAAGCTCTCCTGAATCAGAGTGAGGAAACGAACGAAGAAACGGTTATTCGTCAGACATTTTCAAGCAAAAGGTCAGGATCGAATTGACAACGTATTATTACCTGTGAAGAAGAAGAAAAAAACCACACAAAACGTGCATACGTGGGAAGTTTATTACCTTTTGAACCACAGTTCGTATACGGCTTCTTGGAATCCTGTCGTATGTGCTAAAGATGAACTCCCTCATCGCAAACCTAAAGACCATCAAGCTTACGTGATCAACACGGACGACAGTCATCTCCCAGGAACCCACTGGGTAGCCGTTTACTTTCCTCAAGAAGGATGTGTGGAATATTTCGATTCGTACGGATTGCCTCCTTTGGAAGACGATATCATTGACTTTATGAGAAGAAATGCTCAGACCACCCGATTCAATAATGTGAAATTACAAGGCACAGATTCCTTGGTGTGTGGACAATATTGTGTGTATTTTCTGCATCATCGCAGCCTAGGTTATTCCTTAGAACATTTAGTGACTCATTTTGATCCTCGTTCTTCTTCTAGAAATGATGTGAAAGTAGATCGATGGTTCTGTGACCATTATGCTTATCTTTTGTCTCAAGCTAGGAAACGTAGTGTCAATCAATGGCCTAATGATTTCCAACAGTGGAAATCACAATTTCATTCACAACGTTGTCAGCCCTGTTTAAAGTAGACTGTGAATTGAGAAAAAAATGTTTGCCATTAGAAAAAATGTTTGATGTTATAATGTTGGATTATTGTTAAAAAAATGTTAGAGTTGTTGTTCAGTGTTAAGTGATTATTGAATAAAAAATGTTGTGTTTTGAAAAAATTGCCTTTGTGGTTTGTTTAGCTATAAGAATGTTTGATTCATGCTCTTTAATTTCTTACTATCCCTCTCATGACACTCACTGAACGTTGCGGCTCGAAAACCGTGTGGGGGATGTTTTCCTTCACGTCCGCGCTTTGACTTTAAGAACCGGGGTTGTTTCCAGTCTAACCATCCATTGTCGACTCATCCTCCTACGAAGATGTGCTCCAAACTAGCTAAGCTAAACGAAGCCTACGTGAATTTGCATAGGGTCAGACACAGTCTGATACCGATGCCAGAAGAAATAGAGAATGTGAGAATGTTAAAAGTCACTGAAGACCTGATAGAAGAGCTCTTCAGAGAAGAAGTGAACAGGGAGAAAGAAGAATGGACAGAGAAGCACAGACTTCAAAGACAGCAGCAGCAACAGCAACAGCAACAACAACAACAACAGCAGCAGCAGCAGCAACCTGAAGCTGACAGAGGCTTTGTCGATTGTCGTATCGACACCAAAGAGTTCTTCTTCTCTTTCCGAAGAAGCAGACCTATTGACAGAAAGTCTATCCTCAGAGGACATCGCATTCTTAGAAACTAAAAAAGATTGCCATAGCAAACAAAAAAACAAAAAGAGCCCTTTTCAGGGCTACCCCAATACTCTAGAAAAGAAATAACCATCAATTTGCCAATGTGTGTAGGTAGAGTAGTGTGAATATAAACACTAACTCTTTTTTTAAAAAATGTGAGGGTATGTGTTTGTGTGTTTGTGTTTGTAAGTGCTCACGTACGTTGGTATGGATAGTAGATTAAAATGATGTCTTTATTTGGTGTTTGAGGTGTAGATTTGGGGTTAGATTGGATTGCTTTGCGTATGTGGATAGTCTATTGAAGTGGTTAATAACAAAAAATTTTTAGAATAGTAATGGGTAGCATAAAAAGTGAGTGAGTGTTTCTTTTAGGTCCGCGCGTTGTTTTTTGGTCACGATCTAGGTAAGATCAATTTTATGTTTTAGGGGGATGTTTTCCATCACGTCCGCGCTTTCAGTATAAATTGAAACTCGCTCGGCAGTCTAGCTACCCTTGTTGATTGATCAACACCACCAGAAGAATGAACACCAGAATTGTGAAACTGCTAGAACTCCAGATGCACCTGGAATATGCCAATCGCATAGTAAATGAACTATCCGCGGAAGCCATAGTAGAAGAGACAAGAATAAAGAAGGAAGAGGAGGAGAGAAGAGAGAGGGAAGAGGAGGAAAAGAAAATAGGAGAGAGGATGACTTACAAGATACCAGAGACAGAGGATTGGGGTGCTAAAGCCAATCATCCTGCCTCTGCACTCCCAAGAAGAAAGGTGAAAGGAGACTGGGGAAGAAGATGCGTGTGTGGCGCCAGGCCAGGAAGGTGCCATCATTAGATAGGTGCATCTGGAGTTAAAAAAAACCCAACAGCCCTTTTCAGGGCTACCCAATACTCTAGAAAAGAAATAACTATAGATTTGCCAATGAGTGTAGGTAGAGTAGTGTGAATATAAACACTAACTCTTTTTTTAATAATGCGAGTGTATGTGTTTGTGTGTTAGTGATTGTGTTTGTAACTGCTCACGTAAGTTTGTGTGAATAGTAGATTATGGGTTTCTTTATTGTTTCTTAGCGTATGTGGAGAGTATAGTTTGGGTTTTATTATATGAAATGAGAAAAGTGGGGATGTTTTCCTTCACGTCCGCGCGTTGTTTGGTCATGATCTAGGTAAGATCAATTTTATGTTTTAGGGGGATGTTTTCCTTCACGTCCGCGCTTTCACTATAAGAACCCACAAAGTTTGATGTTGGAACCATTCTAAGGAATAACTGAGACAAAATGACTCAAGTATCAGTTCTATTTAATCTATTGAGAGACATCTATTTCTGGATAATGGATGTAGAATATGTTGTAGGAAGAATAGAAGAGGAATGGAGGCATGGAGATATGAAAGACTTTGTAAAGAGTCAAGTTCAAGGCCTAAAGACAGCAAGAGATATCATAGCAGGGATGATTGAAGAAGAAGTCAATAAGTCAAGAGGCTTCATTAACCCACCTTACTTCTGAGTGGGAAGTTTGAAGGAAGCACTGGATCATGTCATCAAAGTCCGGTGCTTCCTAGAAAAAATATTGTACTGGACAGAGTGGAGGAATGTAAAATGGGGGTTGGACAAGGTGAAGAAAGGGGAAGATCTGATGAGAAAAGTAATGGAGGAAGAAGTAGAGAAGATTAAAGAGAAATGGAGGGAAGAAAGAAAAGATGTGGAAAACAAAAAGAAAAAGGAAGAGTTTGAGCGGCTTAACAACAATTGGATGAAAATCCAAGAGAAGTTCCGACCCATGGGTCACCCGGACTGGATGCCGGAAACAGAAAAGAAGAAGAAAGGAATGATGGAAAAATAAGAGGATGGTGGAAGAAGTTAAGGAGCTAGAAGAATAAACCCAAAGGCCCTTTTCAGGGCCACCCATATTTCTCGAAAAGAGAATGACTTTCCATTGCCTACCCCTTTTTTTAAAAAAATTTAAAAAAAAAAAAAAAAAATCCCATGTTCAATTCCCCTTGAGGCTATAGTGGCCCAAGACTTTTTCCCATGTTCAATTCCCCTTGAGGCTAGAGTAGCCCAAGACTATTTCCCATGTTCAATTCCCCTTGAGGCTATAGTGGCCCAGGGTCTTTCTCCATGTTAAATTTCCATTGAGGCTATAGTGGCCCAGGGGGGGTCTATAATGTTAATATCCCATTGAGGCTATGGTGGCCCCATTCACTACTCATGTAGCGTGCCCATTATTGCGCTGTTTCCTCTCAACGAAATTTATCAGGACCTTCGTCGTTGGTGGTCGCTATCCCCTAGAAGTAAAATATCAAAAAGGGTGTCCACATCGAAATTCAATGAAAAGGTGACGTAATGGCCCAAATATAAACGTAAGATATATTCTTACAGCATGTGTTCTGCTCAACTTCCTTTATCTAGCCGCTAGGATCTGGAAATTGTCTCTAAGAATTTTCTTCAAGCCTTGGTTACTGTTAGAAGGGGTCCCTAATTAGACACTGTCTGAGAGACGTTGAAATAAAAATCCTCTAAGGTGGAGAACAATCAGTACAAACTAGTGATACAATCTATTAACATTTGCGTGGTTTTCCATACCTGATACCTATCGGACACTACTTATTTGGTCATTTCCTTTTGACAAAATTTGTCAGGACCTCCATCGGAGATGGATCTATCCCACAGAGATAAAAGATAAAAGACTGGTCCATGTAAAAACTCCTAAAAATGGACGTAATGGCCCAACTGATTAGGTGTGTCATCTTCTGACAGCATTTTTCGCAAATTGCGAATTTCTGGAAATTGACTCGAAGAAGTTTCTTTACACATTTCCTAGAGTAAGAACTGGTCCCTATTTAGATACTGTCCAAGAGACGTTGAAATCAAAATCCTCCAAGTTGGAGCACAATCAGTACAAACTAGTGATACAATCTAGTTACATTTGCATGTTTTTCATACCGGTACCCATAGGGCGCCCCTTATTTCCATGTTTCCTTTCGACGAAATTCATCAGGACCTCCTTTGTGGGTGGTCTCTATCTCCGAAATATAAAATATCAAAGAATTGTCTATGTTAAAACTCAATGAAAAGGTGACGTAGTGTCCCAAATGTAACGTAAGATATAATCTTACGGCATGTGTTGTACTCGATATCCATTATCTAGTCTCAAATTTCTCAAATTTAGCTCGACCAATAACTTTCTGTATTTTCCTGCTATTAGAACGTGCCTCTAGCTAAATATTGTCCAAGAGGCGTTTAAATCAAAATTTTCTAAGTTGAGGTTCCATTAGTACAAACTATTGATACAATCTATGAATATTTGAGTGTTTTTCACACCCGGTACCCGTCGGACACCTCTTATTTCGCTCTTACCACGCGACAAAATTCTTCAGGACTTTATTCGTGGATGCACTTAATCCCCTAGAAATAACATATTAAAGAAGGGCCCTTATCACAACTCTAAAGAGGGGACGTAATGGCCCAACTGTACAACGGTATATGTTGTATTCGACTTCCTTTCTCTTGTAGCAAATTTCTCGAAATCGGCTAGGCAAATTTTCTTCAAACTGTTTCTGCTGTTAGAACGGGTACTTATTTATATACTGTATGAGAGGCGTTGACATCAGAATCCTTTTAAGTAAGGGGTCAATTAGTACAAACTATTGATACAATCTATTAACATCTGCGTGATTTTTATACCCGGTACCCATCTGGCTTCCTTTATTTCCTTGTTTCCTCTCGACCAAATTCGTCATAACTTCTTCCGTGGATGAACTCAATCCCTAGATAAAACGTCAAAGAAGGGTCTGTGTCAAACTCTATAAAGAAGGGACTCGATGACCCAAATATATACGTAAAATATAACTTTCATATGGAATGTGTTGTACCAGACCACATTTTTGTGGCCGCGACTTTCTCGAAATCAACTCGACGTATTTATTTAAAAAACATTTTTAAAAAATACTTTTAACACATGTGCCTAGCCAGTTACTGCCTGACGGGCAATGAAATCAAAATCCTCTAATTAGTGGTTTAATTAGTACAAACTCTTGAATCAGTCTATTGATCTTTTCCGTGTTTTTCATACCCGGTACCCACCAGACGCCCTTTATATCGCGGTTTGCCATCGACGAAATTCGTGAGGTCTTCGTTCGAGAGTTGACTCTATCTCTTAGATATAAAATATCAAAGAAGGTTCAACGTCAAAACTGTATAAAGATATAATGTTTTTACGACATGTGTCTTACGCGACCTCCATCTAGCCGTAGATTTTTCGAAATCGCCTCGATTAATTTCTTTAAAAACTTTTTTCTACTGTTTGAACGTGTACCTAGTTAGATACTATGTCAAAAACGTTGAAATCAAAATCCTCTTAACAGGTGTTTAATTAGTATAGGGGTGCACAATCCGCGCAGATAAAATGTCAAAGAAGGGTCTATGTTATAATCTTCTTACGGAATGTGTCGCAGGAGACCTGCGTCATCTAGCTCATTTCTCGAAATGAACTCAACGAAATTCCTTGGGACTTCTTTCGTGACTACATTATCCTCTAGAGATAACATAACAAGAATGGACCTTGTCAAATCTCTTTAAAGGTGATACTTAATGACTAAACTGTACAAGTAAGATATAATCTTCTTGCGGCATGTGGTTTACTGGCCCTCCACTCCCCTTTATGTAATCCCAATTTCTGAAAGTCGGTTACAAGTATGCTAAGATCCCGAGTTCCAAAGACTTAAAGACAGTATTCAAAGTCAACTGAAGGCGTCCTAAACTCGTAAATACTCTGAATAATTCTCCTCTAAGGACATGACAAAAACACAAGAGAAATCTCCAATTTCACATTTGTATGTTTTTTTTTTTTAAATGTGGTTTGCCTTTTACTTGAGTCATTACTTGAAGACACGACCCAAATGCCTAACAAAACTAATTAATCCTATATTAAATTACTAAACACGTATTCCTATCAATATCCTAAATATTTCCTACATATAGTCTGTGATCTGTCTATATTCAGCTTTTTATAGCACTCGTATTTCTCAAATCAGGTTAGAATTACACCAATGCATGCTCTAAACAGATTTCATCTGCATTAACTAAGTGGTAACCAATTACATACTAAATTGGGAGTAATGAATACATAAAAATACTCGTTGTGAATATGGAATAAGTATTGAAATGTATGTCAAATATTTGAATCGGGAATATGTGATGTGATGTGACTTTGATTTTTAACGTAGCTTTAACAATTTTTCAGTCATATCGCTACGATGTCTGCAATGTGGCAGTTTATATTGAATATTGATGTCTAGCACTGGGGCATCATGCCGCAGACATGTAGCATGATGTCCCACCCAGTCACATTATCATGACACCAGGCCGATCAGTCCTAACACTAACGTCTTAATGCTGAACGCCAAGCAAGGTAGCTGTTAGCACCATTTTTGAAATGGTCTCTGGTATGACTCGGCCGGGGATCGAACCCACGACCTCCTGCATGCTACACAATATCATTGCAATCCTTTCTGCTTCCCTTTACCCCCTCTCCTCTCATGCATAAGGAATAATATACGCAGAAATCTGAAGTGAGAGAGGAAAAGAATTTGGGCTGGATGAAACCCTTTAACTGAACTTACACCAAGTAACCTACAAGAATATGGTTCGTCCTAACGGTATCTGTACACTTATCTTTGGATATCTACAGTGCTTAAATAATCAATGATACAAAGTCGCAATATCCTCTCGACACTAAGTATATTTCTTGGCTACAAGCACACATACTGTAATGTATTTAATGTGTTGTTGTTGTTGTCGTTTCTTAAATCTATTATTAATGTTCTGAAAATCGGTTATTATTAATACAATATGAAAATGTTCAAAAGGTCTCTCTCTCTCTCTCTCTCTCTGGACCATCGTAGCAAGATACGGGCGAAAAACCACAAAAAGACGAGCGTAAAGGATTTTCGCTTGTGTGATACGACGATGTCTCTGGACCTATGAATGATGGTAAAGTTAAGTCAAAACGAACAGATAGAGAGAGAGAGAGAGATGTTCTTTTTGTATGTGATATAAATGAAATATACAGTATAGTATGTACGCTATATCAATGACATACAACTCGTATAAATATTTCATTATATATATATATATATATATATATATATATATATATATATATATATATATATATATATATATATATAATACAAATAATACTATAATACACGTTAGGGGATTTTTAATTCGTACTCTACGAAGATTCGAACCAAGGCAGAATGGAAATTGCTATCCCTGGATTCTATAGAAGAATGCTATCTGGTGTATATTTATAATTCTTTATAATTAATTCTACCTTGATTTCTTTCATAGGAATCGGAATGACTGTGTAGATGGATGAGAATTAATTACTAGGTCATCATGCGAGTGTGTCTACTACACACGAGTACATATACCACCGATTGAGTAACATCATTGTTTGGTGATGTGCACTTAGTGATGAGGAATATGGACTATTGTGTGCAGGCAAGGCGATGGATGCCGTTTACCCGCGGACCTGTGTTCGAATCTCCGTAGAGTAGGAATTAAAAAGTCTCTAACCCGTATGATAGTATTATTTGTATTAAATATAAACTCTGCCTACTATTATCAAGCATTCTTCTATAGAATTCAGGGATAACATTTTCCGGTCGTGGTGTATATTTATAATTCTCTCTCTGTGTCTCTCTCTCTCTGTCTGTCTGTCTATCTGTCTGTCTCTGTCTCTGTCTGTATGTCTGTCTGTCTGTCTCTCTGTCTGTCTCTCTGTCTCTCTCTCTCTCTCTCTCTCTCTGTATATATATATATATATATATATATATATATATAGAGAGAGAGAGAGAGAGAGAGAGAGAGATTTCAACTTGTTTCCTTATCAGTTTCAAGCTTGCATGGACTTGCCCCTTTCGTGTATAGATACGTGAGTAAGAAACACGACATGACGTTGACCTTTTGATCAACAGATAAAGTCACACCAAACTCCATAGGGAGAGAACAGTCAGGCTGAAAACTTGTATTGGTAAGGATATATAACATATATCTAATTAACCTTATAGTAGATCATGTATTTTAGTAGTGAACCCTGCTTGAATCAAGTTAAGGCTCTAACAGATCCTGTCTCTAAACTGTTAACCAATGGAAATATAGTATATGTATTATTCTTTTAAGTTATTGTTCAAGCAAAGTATACCTTTTAAAGAACCACATGCTTAAATTCGAATGCTTTACCAGTCACATATTGTTTATCGCAATTCTTGTATTTAGCAGTTTCTCTAAATCTTACTATTTTTGTAGTTCAATGTTCCGCTGCTACAAGTATATGCTCGTTTTTTACAGTGTGTTACATGCCATCGTTTTTTGTATAGTGTTACAGACCATGACTACTTTTTATAGAGCGTTACAGACCATGACTACTTTTTATAGAGCGTCACAGACCATGACTACTTTGTACAGAGTTTGACAGACCAAGACTACTTTTTATAGTGTTACAGACCATGACTACTTTTTATAGAGCGTCACAGACCATGACTAGTTTGTACAGAGTTTGACAGACCAAGACTGCTTTTTATAGTGTTACAGACCATGACTAGTTTTTATAGATATTTTTATAGAGCGTTACAGAACCATGACTATTTTTATAGAGTGTTACAGACCATGACTACATTTTATAGTGTTACAGACCATGATTAGTTTTTATAGAGTGTTACAGACCATGACGACTTTTTATAGTGTACAGACCATGACTACCTTGTATAGAGTTTGACAGACCAAGACTAGTTTTTATAGAATGTTACAGACCATGACTACTTTTTATAGTGTTACAGACCATGATTAGTTTTTATAGATGGTTACAGACCATGACTATTTTGTATAGAGTTAGACAGACCAAAACTAGTTTTTATAGAGTGTTACAGACCATGAACTAGTTTGTATAGATTGTTACAGAATATGACTACTTTTTATTGTGTTACAGACCATGATTAGTTTTAATAGAGTTTTACAGACCGTGACTACTTTTTGTAGAGTTTTACAAACCATGACTACTTTTCATAGAGTGTTACAGACCATGACTAGTTTTATAGAGAGTTACAGACCATGACTAGATTTTATAGAGTGTTACAGACCATGACTAGTAAGCATCTTTGATATAGTATCCTTGACAATAGTAAGAATTTTCTATTCTATTGCAGGTATCATGAAGTACCTAGTAACAGCAATCGTTTTGGTCTGTTTTCACAGCTGCTATGGGTAAGACAAATTAAGCTGCGATTTATACGTGTTAGGTCTGCTCGAAAATAGCCATATCATGTAATCTAGTATTGTGAAATACTGCGCATTGAGAATGGGATACTTGACAGCAATACATCCTTATTTATGCATCGTCAAATGTTTAATATACATGCACATCAATATCATCCAGGCCACTCTTTCATCATAAATTTGTCCTTTTCTTCAATATAGTAACGTACTGATGACTTTGTTTTATTCAAACAATATTTTAACCTAGTAGATTGCAATATGTTTTTTTCCTAATTTGGAAAAAATCGTCTCTGAAAACACTAATTCACTCGCAGACTTCATCCTATCCAAATACAATAATCATCTTAGACACAATTTGTCAAAGATATGCACATTTTCTGGTGCATTGGCTTTAAAACCCTCCACTTATGAATAAGTAAATGAGCATATTTTCCTATCTTTTCCTGACAAAACATACGAATATTTATAGTCTAACATACATAGGGGGTGTATTATTATTAGTCTGATATACATAGGGGCGTATCATTATTAGCGTATCATTATTAGTCTGATATACATAGGGGCGTATCATTATTAGCGTATCATTATTAGTCTGATATACATAGGGGGCGTATAATTATTAGTCTGACATACATAAAGGGCGTATTATTATTAGTCAGACATACATAGGGGCGTATCTTCATGATTACTACATTTAGGGCTGTGAATTTTATAACAGGACAGTTTTAATTAGCTCCTCCTCCCCCCCCCCCCCCCCCCCCCCCCCCCGTAAAAAGAAAACAATAAAAAACAAACACACAAACAGGTCGCTTGAAATTACATTTAAGAATATAAGTATAAATGTTCTTACTTGTGTATGTATATTTTCAGCTATTCGTTGTTATTCTCACCTCAAAATCGAAGTAGGTAATTAACCAACACTCATGACATTTGGTCTTATGATGTCACTCAAAGAGTCATTCACTCTTATCAAGGCTGGATCAGCGTATTTTTGAATCTCGAATGGTTCTTGCATTTACTGTTATTTGTTATTTAGGCCATTACTATTTTGAACTTTATTTAATCAACACTCATAACAACAACTGGTATGTGTATTTATCTCAAAGAGAGTAGTTACCATAGCAAACGTATTGTAATAAATTTGAAGTAAGCGCATTTAGTTATATCATCCCATTTTAAGGAATTTTTATAATTTGTCGATTATTTGTTTGATTATGGCAACTCGGTTCTGTGGAAATATTCCTTAGCTCGAAATAATTAGCAAATTAGTAGGAACAAACGTAACTGAGGTCAGAACCGCATGAGTGCCATCTCGTTCCATAGTCCATATTAAAATGTAAAGGTGTACACTGGTTGTGTGATCCCAGGTGCGGTATTTATGGTAAATTACACAATAGAATAAACGAGAAGGGACTTCCGTCGTCGTCCACTTGGTCATTTTCACTTCCTGAACTTCATAGGTAAATTGTATAAATAAGAGCCGATAACTTGTTTTTTTCTTCTTTTTTTTCTTTCATTATATATCTTTGTGAACTCATTCATTGCACTTTCAGAAGCCGGTATTGTCTAGTCTGGCAAAATTAATTTTCCCTATTTCAATAGCTGCTACGGATAGTGTACTTTAGACTAATTGTGGCTGATTTTGTGAGCACAAGGGAGCAGTCATTTTAGTTAGCAGTGTGCTTAGATCATGTAAATTTCCCAAAGTACAATATCCAAAGAAATGTCAGCTACATTACATTAAAGTAGCATAGCGGTATGCCAACATTCTCTCCACTGTGCATGTTTTAAATCAAAATAACTTCACCATACATACGTCAATCTCTCAAAAATACATAATAACTGGTGAGCGCCCCCTATGTCGCCATGGAAGCAAATGTGATGCAATTTTACAGGCGAAATGTGTCTCACAAAATGATTGTACTGGCCTAAGGTGGCGCAGAAAAAATAGTTCCTTGTGTATGGGGAAGTTGTATAGTTTTATGGCGTGAAATGCTGACGGTACGGCGATTTGAAGAAGAGAAACCATGCAGATGTTAGGTTGATAGACAACTGGAAAGTTGTGAGATCTGTGGTCTTGTATTGATTAGAGTAAAATTATTTATAGAATGGACACGTTGAGCTTTCTAATTTACAGCAGAAGTTGTATGTAAGTCTTTGGAGTTAGGGGAAACTTATGACTTCTAGAGGAATCGCGCCAGAGTTTGACACCGCTCTGTCAACCAAACACCCCTGGGTTGTAACAGTATCTTTGCTTTAAGAGAGTAGCTACCATGCCAAAGGTATATTTTATTTCACCAATTAGGGACTTAGTGTTATGTACTGGGTTGCTTTTTTTTAATACAATGATTTTAAATATAAATGTCTTTACATAAAATGCCTACTTGTTACTTCTTCTTAGAGTTACTGTTATTGTTTCGTGTAAATAATCCGTGTCGTAGCGATGCAATGTTGTCATATAACTTCGACCCCACACAGATGAAACTTTGCATGTTGATGCATTGTAATAAGAATTATTATTAAATCCAATTACTGACCAAACAATTCGAAACACCGTGGCCGAATTAGCTAGGACAATGGCATACTCTTTTCATATGTGTATTTACTGAACTTTTAAAACCCCACAATAACAGGTCATATTAAACTGGGGCCGCGAGATTGTTCCAGTGATTTACACATTGCCTTCATCGCTTTCGTCTTCCGTCTGAAAATGTAAATTAACTACATTTACATTTATGACATCATTCTCCAGATCTCATAGTCATGCTAGATTAATTTGCATCTATGAAATGACATCACTACTGCACCACTTAACCTTATGGAAGGATGAAAAATTAACCCTAGTCCCTTATAGATGGTGGATCGAACTGCAGTGTTTGTACGACCTCTAATACCCTAATCGTAATTTTTACGAGATGTCACTATTAAAACAAGAGTTATAATCGTTTTTACAAATCATTCAGATTCGTCACACACGGAAACATTGCAACGGTAAGGACACACACGGAAACATTGCAACGGTAAGGACAAATATTGCAACGTCTTGAACAATTTCCACAGATATGTCTACAGCCGCTAGGAGATTTCAAGAATTTTACGAAACCTGAGAAAAACCAGCAACTACAAAGACGATAACATACATGTTGCCATTCGAATCAAAGAGTATCGAAGACTGGGTGACTTACTGAACATCAGTATCGAGACAATTTTGGCTACAATTGAACACAATCCATGTTGCCGATTGAATAGAAAAGTCTGAGTGTTGGTCAGTAAAAATCAGTGTGGAGCAGGTTAGAATGGGTGCTGATGGATATCAAAGCCGAAAAGTACCAAAATGAAAATGTACGTTCTCAAAATATACACAAGAATGCTGAAACGTACTGATGAAGTCAAAATATACATCAGAATGCTGAAACGTACTGATGAAGTCAAAATATACATAAGAATGCTGAAACGTACTGATGAAGTCAAAATATACATCAGAATGCTGAAACGTACTGACGAAGTTAAAATATACACAAGAATGCTGAAACGTACTGATGAAGTCAAAATATACATAAGAATACCAAAACGAACTGATAAAGTCAAAACGTTACTGTAACAAAACGTACACAAATTTCGGCAATGTATTAAACAATAAATTATAACATTTTGCAGTTCTCCCACCTAAACGAAACAAAAGGATATTATAACAGGTATGAAGTAAAAACTATAATTCTGGACTATTCAGCTTCGGCCCGATGATTTAAACAGCTGATCAGCTTAAATCATCAGTGATAATTTCCTTGTGTTTGTTTTTGTCCCCAATACTAGCTGTTTTAAGAAGTAATATATATTTTTTTGCTATATTAGACTCAGCCTCAGTTCTCGGTATTGTCCGCAACGTTTAATTCTGAAGAGTTAAATATCACAATTTCGTGTTTATTTATGCGATCTTTGCGAGAAGGATAATTATCATAAAAATGCGTACTAGTCCACGATTGTCCTGCGATATTTGTTCTTACAACTGTTTGTAGTCCTGCAAAATGCAACTTTTTAATGCATGAGATTTAGAGAAAACCGGCAATAGAGTTTATTGCGGTATTCATTTTGCAATACTCTAATTCTACCTTTATTATAATTGTGAAAATGTGAAATTAAATATTATTCACAGCAAAGCGAATTGACCACAATTAGTGTTTGACTTCGGTGTTTACTAGTAAGAACAATGTGTCTATTTTTGTGCCAGTCCGAACAACCCGTTTTTGTATTGTGTTTTTAGTTTGCTATAAAACGCAGTGACTGGTACAATTAAAGTTTTGAACTGAATTTGCCATTTTCATAAGCCAGATATAATTCGCAAGTAACATTTTGTAAGTGGCATACCAGTGTGGAGCACTTATTTTGTAAAGGCAGCACCCGCTTTGTTTTTCTGGTTCATTTGAACTTCTTCTGATCATGAATCGGAGTCGAAAGATGTATATACGCACTGACCTTACAGTATGAACATATAAGTTATGGACAAATGTCGGACATTATCTGGAACCAGTAGGTATAATACAATTAACAATAGGAGGATGAACCGACCACGTATTAACAGACTGCAATAGAACTAGTTTCATCCAAGAACACACAGGTAATATCATCAATAACTGAACTACTTTTAGAGAAAGAAACAACAAATCACACATAATACACATACACACGATAAAAAATTGGAGCAGCAGATTGGATAAATTCTATATTAGTAAAAAATAGAAAAGGAAATAAAAGCACGGATTATATTAGCAGACCGTTATTAAACCCCTATACAGTTAAATTATTAACTATCACCAAGAAAAGCCAAGATGGGCGAGTGAACCTTAGAAAATAAAAAAGGCAATATTGGCATTTTCATTCAGGTAAAAGGAAATAATAAACTCTAGAACAGAGCACACATATATTTGCTGATTGAAAACAAAAACAAAAACCATTTAATTATTCTGACACAATTAAAAATGAAAGTAGGACAAGAAGATTCGATTGGCTCTACAAAAAAAAAAGAAAAAAGAAAACAACCGAAGAGAAGAGAAAACAATAGTTTGCTAATACAAAAGGAAACCAAAAAAGATATATAATTATCGAATGCGTATACCAGTACTATCAGTAATTATATACAAGAAAAATCTAAGTAGATAAACAGTAGAAGATAATAGCAAAGATATAAAGTTTCAAAATTAGTGTAAAAAACAAGAGATAAAAATATACGTAGAGAATCTACAGACGATTATGGCAAAAATAAAAAGTTTAAAAATTAATAAAACAAAAAAAAATGATTACGTGAAACCTTTATCGAACAAACAGATTTAAAAAAAACAGCAATCACATAACTAAATTAAACTTAATCTCCTGTCATCAATGGGCGTTCATCCAACTATCATCCAAATTATACAGCATAGTTTATAATCATACTTGTAATGGTTAATACCAAAAATATCTAAATAAACTATTGTTGGACTCGAGGAGAAAATGGATATATATAATGTATATATATATATATATATATATATATATATATATATATATATATATATATATATATATATATATATGGAGGACGTGATAGCTTAAACATTGGAGACCCATATCTCTTATCAAGCACCAACTATAAAATATCCAACAAAATATAAAAAAATAGGATAATAGAATTTCTAGGACAACTAATAAATAAAAATCATTCATGTCGAGAAAACGAGAAGGGAATTACCAATCAATTTATTATCAACAAAATGTATTTTGGACCATTTGAGAACAATGATATATAGGGTATGATTTTTTGTAATCAATCGAGACAATTTATTTTATCCGGATTTTATATAACATTTTTAGATGGGTAAATATGCTATATAATAATACATAGTCTAAAGTGAAGGTAAATGAAGCCTATACAAAAACAAAGATGAATTAACAGGCAGACTATTGCACAAACTTCATCATTGACAAATCATCAGTTTCATATTTACAGAAAGAATACGAATTATACGATAAAGCGTGATGACCAAAGAGCAATTTTAAATACATTTAGCTGGACATTGGAGAAGTAAAATCATCCAGGCCTCTCCTAGAATATATAAAAATTAAAAGTTATAACCCTAGACACCTATTATGGCAACCAGGCAGAAGAGAAAGCAATTAACGTGAATTAAATAAAATTATAACTAAACATACTAGATAGCCTATTTTTATCATTGATTCTATTTTAAGATAATAACTATGTTATTTACTTGGGTTTAAATTCTAGGGTCAGCCTTGTTTATGACAGTAGAAGAATCTTGAAAATGAATCTGTACCGTGAACATATTTGAATAATATTCTGATTGGATGGTTGTATTACGACATATGTCAGGTGCGGATATATGGCTGGTTAGGGATGGATTGCAACAGAGAATCGTGCGGATCTATATAAGAAAAAAGAAGTACACATTTGTTTCCTATTCTTTTTCATATGTTTATTTTAATATAAGTCTTTTGGTGATGCTCAGTTACAATTTGAGAGGATTTATTAATTTATTGAATTACTGGAATTACAAAAGTGCTTATAGATAGTTTAGACAAAAATGTTATTATGGGATTATTGCGAATTCATTCAAAAACATTATGGATAATATCGTTGTGATAGAACAAGATTGTTAGCACATCGGTGCATTCATAAAATTGGTACAACAATCACATTGAGAGCCTGAAGTTCATTCTGAGCACCACAGAAGTTCATTCGGAGCGCTCTATACTTTGGACTTTTCATAAAACGTTTAGGACTATTTGGGCTTTAATTCGCAATAGTATAAGTTCCCGTTAAATTTTCATTGTATAACTTAAAATTTTAAATTAAATTATTTGTTGAATTTTATTAAGCTTGTTGGCTTAGCTTTTTTATTATTTTGTTAAACATTATAGAGAAGACACAATATGTAGCCAGTTATGGTATGTTTTAATTATATCCCAGGAAATGATATGGAATAATAATAATATATTTCTTTTGGGAGGGAATGCGCCAATTCAGAAAGGAAACACGTATAAAAGGAAAAGAAAAGACACACACGTATTTATATATTGTTACAAGCCAGGGGTCTTTACTTGACAGGTGTAAAACCCTGGCGTGATTCACGCTAGAAATCATAACTAAACACCAAATATCCAAAGACTTCTATACAACTTCTGTTGTAAATTAGAAAGCCAGACGTGTACGTTCTATGCATAAATTTTACTCTAATTAATGCAAGACCACGGATCTCACAACGTTCCAAATATCTATCAACCGCATATCTGCATGGTTTCTCTTCGTTAGTTATTCAGGCCGTAGAAACTATGCAACTATCCCCTAACACAGGGATCTATTTTAACGACACCACCTTACGCCAGTCAATCCATAGTTTCCAGGCACATTTCGCCAGTACAACTGCATCATATTTGCCACCATGGCGACATATACAGTATCTGCCGAGTGAATTCTTATTTATTCCTTTGTGTAACTTACCGATTTCCTACCGTAAATATTACCACTGCAGTCACACCAGCAATGTACAGCACTATATTTTAATAGCGACTATGGTGTTACAGTGACACTCATTCGGTTTTGACCTGAATTCACTACTAGTAAACAATGGCATCATGGAAACTCACTTGCACTTCACTCCGTGACGTTTGCTGCTAGCAATTGGCTAATTATTTGGGGCTAAGGAATATTTCCTTTGCAGCGAAATCCAGTAATCAGACAAGCAATCACAAAAATGTATATATGCATGTATGTATGTATGTATGTATGTATGTATGTATGTATGTATGTATGTATGTATGTATGTATGCATGTATGTACGTACGAACGTATGTATGTATGTATGTACGTACGCTTATTCTTGCATTAGTGTCTAGAAGCTGAATCAGTCTTATTGTTATTTGGTTAGAATTAGTCATGAAAACTATTATTCCCTGGAAATAGAAAGTGCTCATTAATACTTTTCCTAGACAGAAAAATTAATCTGAAAATATAGTGAATGCAAACAAGGACATTTTTGGATTATTTTGTTATGATACATCAAGAGACTTTAAGCACCTTCACAATCCAGGCCATTGACACATTAACACGTTCGAGACTACAGGCTCATCAGCACTTTCAACATTGAAATTTATTTTGAAAACCACGGGAATTTCATAGTAATGGACTTGTGAAAGAACTTTTATATCTGTTTGAGATTCAATTTATAATACTAAGTTCTTTTTAAATCTTCACTTTGTATTCAGCAGTGTGTTAGAAAATGACGTAGATGATGATCAGTATATGCATATTGTGATCTGTTTGTATGGGTGATGGTCGGTAGGTACTGGGTGCTGGTCAGTAAATGTGAGTAATTTTACCCAGCGTGACCCATAATGTTAAATTCCTTGAACGTTCAACGAGAGCCATACTTCGTTAATACATTAAATTTCCCTTTAAATGTACAATAATCACCTACTATTAAACTGATGGAAGTTTTTAACATTAAATTTTCCTTTTCTCAACAGTGATCTGAATCACATCCAGTAACTACTGAATTTCAAAGTCTATGTCAAACATTTATTGAGATTATGCATCAGATTCGTGAAAGAATAAATTCAATTGGTATTCGTTCTAAGATTTGAAAGAGCTTAATTAGAAATCTGAATAAAAAGAAATTCACTTTTTCATGCAATGAATCTATTTCATTAAGATATAAGCTCAGTCATAGCATAACTAGACAATCGAATAAAATTTACTCGTTGAAGTGGACTATACCAGAACATATTACCATAACCAGCCAGTATGCAGATTATGCGATTGTGGTGTATACCATAACATTGTAGCCGGCCAGTATGCAGATTATGCGATTGTGGTGTATACCATATCACTGTAGTTATCCATTATCTAGATTATGTGACTGTGTTATATATCATACCACTGTAGTTAGCCAGTATATAGATTATGTGATTGTGGTGTATACCATATCACATTAGCTAGCCAGTATCTATATTATTGATTGTGTTGTATATTATATCCCTGTAGCTAGCCAGTATGTAGAGCATGTGATTGTGGCGTACACCATATCACTGTAGCTAGCCGGTATTAAGATTATGTGATTTGATGTATGCCATATCACATTAGGTAGCCAGTATGTAGAGTATGTGATTGCGGTGTATACTATATCACTGTAGCTAGACAGTATGTAGATTATCTAATTGTGGTGTATGCCATATCACAGCAGGTAGCCAGTATGTAGATTATGTGATTGTGGTGTACACCACCATATCACTGTAGCTAGCCAGTGTATATTATATGAATGTGGTGTATACCATATCACTACAGATAGCCAGTATATAGATTATGTCATTGTATTGTATATCATATAAACGTAAATAGCCAGTATGTAGATTATGTGATTGTGGTGTATGCCATACCACACTAGCTAGCCAGTATGTAGGTTATATGATTGTGGTGTATATAGTATCACTGTAGCTAGCCAGTATGTAGATTATGTGATTGTGGTGTTTACATATCATTGTAGCTATCCGGTATGTAGATTATGTGATTGTGATGTATACCATGTCACTGTAGATAGCCAGTATATAGATTATGTCACTGTGTCGTATATCATATAAATGTAACTAGCCAGCATGTAGATTATGTGACTGTGGTGTATGCCATACCACACTAGCTAGCCAGTATGTAGATTATATGATTGTGGTATATATAGTATCACTGTAGCTAGCCAGTATGTAGATTATGTGATTGTGGTGTAACACATCATTGTAGCTATCCGGTATGTAGATTATGTTATTGTGATGTATACCATATCACTGTAGCTAGCCAGTATATATATATATATATATATATATATATATATATATATATATATATATATATATATATATTATATGAGTGTGATGTATACCATATCGCTGTAGCTGACCAGTATATAGATTATGTGATTGAGTTGTATATCATATCACTGTATCTAGCCAGTATGTAGATTTTGCGATTTTGGTGTATACCATATCACTGTAGCTTGTTTGTATGTAAATTATGTGATTGTGTTGTATATCATATCACTGTAGTTTGTCAGTATCAATATTATGCGACTGTGGTTTGCACAAGATGTTCGCAATATTTCGATTTTTACTTTACGATAATATAAATCTCTTAATTTTTATTCAGATTAAATTTGAAGCCATACAATGAAACCGCCTTATCGATGTTCAGGGGTTATGACTACAATCAGGATGATTTCTTTACATTAGACGAGCTGCATAGAAGCTTCACCATTTATGACGTCAACCGTGAGTAATATTTGCTTGTACAATCAAGCATTCGAGGTGATATCTGTCAGTGTGTTGTCACCCGTCTTTTCGCGGAAACCATTTGATATTTAATCAGAGTTTTCATCTGTCCTCACTGCAGTCTGCCTGTTGCATCCCGGTTTCCACTCAGTAACTTTAACCCATTCTAATGTCAAGGTCATGATTTTGCGCTCAATATCTTTATAACAATTCTGAGACAAAGAGACGAAGTTTGGTACTTATATGATTCGTAATTAATAAGTATGTCCCATACCCCACGTAATTAGTTCCATCTTGAGGGTCAAGTTCAAAACGTACTATTTTACACTTTTCCTCACACTTTTCATGGAACTCTATAACTTTAGAGCCGTTTGAAATTTAGGAATAAGACTTAGAATACTTTTATATGCTCATTAGACGGCGTGTTGCACACCTCATAGCCGCTCCTGTTTTCAAAGTCGAGTTTTCTTTAACACCTACTATTCCGCTCTATGACGTTACTGTTTTTTGAAATGAAGGGATAAAACGTTTCCTACCTTTGCATCATAAAAATGTGTTTTATACTAGTTTTGAGGACCATATCTGTAAGGTCAAAGCCACAACCTAATAGCCCACTTCCATTCCAGTCTAATGCTTTATTCATTTTGGAGATGACGGGATGAAATATCCCATGTCCATTCCAGTCTATAATTTATATTTTTTGTGATCACGTGATAAAATAGTTCTCTTTTATTACATTCTATAATTTCATCAGGTTTTGAAACCACGTGATGAAAACTTGGTATGCTTATATATCACGAGAAGGCACGTGTTTATTATACTGGCGAACCTATCATATAGATCAAGGTCACAATTCAAAATACTGGCGGTCCTATAATTCAGTTCAAGGTCAATATAGAATTTTCCATCATAGTTTTCTTTATGCTTTAGATATATTGGCCCTTTAGTATCTAGGTATATTTATGGATGATCATTATTTTCTTCCATACTTTCTTTTTCATTTTAAGACATAAAATCATTTTGAAATTTGGATACCTATCTTCAAGGTCAACGTGATAAAAGTATATTTTATGGTTGCTAGTGTTTACGCTTTAACTCCTAAACATTACCTGAGGTTCAGGAATGAACCAAGGTAAAACTATAATTGATGCCACCTCATGAATCAGTCAAACATTATCTTACACGTTAAGATCACTTGTCAGTTTCTTTTCTATATTTTGACTCTAATATACTTTGAGACATGTACATGAAACTTTCCATGTCCACCTTGTAAATATACAGCTCTGTAACAGAGATCACATTCAGATTTCATCATGGTATACTTGTGGGAACCTCATCACAGTGAGCTGGTCAAATCAAACAACAATTCACAGAACTTTCTTGATTTTGTAATTTTTTAAATCGACATGAATTATTTAATCATGAGATTATATGTAAGGCAACGATAATAAATTTGTGTTTAAGTAACATATATTACATATTTGGCTAGCTGGAGCAGCCTATAAAAGTAGTACCTAGGACAGCTGGATACGATGATAAATGACGCGTTCAGATCTGTTAGTGTATTGCTGTCACTGCATTATTGACCAGTTGCAGATGCCTCAAAGTCCACATGTACACTCCCATCTGTCAGTCTATTGTTATTTAGCACTCCTGACCAATTTCAGATTTCTCAGATTCGATATATACACTCCCAGTTGTTAGTCAATTGTTATTTAGCACTCCTGACCAATTTCAAATTTCTCAGAGTCCATATATACACACCCAGCTGTCAGTCTATAGTTATTTAGCACTCCTGACCAAATTCAGATTTCTCAGATTCCATATAAACACACCCAGCTGTCAGTCTATTGTTATTTAGCACTCCTGAAAAATGTCAGGTTTCTCAAATCCACATATACACACCCAACTGTCAGTCTATTGTTATTTGCCACTGCTGACCAGTTTCAGATTTCTCAAACTCCACATATCCACGGTCAGATCTCCAACTGTGTTTTTCACCACTTCCGACCAATTTCAGATTTATAAAACTCCATATATACACACCCAGTTCTCCGTCTATTTTTATTTACTGGAAATTCCAATAAAGTGCGAGAAAAATCCCCCCCCTCCCCCGTATGTCGGTCTATTTTACTTTACCACTCCTGACTAGTTTCACATTCTTCAAACTACACATATGCACTTTTCAAGAATACATGGCTGAAAATACTGGAACTGATTTTACAGTACAATAAAGTTGATTTTGGGTCAATCCTATGTATCCAGAACTCGTAGTCCTGATTGTCTTGTCTACGATCGAAACTTGGATGTAATCCTGATGGCCTTGTCTATAATCGAAACTTGGATGTAGTCCTGATGGAATTGTCTATAATCGAAACTTGGATGTAGTCCTGATGGCCTTGTATATGATAGAAACTTGGATGTAGTCCTGATGGCCTTGTATATGATCGAAACTTGGATGTAATCCTGATGGCCTTGTCTATGATCGAAACTTGGATGTAATCCTGATGGCCTTGTCTATGATCGAAACTTGGATGTAGTCCTGATGGCCTTGTATATGATCGAAACTTGGATGTAGTCCTGATGGCCTTGTCTATGATCGAAACTTGGATGTAGTCCGGATGGCCTTGTCTATGATCGAAACTTGGATTTAGTCCTGATGGCCTTGTCTATGATCGAAACCTTAACGTAACAGGTGTAGCTGAGATAAACTGTCGGCTCTTTTTAGCAGGAAAAGACCCATTATGTATAAATGACCTTAATGCAAATAAAATATACAAACCTTGTTCAACAGTTGTTAATAGCGGGCCATTCGTAAAGAAATTACGTAAGAATTACTACCAGGTACAGATGTAGTATTACTACCAGGTACATATGTAGTATTACTACCAGGTACATATGTAGTATTACTACCAGGTACAGATGTAGTATTACTACCAGGTACATATGTAGTATTACTACCAGGTACATATGTAGTATTACTACCAGGTACAGATGTAGTATTACTACCAGGTACATATGTAGTAATACTACCAGGTACATGTGTAGTATTACTACCAGGTACATATGTAGTATTACTACCAGGTACATATGTAGTATTACTACCAGGTACATATGTAGTATTACTACAAGGTACATATGTAGTAATACTACCAGGTACAGATGTAGTAATACTACCAGGTACATATGTAGTATTACTATCAGGTACATATGTAGTATTACTACCAGGTACATATGTAGTATTACTACCAGGTACATATGTAGTATTACTACCAGGTACATATGTAGTATTACTACAAGGTACATATGTAGTAATACTACCAGGTAAAGATGCAGTATTACTACAAGGTACATATGTAGCAATACTACCAAGTACAGATGTAGTATTAGTACCAGGTACAGATGTAGTATTACTACCAGGTACATATATAGTATTACTACCAGGTACAGATGTAGTATTACTACCAGGTACATATATAGTCTTACTACCAGGTACAGATGTAGTAATACTACCAGGTACAGATGAAGTATTACTACCAGGTACAGATGCAGTATTACTACCAGGTACAGATGTAGTAATACTACCAGGTACAGATGAAGTATTACTACCAGGTACAGATGCAGTATTACTACCAGGTACAGATGTAGTAATACTACCAGGTAGAGATGTAGTGATACTACCAGGCAAAGATGTAGTATTACTACCAGGTACAGATGCAGTATTACTACCAGGTACATATGTAGTATTACTACCAGGTACATATATAGTATTACTACCAGGTACAGATGCAGTATTACTACCAGGTAGAGATGTAGTATTACTACCAGGTACAGATGCAGTATTACTACCAGGTACAGATATAGTAATACTACCAGGTACAGATGTAGTGATACTACCAGGTACATATATAGTATTACTACCAGGTACATATGCAGTATTACTACCAGGTACAGATGTAGTATTACTACAAGGTACATATGTAGTAATACTACCAGGTACAGATGTAGTATTACTACCAGGTACAGATGTAGTATTACTACCAGGTACATATGTAGCATTACTACCAGGTACATATATAGTATTACTACCAGGTACATATGCAGTATTTCTACCAGGTACATATGTATTAATACTACCAGGTACAGATGTAGTAATACTACCAGGTACAGATGTAGTATTACTACCACGTACATATGTAGTATTACTACCAGGTACAGATGCAGTATTACTACCAGGTACATATGTAGTATTACTACCAGGTACATATATAGTATTACTACCAGGTACAGATGCAGTATTACTACCAGGTACATATGTAGTATTACTACCAGGTACAGATGCAGTATTACTACCAGGTACAGATGCAGTATTACTACCAGGTACAGATGTAGTATTACTACCAGGTACAGATGTAGTATTACTACCAGGTACAGATGTAGTATTACTACCAGGTACAGATATAGTATTACTACCAGGTACATATGTAGTATTACTACCAGGTACATATATAGTATTACTACAAGGTACATATGTAGTATTACTACCAGGTACAGATGTAGTATTACTACCAGATACATATGCAGTATTACTACCAGGTACAGATGCAATATTACTACCAGGTACATATGTAGTATTGCTACCTGGTACATATATAGTATTACTAAAAGGTACATATGTCGTATTACTACCAGGTACATATGTAGTATTACTACCAGGTACAGATGCAGTATTGCTACAAGGTACATATGTAGTTTTTCTACCAGGTACATGTACAGTATTACTACACGGTACATATGTAGTATTACTGCCAGGTACAGATGTAATATTACTACGAGATACATATGTAGTATTGCTACCAGGTACAGATGGAGTATTATTACCAGGTACATATGTAGCATTACTACTAGGTACATATGTAGTGATACTACCAGGTACAGATGTACTATTACTACCAGGTAGATGTGTAGTATTTCTACCAGGTACATGTATAGCATTACTACCAGATACATATGTAGTGATACTACCAGGTACAGATGTAGTAATACTACCATTTACAGATGTGGTAATACTAAGAGGTACAGATGTAGTAATACTACCAGGTACATATGTAGTATTACTACCAGGTACATATGTAGTGATACTACCAGGTATAGATGTAGTATTACTAGTAGGTACAGATGTAGTATTACTACCAGGTACAGATGTGCTATTACTGCCAGGTACAGATGTAGTAATACTACCAGGTACATATGTAGTATTACTACCAGGTACAGATGTAGTATCACTACCATGTACAGATGTAGTAATACTACCAGGTACATATGTAGTATTACTACCAGGTACAGATGTTGTAATACTACCAGGTACAGATGTAGTAATAGTACCAGGTACATATGTAGTATTACTGCCAGGTACAGATGCAGTATTACTACAAGGTACATATGCAGTGTTACTACCAGATACAGATACAGTATTACTGCAAAATACATATGCAGTATTACTACCATGTACATATGCAGTATTACTACAAGGTACATATGCAGTATTACTACCAGGTACATATGTAGCATTACTACCAGGTACAGATGTAGTATTACCACCAGGTACATATGTAGTATTACTACCAGGTACAGATGTAGTATTACTACCAGGTACAGATGTAGTATTACTACCAGGTACAGATATACTATTACTACCAGGTACAGATGTAGTAATACTACCAGGTACAGATGTAGTATTACTACCAGTTACATATGTAGTATTACTACCAGGTACATATATACTATTACTACAAAGTACATATGTAGTATTACTAAGAGGTACAGATGCAGTATTACTACCAGGTACAGATGCAGTATTACTACAAGGTACATATGCAGTATTACTACAAGGTACATATGTAGTATTACTACCAGGTACATATGCAGTATTACTACCAGGTACAGATGCAGTATTACTACCAGGTACAGATGCAGTACTGCTACAAGGTACATTTGTAGTATTACTACCAGGTACATATGCAGTATTACTACCAGGTACAGATGCAGTATTACTACATTGTACATATGCAGTATTACTACAAGGTACATATGCAGTATTACAACAAGGTACATATGCAGTATTACTAACAGGTACATATGTTGTATTACTACCAGGTACAGATGTAGTATTAATACCAGGTACAGATGTACTATTACTACCAGGTACAGATGTAGTATTACTACAAGGTACATATGCAGTATTACTACCAGTTACATATGCAGTATCACTACCAGGTACATATGTAGTATTACTATCAGGTTCAGATGTAGTATTACTACCAGGTATATATGTAGTATTACTACCAGGTATTGATGTAGTATTACTGCCAGGTACAGATGCAGTATTACTACAAGGTACATATGTAGTATTACTACCAGATACACATGCAGTATTACTACACGGTACATATGCAGTATTACTACCAGGTACATATGTAGTATTACTAGCAGGTACAGATGTAGTATTACTACCATGTACATATGTAGTATTACTACCAAGTACAGATGTAGTATTACTACCAGGTACAAATATACTATTACTACCAGGTACAGATGTAGTAATACTACCAGGTACAGATGTAGTATTACTACCAGGTACATATGTAGTTTTACTACCAGGTACATATATAGTATTACTACAAGGTACATATGTAGTATTACTACCAGGTTCAGATGTAGTATTACTACCAGGTATATATGTAGTATTACTACCAGGTTTTGATGTAGTATTACTGCCAGGTACAGATGCAGTATTACTACAAGGTACATATGCAGTATTACTACAAGGTACATATGCAGTATTACTACCAGGTACAGATGCAGTATTACTACCAGGTACAGATGCAGTATTGCTACAAGGTACATATGTAGTATTACTACCAGGTACATATGCAGTATTACTACCAGGTACAGATGCAGTATTACTACATTGTACATATGCAGTATTACTACAAGGTACATATTCAGTATTACTACAAGGTACATATGCAGTATTACAACCAGGTACATATGTTGTATTACTACCAGGTACATATGCAGTATTACTACCAGGTACAGATGCAGTATTACTACAATGTACATATGCAGTATTACTACACGGTACATATGCAGTATTACTACCAGGTACATATGTAGTATTACTACCAGGTACAGATGTAGTATTACTACCATGCACATATGTAGTATTACTACCAAGTACAGATGTAGTATTACTACCAGGTACAAATATACTATTACTACCAGGTACAGATGTAGTAATACTATCAGGTACAGATGTAATATTACCACGAGATACATATGTAGTATTACTACCAGGTACAGATGGAGTATTACTACCAGGTACATATGTAGGATTACTACCAGGTACATATGTAGTGATACTGCCAGGTACAGATGTACTATTACTACCAGGTAGATGTGTAGTATTTCTACCAGGTACATGTATAGCATTACTACCAGATACATATGTAGTGATACTACCAGGTACAGATGTAGTAATACTACCATTTACAGATGTGGTAATACTAAGAGGTACAGATGTAGTAATTCTACCAGGTACATATGTAGTATTACTACCAGGTACATATGTAGTGATACTACCAGGTACAGATGTAGTATTACTAGTGGGTGCAGATGTAGTATTACTGCCAGGTACAGATGTAGTATTACTACCAGGTACAGATGTAGTAATACTACCAGGTACATATGTAGTATTACTACCAGGTACAGATGTAGTATTACTACCAGGTACAGATGTAGTAATACTACCAGGTACATATGTAGTATTACTACCAGGTACAGATGTTGTAATGCTACCAGGTACAGATGTAGTAATACTACTAGGTACATATGTAGTATCACTACCAGGTACATATGCAGTATTACTACAAGGTATATATGCAGTATTACTACCAGATACAGATGCAGTATTACTGCAAGGTACATATGCAGTATTACTACCATGTACATGTGCAGTATTACTACAAGGTACATATGCAGTATTACTACCACGTACATATGTAGCATTACTACCAGGTACAGATGTAGTATTACTACCAGGTACAGATGTAGTATTACTACCAGGTACAGATATACTATTACTACCAGGTACAGATGTAGCAATACTACCAGGTACAGATGTAGTATTACTACCAGGTACATATGTAGTATTACTACCAGGTACATATATACTATTACTACAAAGTACATATGTAGTATTACTACCAGGTACAGATGCAGTATTACTACCAGGTACAGATGCAGTATTACTACAAGGTACATATGCAGTATTACTACACGGTACATATGTATTATTACTACCAGGTACATATGCAGTATTACTACCAGGTACAGATGCAGTATTACTACAAGGTACATATGCAGCATTACTACAAGGTACATATGCAGTATTACTACCAGGTACATATGTAGTATTACTACCAGGTACAGATGTAGTATTACTACCAGGTACAGATGCAGTATTAATACAAGGTACATATGTAGTATTACTACCAGGTACTTATGCAGTATTACTACCAGGTACAGATGCAGTATTACTACATTGTACATATGCAGTATTACTACAAGGTACATATGCAGTATTACTACAAGGTACATATGCAGTATTACTACCAGGTACATATGTTGTATTACTACCAGGTACAGATGTAGTATTGCTACCAGGTACAGATGTAGCATTACTACCAGGTAGAGTTGTAGTATTACTACAAGGTACATATGCAGTATTACTACCAGTTACATATGCAGCATTACTACCATTTACATATGTAGTATTACTATCAGGTTCAGATGTAGTATTACTACCAAATATATATGTAGTATTACTACCAGGTATTGATGTAGTATTACTGCCAGGTACAGATGCAGTATTACTACAAGGTACATATGTAGTATTACTACCAGGTACATATGCAGTATTACTGCCAGGTACAGATGCAGTATTACTACAATGTACATATGCAGTATTACAACACGGTACATATGCAGTATTACTACCAGGTACATATGTAGTATTACTACCAGGTACAGATGTAGTATTACTACCATGTACATATGTAGTATTGCTACCAAGTACAGATGTAGTATTACTACCAGGTACAAATATACTGTTACTACCAGGTACAGATGTAGTAATACTACCAGGTACAGATGTAGCATTACTACCAGGTACATATGTAGTTTTACTACCAGGTACATATATAGTATTACTACAAGGTACATATGTAGTATTACTACCAGGTTCAGATGTAGTATTACTACCAGGTATATATGTAGTATTACTACCAGGTATTGATGTAGTATTACTGCCAGGTACAGATGCAGTATTACTACAAGGTACATATGTAGTATTACTACCAGGTAGATATGCAGTATTACTACCAGGTACAGATGCAGTATTACTACAATGTACATATGCAGTATTACTACACGGTACATATGCAGTATTACTACCAGGTACATATGTAGTATTACTACCAGGTACAGATGTAGTATTACTACCATGTACATATGTAGTATTACTACCAAGTACAGATGTAGTATTACTACCAGGTACAAATATACTATTACTACCAGGTACAGATGTAGTAATACTACCAGGTACAGATGTAGTATTACTACCAGGTACATATGTAGTTTTACTACCAGGTACATATATAGTATTACTACAAGGTACATATGTAGTATTACTACCAGGTACAGATGCAGTATTTCTACCAGGTACAGATGTAGTAATACTGCCAGGTACAGATGCAGTATTACTACCAGGTACATATGTATTATTACTACCAGGTACATATATAGTATTACTACCAAGTACAGATGTAGTATTACTGCCAGGTACAAATGTAGTCTTGCTACCAGGTACATATATAGTATTACTACCAGGTACAGATGTAGTATTACTACCAGGTACAGATGCAGTATTACTACCAGATACATATGTAGTATTCCTACCAGGTACATATATAGTATTAGTACCAGGTACAGATGTAGTATTACTACCAGGTACAGATGCAGTATTACTACCAGGTACAGATGTAGTGATATTACCAGGTACAGTTTGAGTATTATTACCAAGTACATACGCTATATTATTACCAGAAATTCAGACTGCACCTGATGAAGTAGAATTTTGTGGTTTTGTCAATTGGTCTTCAAAAGGAATGATTTTAAAAAGAATATTGCCAGATGCTGAATTTGGAAAAAATTAAGTTCAAAACTGATAAAATGTCCTCATAATACACTGATGCCAGAATATATTGAAATGAGAATCCCACTGAGTATTATGCCGGGATATATTGAAACGAGAGTCCCACGGAGTATTGTGATATAACGTATATTGAAATGAGAATCCCTGGGATTATTACGATATAATATATTGAAATGAGAATCCCACGGAGTATTAAGATATAATATATTGAAATGAGAATCCCACGGAGTATTATGATAGAATATATTGAAATGAGAATCTCACGGAGTATTACGATGGAATATATTGAAATGAGAATCCCACGGAGTATTACGATATAATATATTGAAATGAGAATCTCACGGAGTATTACGTTATAATATATTGAAATGAGAATCTCACGGAGTATTACGATGGAATATATTGAAATGAGAATCCCACGGAGTATTACGATATAATATATTGAAATGAGAATCTCACGGAGTATTACGTTATAATATATTGAAATGAGAATCCCACGGAGTATTATAATAGAATATATTGAAATGAGAATCTCACGGAGTATTATAATAGAATATATTGAAATGAGAATCCCATGGCGTATTATGCCAGTTGATTTTCAGATTTAGGATTTGAAACATTGACTATGAAAAAAAAGTTGTTTCGTTTTATATTGGTACCACATATTTTAAATTTAACTTCTGTTATTAATTGAGAAACTGGGATTACTAAAGCATACTTAAACAAATATTGATGAACAATTTTAAAATGACGTCCTTTTATTTTTAGTAGGTTGATGCATAGTTTGCTGTATGATGTTCATCTTTATGGAAATTCATAAGAAAATAAGGTTTTTGATAATATAAGATATGTAAGGATTTACAGAACAATTGGTACGAAACATTTTGATTGCTGTTTTTATCTTACAGCCTTCAAGAATAGGAAATATCAATTGTGTACAGCAACTTGCAGACAATCGTCACAGGATGCTACACACACACACACACACACACACACATATATATGATGAAGTAGTTCAAATGATTATATACCTTTAATTAATCGATGTTGAATATGTAGATTTAATTCATGTTCTTAGAGCAATTTGAAGGGTTAATCTACATGTATCATTTCAATATAATAACGTTATGTTCTTTTAATTCTAATACACATCTACACGCAATACAGTTTAAAAATGATGACAAAATAGATATGTTTATTAATTAGGAAATAACATGCCATGCACAAATATTCGCGAAATAATATTGCTGTACGAGAAGAGAGAGCAGTACCTGTAACCTTAAACGTTTTCAGTCGATCAGATGCTCTTTCAACTTGAATAAGACACGAGCAATGCTCCTGGTCATCAATTCTTCTTGAGGTGTCAATTGATCTAATTTTATAAGAAAAGGTGGAATCAATTCTGCCATACATTAAAATATCTTTAATCAAAAATCCTCTGTCCGCAATCACTAACTCACCTGGTTCAAGTAAATCTGCCAGTCCACTTTTCACAAAATTATCCTGGTCTGAAATGCTATCGTCATAGACTTTTGACAAAACGTTATTGTTCCTGTCGGTGAAATTCCTACAATGCATTTTAGTGTAGCATGGTTTTTATAGGTAGAGTACATGTTACCTTGTTCAATAAAGTTTCTAGATAACCAAACAACTACATCAAAGCAGTCTAGGGTAACTTTTACATTTTTAAAACATTTGAAACAAGCAGACAATGTTTCCTTAAATGATATCTTTGATGGAAATTTTTTTAAAAATATTCTTGAGATAGTGCAATAAAACAATGTTGCCCGTTGATATTCCAGATCTTTCATAAATACTGTAGTCAGATTTCACTACTGTGAAATTTTGTGACCTTATACCATGGAAAGGGATGAAGGGACGAAAATTCACTGAATTTGCTTTTTGTAAGACATAATCCATTTTGCTACATGCAGATACATAAAACAGTTTTGGTATTGTACTTTTTTCAATGCAGATGACGGCAGAGTTACACGCCACGAGTACACGTCCTACGTCAATACTCATACCCCGACTCTACATGACCTTTCCCATGCACTTTACGATGATTACGATGTGGACAGCGATCACCATCTAGACGAGCACGACTTTGACAATTTGTTCAGCATGATGGACGTTGATAGTGCGTTGTTTTTTAACAGTTATATTCTATTCAATTAATGAGAAAGAGTGAAACGAATATAAATAAATAGACTTTAAAAAATTTCATTTAAGATACAATTTTAAGTTATCTATGTTGTATAAGTAGTACATATATTGACAGAGCTGGATTGCGATCTTGTTTCTGTTCGCACTTGTTTTACAATACCTATATATATTACTGCCATATCATCTCTGTCTGCGTGGGTTCGAGTCTCGGATTCAGCCAATGTGGGTATGTGAGAAAGCTTGCCAGTAGCTTCTCGTGGGTCGGTGGTTCTTTCCGGTGCTTTCCCCGGGTTCTTCCTCCACCATTGATACTGGCCGCCATGTATAGCCTATCGTGTGCTGAAAAATGGTGTTAAAGCCCACAACAACAACAACAACAACAACAACAACATTTTAAGGTGGACTCTGATCCACTTATCTCAATATATTCACTACTTATAACGACTGTAACAGGAACCTTGTTCTTATTTTTATGATTTTTTTATGGTGTGTGTGTGTGTGTGTGTGTGTGTATGTGTGTGTGTGTGTGTGTGTGTGTGTGTGTGTGAGAGAGAGAGAGAGAGAGAGAGAGAGATGAATGGAAATACATATGCTTTCAGCTTATCCATTACGTGTCGAAAGCGTAAGAATCTAGTACTATTATTATGCATAGATAGATAGATAGATAGATAGATAGATAGATATGTATGTATTTTTGGATTGATCATTAGCTAGATAATATGCGTAATCTATATACAGAATGATAAGTAGGCATATACCATGAGAGACAGAAAAAAGATAAAGATATATGAACTTGCAATTAGAAGTATCTGACTGTTACTGTATAAATTTCGTTGCAGTGGACCGTAGAGTATCAGTAAAAGAATGGGAGAGTTACTGGGTTCATGTAAGTGTTATATACTCACGAGAAAGTTCCATTTTGTATCGGTTTTATTTGTCATTTTCTTAAGGCTGTCGACTATAGCACAGTTTCATGGTTCGTTTATCTACCAGTGTACAAGGAATGCATGGAAACACACTAATGTTAATGTCCATCAAACGTTTTATTTGCTTTGGCTTTCGGAATTGGAAGTCCCCCCACCATTTTTTAAATTTTTTACGGAGATTTCTGAACTTAAGTTTTAAACCCGGTGTATAATGTATATACATTGATATCGATGAAAGGTAGCTGATTCGAACTGGTGTATCTTGTAGGCTTAAGGTAGCTGATTCGATCTGGTGTATCTTGTTGGCTTAAGGTAGCTGATTCGATCTGGTGTATCTTGTAGGCTTAAGGTAAGCTGATTCGATTTGGTGTATCTTGCAGTCTTCACGTAGCTGATTCGAATTGGTGAAATTTTCAGGCTTAAATTAGTTAATTCGAATTGGTGTAGATTGTAAGCTTAAAGCATCACGATCTTGACGTTAGTTAGACATTGCAACACATTTTCAAAGCAATAGTTGAACATTATTTTTTCCCGACAGTATTAGTAGTAGTAGTAGTAGTAGTAGTAGTAGTGATGCTTCTGCTGCTGCTGCTGATGATGATGATGTTGATGATACTTTATTCAGTAATTTTGGCCACCGATTTATATTACAAATTATAAATAAATGTAGCGTGCGCCATGGTGTACAGGAATTAAATGTGGTGTTCAACATGCGTTTACGTATAGAATGTCGTGTCAAGAATCAGTGTATGATATTGTTAAGGTGTTACTGCCACTATGTGTAACATTCGCCATTCGTATGAATTATCAAAGGTCATCTCACACGAAAAGCCCAATTAATATAGCAAGAAATATTCCTTATAATTAATATTTTCTATGACCCATAACGGATAAACGTTGCCTGCAAACGGAATATAGATAATAAACTTCATTCAAGTGTTTGTATTATAATCGATATAGACAAAGGCAATGGAGTTCATATTCTACCAAACAGACATTTTTTCCGGCATAGTCCACAGTATCTATTATTTCTCTCAGTCCTACTATGCCTGCCTGTCTCTACTTTCAGCATGTGCGCTGAGTGTCTGAATTTAGAAAGTATCTTCCTAAATAGATATAATAGTCAGCATTACAGATTTGTTCCGTTTATAATTCAGTTTTATACATACTATAAAACAAACTTATATGTGAATTTGTTATAATTGCTTTGCCAGTTTCAGAATGCCTTATCCTTAATTCTTTGCGAAGATAGTGAGAAAAATTCGGGGTGGGGTGGTCTCCAATATCTTGATTTAGCCAGAGATATCCAGAACTAAAGGGAAATAACACGTCTTTGACTTTGGCAGTCTAGTTGACACGATTGGTTTCATGTAATATTTTCAACAATAAATAACAAAGGTGCGAGTAGCGAGCAGGTATAAATCGCACAAGCCATAGGTATAAATCATACAAGCCATAGGTATAAATTGTACAAGCCATAGGTATAAATCATACTAGCCATAGGTATAAATCATAGAAGCAATAGGTATAAATCATGCAAGCCATAAGTATAAATCATACTAGTTATAGGTATCAATCATACAAGTCATAGGTATAAATCATATTAGTCATAGGTATAAATCATACAAGCCATAAGTATAAATCATAGAAGCCATAGGTATAAATCATACAAGCCATAAGTATAAATCATACTAGTCATAAGTATAAATCATACAAGCCATAGGTATAAATCATACAAGCCAAAGGTATAAATCATATAAGTCATAACTATAGATCATACAAGTCTTATGTATAAATCATACAAGTCATAGGTATAAATCATACATGCCTTTGTTATAAGTCATACAAGTCAAAAGTATAGATCACTGATACCATCATTTTAAATCATGCATGTCATGATTCCCCAGTACTAGACATCGTTATAACCTGCAACACTCCACACATCGTAGCAATATAACAAAAAACTTTTTAAAGCCTTTTTATAAATCCAAATCACATCGAGTATTAGACGTACTTACTAGTTAGCAATATACATAGTGATTATTAGTAATATACATGATGATTGGTTAGTATTTGGACATAGTGGACTGTTTGGCTAATAATAAACTTAGTAATTACAGTTTTGAGACATGAATTTTCGCTTGCAAAGAATTATATCCTTGGATTCAGTCAATGAAGTGCAATGAATTTATGGGGTACAATAGAGGTGGCTTGTTTCTGAAACCAAAAGGGAACTAAATGATCTCTTTATTTTCTGATCACTGACCATATTATTAAAACAGCTACAATTTTCTTTCCTAAAAGTGCACCAGATATTTTTGACATTTTTCAAATCATTGGTGTATAACTGACTTTTATTTTATACCATAATAAAGAACTTTGAATTTATGTTATTATAGCAAATCATATGTATACATTTGCATCATTCTGCATAATAATAAATAAGGTTAGTTGCATTCTACCAGCAGAGCGAGGGGAACGGAAGTGTACAGTACGCAAGTTCCTGGTTCGCTGTGATTGCTATCATTGGTCTAGAGCACACACACACACACACACACGCACATAGACATATATATATATATATATATATATATATATATATATATATATATATATATATATATATATAAAATGACAAACTGACGTCAACTTTCCGTGTTCTTAAGTCCATGCTAGAAAACTACATAGATGTCGATTACACAACCCAAGAAAGACCCTATTCTGTTTTACTATAAATATTATCTATATATATTCTCATACTGGTAGATTCCATATACCCAGTCCTTGCCATTTTAGTTCCTTAACACAACAAACCATCGCACTATTAAACAGCTCCTGGCCAGGGTAACTATAAGTCATTCCAAGTGAATACCTTCTCTGTTTCGTTCTCTGCTACACGAACGAAAATATGTAACGCAACTATTGCCTTCGTTGTTATATTCCTCACTTTTGCTTACATTATTCTGACACGTATGGGCATGGACCAAACACATATACCATATGTAATTTAATTTTATTCTTCATTGATCATCTTTGTCGTCGTATCAATATATTGTTGATGCTGCTGTTATTATTATTATTATTATTATTTATTTGCAGCAATTTATAAAATATGAGCACCTTCATTCACAAATCGGAAGGCGTTAACACTACGCTGATGGGCGGATGAATACTAAGACTCTAGGATGCGTAAAGTGTTGTTTTGTTCAACTCATAAAAAATAAATCCATATTCAACCTGATGCATTTTATCGTCGTCCTCGTTGTTTTTTTTTTTTTTTTTCATTTTCTGTCTCTGAAATAAACTGTGATGTCAAATTAAAGCAGTTTCGAACGTTGTACGAGAGTACAAGAGTTATACAAGTTAGAGCTCTTTTAACGATTAAACCGTTAGGAATCGTCTACCGGCGTAGGTACAGTCGTTTATAATCGTACACCATTGTTGTTATAAAGGGTAAGATAGTTACCAGAGAGTATACGACAGTTGTTAGCCTTTGAACATACCTTGATAACAACTTTGAGTTTCCTATAGAAATTTAAAAACTTGTGAATCTTTGAAGAGTGTTAGTCAGACACAAGAACAAAATATATAATTCAGCGAGTCATGTTATGCTTGCAATATAACTTATTATCTATACAATGGTAGAATATATATATATATATATATATATATATATATATATATATATATATATATATATATATATATATATATATATTCTGTTTGCGGATGGCTAAAACTCTTTTTCCTCCAACTTCGTTTCAGGCAATTTTCAGAAAACACTAACATCCTCTTAAAATATTTTATTTAATCGTCCGTATTTAGTTAGTTACAAGACTGTTTTGTTTGAATGAATCATCAATTTTTAGTTAACAGTCTGTCTTGTTTATATGAATTGTCAGTATCTAGTTAGCTACAAGAATATCTTGTATGAATGAATCGTCAATATTTAGTTCGTTAGCAGAATGCCTTATTTGAATGAATCATCGATATTTAAATTGTTAATATACAGCCTTGCTTGAATGAATCATCAATATCTAGTTAGTTAACAGTATGTCTTATTTATGTGAATCGTTGTCAGTATTTATTTAGTTAACATACTGCTTTGTTTCTGACGAGACCTGGATCAGTTAAGACAATTCCAATGATCTTTGCCACAACACCGTGTTATCAGTTTTGTGAAACACAATGTTCTCAACATTGAATAAGAACAGTATATAGTCAGAGATGGGTGACGCTTTTGTAAATAAATAAATAAAAACAAAAATAAACACTGTGTTTGTGAATGGCTAATGCAATTCGTCTCTTTCAAACTTCGATTCAGACAATTTTGAGAAATGATTAGCATTTTCTTTATGCTTCCGGATAAGGTCACTAACAGGCAATATTCTACCAGTTTAACTGGACCCTTGGCAACCTTGCCGTTTCGCCTATATGCGATCACCAAAATTTACAATTTTTAACAAGGCACACCGAAGCAAAGTCAACTTGTAAACAAAAAACATAGATACCAAAAGCAAGCTTTTTTTGCGTTCTGTTTACTTATGTAATTTTCGTAAAAGTATCTTAAGATTCAATTTTTTATTTCAACTTCGAAACACCATATAAAGTCAACAGTAAATCTGCCCACTTACCACAAATATGGCTGCTGATGACGTCATTCGAGAACTATTTATATTTGAATTATTCGTAAATATTTAGTTAGTTAACAGACTGCCATGGCTGAATGAATCAACAGTATTTATTTAGGTAACAGACTTCCTTATTTTTTATTAAACATCAATAATTAGCTAGTTAATAGACAGCCTTGTTTCTGACGACACCGGCATCATTTTAGTAAATTCTAATGATCTGCGCAACAAAGGTCGTGTTGTTACTTTTATGAAAATAGAGCTTTTCAAAACTGAACAAGATCAATATATTGAAATTGTCGAGTGATGCCTTTGTAAATACCTCTGAACACTGAATAAGAACAATAGATTGCCAGAGGTTAATGACACCTTTGTATGTCCCACTGAACACTGAACAAGAGCAGTCTATGCCCAGAGATGAGTGACGCCTTTGTAAATTCCACTGAACATTGAACTAGTGCAGTTTATGGACAGTGATAAGTGATGTCTCTAGCAACGAAATCTCGAGATCGGCTCTAAGGCTATTCTTCAACATTTCATACTGTTAGATCGGGTCCCGATTTAGATACTGTACATGAGGCGTTGAAATTAAAATCCTCTAAATTGGAATACAATTATTAGACTATTGATACAATCAATTAACTTTTGCGTTCTTTCATACACGGTTCGTATAGCCTACTCCCCCTTATAGCGTGTACTCCTCTCATTCTCTTGACGAATTCGTCAGGACTCCCTTCATGGATGGACTCTTTCCCCATGAGATCAAATATCAAAAAGAAAAGTCCATGTCTAATCTTTTAAGAGGGGACATAATGACCCAACAATATATGTATGATTTCATCTTTTGATGGCAAGCGTTGTTCTCGACTTCCCCTATCCAGCCAAACATTTATCAAAGTCGGCTCGACGAACTTTCTCCATACTTTTCCTACTGTTGGAACGGTCCCCGTTTAAATACCGACCAAAAGACGTTGAAATCAAAATCATCTAAGTTGGAGTACTCTTAGTACAAACTAGTGATACAGTCTATTAACCATTACGTGCATTTCATACACGGGACATATAGTGCACCCCTTAATGCGCGGTGACGTAATGGCCCAAATGTAAACGTAACATATATTCTTACAGCATGTGTTCTGCTCGACTTCCTTTATCTAGCCGCTAGGATCTGGAAATTGTCTCTAAGAATTTTCTTCAAGCCTTGATTACTGTTAGAACTGGTCTCTAATTAGATAATGTCTGAGAGACGTTGAAATAAAAATCCTCCAAGTTTGAGAACAATCAGTACAAACTAGTGATAAAATCTATTAATATTTGCGTAGTTTTCATACCCGATACCCATCCTCTTGACAAAATTCGTCAGGACCTCCATCGTGGACGGATCTATCCCCTAGAGATAAAACATCAAAGAGTGGTCCATGTTAAAACTCTTAAAAATGGAAGTAATGGCCCAACTGATTAGGTATGTCATCTTCTGACGGTATGTGTTATACTCGACCAGTTTTCGCAAATTTAAAATTTCTGGAAATTAGCTTGAAGAAGTTTCTTTACACCTTTCCTACAGTAAGAACAGGTTCCTATTTAGATACTGTCAAAGAGACGTTGAAATGAAAATACTCCAAGTTGGAGTACAATCAGTAGAAACTAGTGATATAATCATTAACATTAACTTCCTTTGTTGGTGGTCTCTATCCCCGAGATATAAAACATCAAAGAAGTGTCTATGTCAATACTCAATGAAAAGGTGACGTAGTCTCCCAAATGTAACGTAAGATATAATATTACGGCATGTGTTGTACTCGATCTCCATTATCTAGTCGCAAATTTCTCAAATTTAGCTCTACCAATAACTTTCTGTATTTTCCTGCTGTTAGAACGGGTACCTAGCTAAATAATGTCTAAGAGGCGTTTAAATCAAAATCTTTTAAGTGCAGGTTCCATTAGTACAAACTATTGATACAACTGAGTATTTGAGTTTCTTCCACACCCGGTACCCGTCGGACACCTCTTATTTCGCTCTTACCACACGACGAAATTCTTCAGGACTTTAATCGTGGATGCACTTTATCCCCTAGAGATAAAATATTAAAGAAGGGCCCATATCACAACTCTAAAGAGGGGACGTAATGGCCCAACTGTACAACGGTATATGTTGTATTCGACTTCCTTTCTCTTGTAGCAAATTTCTTGAAATCGGCTAGGCGAATTTTCTTCAAACGTTTCCTGCTGCTAGAACGGGTATTTATTTATATACCGTATGAGAGGCGTTGACATCAGAATCCTTTTAAGTAAGGGTCAATTAGTACAAACTACTGATACAATCTATTAACATTTGCGTGTTTTTCATACCCGGTACCTATCTGGTTTCCTTTATTTGCTTGTTTCCTCTCGACAAAATTCGTCATAACTTCTCCCGTGGATGAACTCAATCCCTAGATAAAACGTCAAAGAAGGGTCTGTGTCAAACTTTATAACGAAGGGACTCGATGACCCAAATATATACGTAAAATATAACTTTCGTATGGAATGTGTTGTACCAGGCCGCATTTTTGTGGCTTTACTTTCTCGAAATCAACTCGACATATTTACATTAAAAAAAAAACATTTTTAAAAAATACTTTTAGCAAGGGTGTCTAGCCAGGTACTGTCAGATAGGCATTGAAATCAAAATCATCTAATTAGAGATTCAATTAGTACAAACTCTTGAATCAGTCTATTGATCGTTTCCGTGTTTTTATACCCGGTACCCACCAGACGCCCTTTATATCGCGGTTTGCCATCGACGAAATTCGTGAAGACTTCGTTCGAGAGTTGACTCTATCTCTTAGATATAAAATATCAAAGAAGGTTCAATGTCAAAACTGTATAAAGATATAATGTTTTTACGACATGTGTCTTACGCAACCGCCATCTAGCCGTAGATTTTTCGAAATCGCCTCGAGGAATTTCTTTAAAAACTTTTTTCTACTATTAGAACTTGTACCTAGTTAGATACTATGTCAAAAACGTTGAAATCAAAATCCTCTTAACAGGTGTTTAATTAGTACAGGGTGCACAATCCGCGGAGATAAAATGTCAAAGAAGGGTCTATGTTATAATCTTCTTACGGAATGTGTCGCAGGAGACCTGCGTCAGCAAGCTCATTTCTCGAAATGAACTCAACGAAATTCCTTGGGACTTCTTTCGTGACTACATTATCCTTCTGAGATAACATAACAAGAATGGACCTTGTCAAATCTCTTTAAAGGTGATACTTAATGACCAAACTGTACAAGTAAGATATAATCTTCTTGCGGCATGTGCTTTACTCGCCCTCCACTCCCTTTTATGTAATCCCAATTTCTGAAAATCGGTTACAAGTATGCTAAGATCCCGAGTTCCAAGGACTTCAAGACAATATTCCTAAACTCGTAAATACTCCGAATAATTCTCCTCTAAGGACATGACAAAAACACAAGAGACATCTCCAATTTCACATTTGTATGTTTTTTTATATCTGTGGTTTCCCTTTTACTTGAGTCATTAGTAAGCTTTTCGAACCCGAATACTAATATTTCACGCCATGCATCAGAAGACACTACCCAAATGCTTAAAAAAACTAATTAATCCTATATTAAATTACTAAACACGTATTCATATCAATATCCTAAACATTTCCTACATATAGTCTGTGATCTGTCTATATTCAGCTTTATATAGCACTCGTAATTTTCAATTCAGGTTAGAATTACACCAATGCATGCTCTAAACAGCTTTCATCTGCATTAACTAAGTGGTAACCAATTACATACTGAATTGGGAGTAATGAATAAATAAAAAACTCGTTGTGAATATATAATAAGTATTGAAATGTATGTAAAATATTTGAATCGGGAATAAGTAACTGGTTACTTATTCCTTATTGAATCGGGAATAAGGAATATGGAATAAGTAACCAACTTGATTTCAATTAGTTTAGGCTAGGTTTTTCTCTTCGGTTTCGAATAATTCGCAATAGTCTTCAAAACTAATTTAGTCCAGTGAGCACTCTGCATTTCAATGAACAGTCCAAAACAATTGCTTCCTCTCAACAATATGTTAAGGCAAAATTACATTCGTCTGCAGACTTGCTGTTACAGTAAGATAATAAAAAATAAGAACGAATTAATTGTCATTCTACAAATACTTGTAGCATTTGTTGTAAAAATTTATTTTGCTCCTATTAGCTTAGTGGCATTTGGAAATCTACCACATATCTTAAGTATATCTTCTAAGAACCCACCTGAACGACCCATCCAATGGAAAATCAATGTAAACTTTTGTAAATATGGTTGATCCCACACAATCTACAGTCGCTCTTGATATCTAAAAATAAAACATATTCCGGTGTACAAAACTGAACGACAGATAATCACTACCATGGAATCTACCGGCCGTGGCTTTGCATCGCATACCGTTTAGGGTGACATGGGAATCATTGGGATAATAGAAACTGGCCCCAGTAAGTTAGTCACTACGAGTGGAAAACATGCATAGTCAGATCCGGTCCAAGAAAACAAACTGTAACGTAACTAACATAGTCAGATCAGGTCCAGGAAAACAAACTGTAACGTAACTAATATAGTCAGATCCGGTCCAAGAAAACAAACTGTAACGTAACTAACATAGTCAGATCAGGTCCAGGAAAACAAACTGTAACGTAACTAACATAGTCAGATCAGGTCCAAGAAAACAAACTGTAACGTAACTAGCATAGCCAGATTAAGCCCAAGAAAACAAAATGTAACGTAACTAACATAGTCAGATCAGGTCCAAGAAAACAAATTGTAACATAACTAACATAGTCAGACAGGTCCAAGAAAACAAACTGTACCGTAACTAACATAGATCAGGTCCAAGAAAACAAACTGTAACGTAACTAACATAGTCAGATCAGGTCGAAGAAAATAAACTGTAACGTAACTAACATAGTCAGATCAGGTCGAAGAAAATAAACTATAACTTAACTAACATAGTCAGATCAGGTCCAAGAAAACAAACTGTAACGTAACTAACATAGTCAGATCAGATCCAAGAAAACAAACTGTAACGTAACTAACATAGATCAGGTCCAAGAAAACAAACTGTAACGTAACTAACATAGTCAGATCAGGTCCAACAAAACAAACTGTAACGTAACTAACATAGATCAGGCCCAGGAAATCAAACTGTAACGTAACTAACATAGTCAGATCAGGTCCAAGAAAACAAACTGTAACGTAACTTACATAGTCAGATCAGGTCCAAGAAAACAAACTATAACGTAACTAACAGTCAGATCAGGCACAAGAAAACAAACTGTAACGTAACTAATATAGCCAGATCCGGTCCAAGAAAACAAACTGTAACGTAACTAACATAGTCAGATCAGGTCCAAGAAAACAAACTGTAACGTAACTAATATAGTCAGATCAGGTCCAAGAAAACAAATTGTAACGTAACTAACATAGTCAGACAGGTCCAAGAAAACAAACTGTAACGTAACTAACATAGATCAGGTCCAAGAAAACAAACTGTAACGTAACTAACATAGTCAGATCAGGTCCAAGAAAACAAACTGTAACGTAACTAACATAGATCAGGTCCAAGAAAACAAACTGTAAAGTAACTAACATAGTCAGATCAGGTCCAACAAAACAGACTGTAACGTAACTAACATAGATCAGGCCCAGGAAATCAAACTGTAACGTAACTAACATAGTCAGATCAGGTCCAAGAAAACAAACTGTAACGTAACTTACATAGTCAGATCAGGTCCAAGAAAACAAACTATAACGTAACTAACAGTCAGATCAGGCCCAAGAAAACAAACTGTAACGTAACTAACATAGTCGTATCAGGTCCAAGAAAACAAACTGTAAAGTAACTAACATAGTCAGATCAGGTCCAACAAAACAGACTGTAACGTAACTAACATAGATCAGGCCCAGGAAATCAAACTGTAACGTAACTAACATAGTCAGATCAGGTCCAAGAAAACAAACTGTAACGGAACTAACATAGATCAGGTCCAAGAAAACAAACTGTAACGTAACTTACATAGTCAGATCAGGTCCAAGAAAACAAACTGTAACGTAACTAACATAGTCAGATCAGGCTCAAGAAAACAAACTGTAACGTAACTAACATAGTCAGATCAGGCCCAAGCCAACAAACTGTAACCTAACTTGCATGTCATATGATGCTAGCATTAGTAGCATATAAACTGAGACGGATGTCTTTAAATAAGAAGAGTAACAATAATGTGTTGTCTCTTTGCTCACCTACATGGTGCTCTGCTTCATGTATATCTGCAGCGATTACCTCTAATCAGTAACCAATCATATAAATTGCTAAAAACATGAGATGAATTAATGGTGTTCGGTTAAAGCTGTTATATAATTCTTAGAAACACGAGGATAAGCTAATGATAGGAAAAGAGAGATGCTATGTAATTCATAAAAACATGAGGGTTAGCTGGTAATCGGAAGAGATGGTTGTTATGAAATTAATCGAGACTATTGGGCTAGCTGATAATCGGAAATGATGGCGGTTATGTAATTATTAGAAACAAGAGGGCTAACTGATAATCGGAACAGATGGCGGTTATGCAATTGATAGAAACGAGAGCCAGCTGATAGTAAGGAAAGGTTGCAATTAGGTAATTCATAGAAAAATGAGAGCTAGGTGATAGTCGAAAAAGATGGCTGCTATGTAATTGACGCAAACACGACTGCTAGCTGATGGTTGGAAAAGAAAGATGCTGTTTAATTCATGGAAATACGACGGCTAACTGATAATCGGAATCAGTGCGACTATGTAATTCATCGACAGATGAGCCTTTGCTGATATTCGGAAAAAGATGTTTGCCAAGTCATTTATAGAAACACGAATATTAGCTGATGGTCAGAAAAGACGGCTGTCAGGAAATTCCGAAAAACAAAACGTGGACTAACTGATAATTAGAAAATATGGCTTTTTTAATTACTTGGAATGACGTCGCGTGCGCCCAAAAGGGCATGTGCGACGGTAAATATGCTGTTATATAATTCGTATAAATATTAGGGGTCGCTGAAAATCTGAAAAGATATCCCTTGAAATCGGGGTAATATGACAATGGCATTTATTTAATAGAAACACTAGGGCTAGCTGATACTTAGAAAGATACCCGTTATGCAGGTCATGGAAACACGACAGGTAGCTAATAATCTGGAAACTCGAGACCTGGCTGATGCCCTGAAAACATGGTTGCTATGTTGTCCATAGAAACTCGAGGGCTAGAGGATAATCGGGAAAGATGCGTAATGAAATTGGGTTAATATGACTATCATAGCCCGTGAACTAAATTTTGCCAAGTGTTTGGAATATGTCATGTTCGGTAATCACAGTGCATGCCATTCAAAAACCAATTTCATTTTATTCATGTATCCTCTCATGAATCCTTAGTTTCATCCTAATACTGTCCACTAGCATCAAGATCGTCACCTTATTCTCATTTATCCGTTTGCAGTTTAATCATAAATGAGGCATTTTACAAATGGGATTACAACAGTAGGAAATGTAAACCTTTCAAACATGAACTTCATCGAAGAAATATGTGACTGTGCCCTTGCACAATAAAATAAACTCATTTGCACTGTCGTCGAAAAATTTCTTTAGGAACAGGTCAGACGACATTTCAGTACGCGTCAGTATCCACCTGACATGACGGATACAGCTGTGTGCTTTATCTCCGTCATTACATAACATATACTAGTTTACGTTTTACAGCTTCCGGACTCCGTGATGATGTGAATTCTAAAGCTCAAGAAGGATCCGTATCGGATGGTGACCAACAGCTAACATTAGGCTATTTCGAAGCAACAGAGTCGAATCTTTAGGATCGTGTCTTTAACAGTTACTAGTAATAATATTGTTGAACACAATGGGTGATTGTCTCATCCGCTGTATAGAATAACACTTGAACCGTAGTATAATTGGTACTTCTATGTCAAAATACAAAACATTATGAATCAATTCCACTTTAGTTCATATATATACGTATTTATACGTAGCCGTCATAACAAAGTTGCTCTTCGAAGACACGTAATTACGTTTAGTTTAAATTCATCGGTTTTGTTTAAGTTTGCATGCACTGTGGTATGTGTCGATCTTCGCATTTTGTTTCTTGTACAGAAGAGTCTGCCCATTGAAAAGATCTTTACTCATGTAGTCGAATGATGATAAATTGGGTAACTAGTGCAATTCAACTTCTCCAACAATATGTGACCACGCTCGAGCCAGATAATTTCCTTCTGACATGTTACACTACAATAGTCTTCCAAGGACTCTGCTGGATCATTCATCTTCTGATGAGAATGATGTATATATATAATAATGCTTGTCTAATCACCACATGACCATACATCAAGAAACTCTAATAATTGCAGACTTGAATGTTTTCTTTTTGTTTCACGTTTGTACGACTCTTCAGTGTACTTTTTACAGCCGAATATTAGTAGGCCATGCCATTAATTACAAAAAGGACCCAAACAAAGCATACCAAGCATGATTACCATCTCAAACTAATGAACACGTGTTCCTAAAATATCTTGATAATTCCCAGTGTTACTTTTAAGATATTAGGGAGGGTCCATTTTAAGAAACTAACCCTTACTGTCGCAAGGTCTCGTAAATGCTGATCATCGTGACGTCTGCTTCTTGAAAAGAGTTAATTACTAGGTTTAATATCCCCAAACACCGACTCCCCATAATCAACAAATAATCACTAAACTCTTACAATGCTATAGAGACGTAACTACAGGTTTCGCAAACCATAGGTTTATTAAAATAAAACACAAGTATGTTGCAGCGGCAATATATCAGACATTTCTAGTAATGCAAATACTGATAGTTTTAAGAAAGCATACTTTAAGAAAGCGTACATTACCATCTCGTCTAACGACATACACAAAAATTAAATCACTAGACGAGTCAGACGCTTTGGTATTGCTTTCAAGCCTAAAGCATAAAGGTCACGGACAACCCACCTCTTTGATCATTGCCATCTCATATGGGGACACGTATATATAAGTTAAAAAATTTTGATTTGATCAAAGCAGCCAGATATTAATTCACAAAGTGTAGGGATAGAAAATCACTTAGAAATTATACTTGCCAGTTCTATGATCAGCACAATGCCACGTCATTTCTTCTCAGACAGATTACAATGTTTAATATAAAACTGATATGCATTAAACAGTCAATATAGTGTTTATTTTTTAATTTAAAAAAATGTTCACACTGGTACAAGAAATAAATAATTGTATTAATTTCACATTTGAAATATAATAGAGTAATTAATCAATTATATTCTAAGGTTTCATATACTGTATCGCAGATATGTTATGAATAAAGTGATATGTGCGTTGTTTTAAAATCTCTTATATTTATAACATATTAAGACTGTAGAATAGTGACATAATGATTATGAATACCGTGTAATACATTAATGAAATCAATCCGTCTGGTAGTATGAATGATATAATAAAACTGACATGGAAATAAGGGCACGTGCTCAATATTAGCCCTAATAGCACTACATTCAATAATAATTGTAAAATATACAGTCCATAACGTGTACTAAACAGCTTGCTTTTCCGTTTTGTTTTAAGAAATTGCTAACGTAGAACTAAAACTATATGTGGCATTAGATCTCTGTATACATGTACTGGACCTGATCTAAAACTATATGTGGCATTAGATCTCTGTACACATGTACTGGACCTGATCTAAAACTATATGTGGCATTAGATCTCGATACACATGTACTAGACCTGATCTAAAACTATATGTGGCATTAGATCTCTCTACACCTGTACTACGCCTGATTTAAAACTATATGTGGCATTAGATCTCGCTACACCTGTACTGGACCTGATTTAAAACTATGTGGCATTAGATCTCTGTACACCTGTACTGGACCTGATCTAAAACTATATGTGACATTATATCTCTATACACCTGCACTGGACCTGATCTAAAACTATATGTGGCATTAGATCTCTATACACCTACACTGGACCTGATCTAAAACTATATGTGACATTATATCTCTATACACCTGCACTGGACCTTATCTAAAACTATGTGTGACATTATATCTCTATACACCTGCACTGGACCTTATCTAAAACTATATGTGGCATTAGATCTCTATACACCTGCACTGGACCTGATCTAAAACTATATGTGGCATTAGATGACTATACACCTGCACTGGACCAGATCTCAAACTATTTGTGGCATTAGATCTCTGTACTCGTGTACTGGACCTGATCTACAACCGAAACAAAAAGCATACCCATCTGGCGTGAAATAGTGTGAAATCACTGTACAAAAGTTTCCATCAATACATTAGAGATTCAAAATTTATATCAGTAGTATTTACATCTAATAGATGGGTGATCAAGTTTATGTAAAAGTTTTAATTGTTCTTTTTTGTTGCCAAGTTTGGTAAGTTAATGTATGTGACAAGGAATTATAAGATAGCTGAAAAGTAGCTGCTTGGCATTAGCGCGTGGAGTTCCCTCCATCCTCTAATGACCCGGAGTTAGCCATGAAAATAAGTATAGTATTTGTTTTGCTATATTGGCCATCCGGTTAAACTAGATTTTCGTCAGAGAAAAGTATGGCGGTATGTCCAGAAATACTGTGGTATACGGTGGAACGAACATTTCCGTAGTACCCATTTCTAATAATTACGGTCTTAACTTAAGAGATTTTAACATTTCATTCAAGATTGTAATCATTTTGGAAGCTATTGTCATATTTTCAGATAGTATTTGATAGTATAATTCACTTTTCTACAGGGCTCTTTTGTCCGTTGGCTATTCAATGGTAATGCACTCAGTTATGTAATTGGGAAATAGATATGATGCATGAGGGAATTTGACAAATGTACATGTAATTCCGGCAGTTTAAGGGGTGGCCCATTTAAGAATTATAATAAACATTACATCGGACTGGTGTGAAGGCCAAATATTTATCTGTCATATATCGATCTGTCTTTCAATGGTTTCAAGACAAATGTGGTAAAGGGGATGATTAATGGCAGTTACTACTCGAATTTTTTCTCATAAATATGCTACGTCCTGCCGTCTTTTAAGCTCCTTTTCTCAGTGAACTTGTTAACCAGCCTTGTTTACACTATGATCACACAAAAGACAATTTTTAAACACGTATGTTCCTAGCTACCAGCGACTAGCTGGAATTTATAACAAATATTCTAACACATTTTTCTCTTGGGAAAAATAACATGCATAAAGCCATTGCAGATCAAAATATGGTTGAGCGTAAGTATTTTAACGTATGCACGGCACCTTTATTATTAATAGTAATGAAGCTTTATTCGTTTGTTTAAAGCATAAAGATGAATTCAAGGTGAATATATAGTTTGATGTATGTACTCTTATTCTGTAGCATAAAGATGCTATAACGACAAAAAGACCCATGATTCCCCTGTATGCCTTTATTCTGTAGCATAAAGATGCTATAACGATAAAAAGACCCATGATTCCCCCGTATGCCTTTATTCTGTAGCATAAAGATGCTATAACGACAAAAAGATCCATGATTCCCCTGTATGCCTTCCTTTTTTGCTAGCATAAAACGATTACTATATGACAAAAGGCCCTGTATATAAGTACATAAATCTGATTAAAACTTGCAATTATAGCACATTTATGCCGGCCAGGGCCGGCATAAGACTATCTGTTGCCCTAGGCAAGGTTAGATTCTGGCGCCCCCCCCCCCTCCGGAAAATATTAATTTCAAAATTTATAAACAGTCTGGTGTTTCGGTCAGACTGAATCTACCCGATTATTTGTCCCTGTATGAAATAAACCAGGATAAAAAACGACCCTCAATAAAACTGAAATTAATTGTTTTATTTTTCAAAACTGTTGTTGATTTGGAGAAATGCGCCCCCTGAAATCAGCGCCATAGGCGGCTGCCTAGTTTGCCTATATGGTAGCGCCGGCCCTGATGCCGTCATAAATTTGTGATTTCGTGTTGTGTATTCAGCCGGTCCGATCATGTTTTTAGACCAGTAACAATTCATTTACAGACACAAACAAGGAAGTTATTAAGAGAAATCGCACGTGATCAGTTTACCCCGTTGTCAAACCTACTGCAAATGCCTACATAATGGATAGTCATTTGTTATTTACTTTGTATGTGATTGTGTTTTCTATCAATTACCAAGGTAAGTGTCATACTGGCGCGTGTTAGTGCATGCATTAATGTAAGGTGTCTGTCATTCGTCACTAAAAATCTATAAACGTTACATCGCCTTGCCTATATTCTTGAACGGGTTATACTTTACGCTCTAGATGTTACCTACCTCTTTATGTACATTTTATAAACACCACTCAACCATTTGAAAGGCTGTTTGAGGGCGCTAAATATATTATGAAACGCCCGCTTTATTTTTGTCTTCGCATTATAATTCCTTTGTAAATCAAATGATACCTGTCGGTAAGTGCTTCATTGATTACACTGAAGCAAACGATTTGTTGACATGTTGCACGGCACGTTTGTACGACTGAAACGTATACACAAAGAGATTAGATATTGGTACGGTGTAAATATTCTTTGATAAATTTGTGTATGTAATGGATATCTAGGTTTGATGAAGGAATTCGACCATTTTGCTTGCATGCCGATATATATATATATATATATATATATATATATATATATATATATATATATATATATATATATATATATTGTTCTCAAGCTCCTAGCATAATGGTTTCTCTTCGTGTAGGATATGGGTTTGGCTTTATACAGCTATTAATTGATATGAGATGTCACTGTAAATCTTCTGCTACACAGGGAACAGTTGATAAGCAGAAGCTGTATTTCGTTTGTGCAAGCTGATGTATTAATGCATACTCACTTTAGACACTCTTGTTACAGCAACTGGAGAAATTACCCTGAGACTGAATGGTATTGCATACTACGGCCGGCCGTTCAGTTTGATATGCTTCAATTCACTGAAGAACGAAACCCAATATGCAATATTCTTTAGGTCATTGTCTTTGGAGACAACTGGATCTAGGGTTGCAGTGGTGTTATATATAAACTCAACATGTAGCAGCACACCGTCGAGCTTTCGTAACTACACCTATAGTTGTCAGAGTAATGGAACGGAGATAGCTTTGATAGTCCCTGGTGAAAACGAGGTAGAACACAATACGTACTGGAGATGCGCCAATCCGGGAGGAGTAAATGCAAACAACAATAATGTCGTGAAAGCTTTTGTTAATGGTACGTATTCAATACATAGAGCATCTATACAGAAACTTGTTAAATATTTGTTATATTTGATCAGCATGGCAACTTTTTCTAAGAAGTTTGGAATAGACCTTTTACGTATAAGCATACATTTTTATCTTTACTTATCCATTATACATAAAACCAGCTTTGTTATTTTGATCACTATCATACGGAACCCTATACATATATTTGTTTGTCATTATTTCCTGTATGAGAAAATCTCTTGCTGACTGTATCGTATTGTCTTTTTTCCACTTCACAAGTATACCATTTTATTATTCAGTAGTTAAATGTGATGAGACAAATATCTTGACAAAAGTTAATTAACGGATCTGTGAAATGACGCGACCCACTTGTACTATGACAGAAACAACCGTTATAAATTCTGACTGGTCATAACACGTTCTTTAGGCATGATGATGAGATAATCGAAGATTGGAAACCGTGTTGAAACACAGGAAAGTACATAATTATAGATGTTTCAATCATCCACCATAAATGCTTTTGTGTAAAAGTTGAATATATGAACACACGCGCCTTTTGATTCTCGCGTATGTACATTAAACGAAGTTTCGGGTTTAACCTTTGGTACGATTAAGTGCAGTAGTTATTGTTTATGATAAATAACGAAACCAGTATTATAGAAATAAAATGATTTCTTCCCTCTCATGTCAGTACTTACCCCACAAGTTACAATTGGCACTAAATTGCAGTGAGGATAACTTCCGTGAGTTTGACAAGGAACGGTCTGACAATTAACGACACTGTCCTCTCAGTGGATTCTGGAGAAGCTGTGACCGTAACCTGTGTGGCAAGTGTCAGTCGCCCAGAAGCGTCGTTTTTATGGTATCTGGGCTCAGAACTTATTGGGACAGGTCAACAACTTACGTTTACACCTGAGCCCGAGAATCATGATCAGAAACTACATTGCTTAGCATACAACACAGATCTGGACACTGCTGTTTCCTCACAATCACCGGTTTTGAGGATTAGAGGTGAGATATCGAATTAGTCCATTTCAATGTGTATACGGGTTTTACAATTAGAAACTACTATACAATTGCATCTAGTTCATGACTGTCGACACAAATCATTATTTTGCGCAGAACTGACATACATATCAAGAAAATCGTTTATTCTAGCATAGTCCAAGATAGCTTGACAGCCTGTAAGTTAAAATAGAATGGAAATGATTCAGATATCTGTATTGAAATGAGTTTTGCCATATTTCTTTATCAGTTCTGTGCAAACCAAGCGATCATGATAAAAGGGTTTAAATAAGAATTGTCTCTGTACGACATGAGGGAAGGGCTAGGCGGTAATTCGGTTGAATAACTTTCTTTATTTTCTTACTTGACTGCGCGTATAAAAAAGATAATATAATAAAATATGGTTATTTATTACATAGCTCATGCATGGCTGGATGAACGGATCCATTCGATTCCTAAGTTGTTTTGTCAAAAGGATTCATTCTATACTTGATTAAATTGATTTAAGGTTTTATTTTGTGTTTACAAAGAAAATAGAGTGTCTGTACTCATTTTATGAACGTGAATGTATAAAGATACTTGAGTGATACTTTCTGGTTATATGATTCTACAGGTATCCCAAATAAGCCGACGCATTTGTCCGTCCTTTATCGAACAGTTGACACTATCGTCCTGTCATGGATGCCTGGCTATAGTGACGGACACACTCAAACGTTTGTATTGGAAGGAAAACTGGGTGCATCCCACAACTGGACCAATATGTCATACATTGTTGAAATAGACGCCAGAAATGCAGCAGTAATAAAAAATCTCGCACATCGTGGAACGTACCTGTTTCGGATGTTTGCCTTCACATCGATTGGAAGAGGAAATTATTCTGACCTTTTGAATGTAACACTGCTGGAAAACAATGAACAAGCAAACGGTTTGTTTGCATTTTTATGTTTTTTGCCTATTTGTACTGAAAGTTTGAATTGCTGGAATCTCACTTTAGTTCTATTTAAGTATGTTTTTACATGATGCGTTAGCACAACATCTCTTATATCACATGATATGATAAAGATTCTTCACACGAGGAATCGAAGTCGATTTCATAAATTTACGGTTGTATGCTAAGTTCCGTTTGAAGGGTTATTTTTGTTTATTGTTATTGCTATCCATCTTTACTAAATTGATGTAATATTTAACCTTTTCCACCGCTCCGGTGGCCTAGTGGTTAGAGTGTCCGTCTCGAAAGCGGGAGGTCGTGGGTTCCAACCCCGGCCGAGTCATATCAAAGACTTACAAATATGGTACTAACGGCTGCCTCGCTAGACGCTCAGCATTAAGAGGTTAGTGTTAGGACTGGTCGGCCTGGTGTCAGAATAATGTGACTGGGTGGGACATCATGCTACATCTTTGCGGCATGATGCCCCAGTGCTAGACATCACTATAAACTGCCACACTGCAGACATTGTAGCAATATGACTGAAAAATTGTTAAAGCTACGTTAAAAATCCTAATCACACACACACACACACACACACACACACACACACAACCTTTACCACCCGTTTGTTTTGAATGTACATTTTGTTACTAGTTAATTAATTAATTTTGTTTAAAACTCATATTAGCAGCATGTACAAATACCCATTAAGCAAACACTATGGGACTGCTCCCGTGACCTAAGTGGTTAGAGGCCAAGTCATACCAAAAACTTATAAAAATGGTACTAGCAGCTGCCTCGCTAGACGCTCAGTATTAAGAGATTAGTGCTAGGACTGGTCAACCTGGTATCAGGATACTGTAGCTGAGTGGGACATGATGCTACATGTCTGCGGCATGATGCCCCAGTGCTAGACATCACTATGAGTTGCCACACTGCAGACATCGTAGCGATATGACTGAAAAGTTGTTTATAGCTACTTTAAGAATCCAAAGATATATATATCTTTGGATTTTCATTTTAGAAGCACTCATTGCATTTAAGAACTAATTGTTATAATTCAATCGTAGTTTAAACATAAAACAAGAAAGAACAACTACAATACTTAGCACACCACTCTTATCAAATCAACGTGTGTATAAAATGTACGTCTGACTCATCTCTCCTGTGCCATCATTTTTTGTTTGTTTGTAGATAATGTTTTATAATGATTTGAAACGTTTCTTTTGCTTTTGGACGCAGACGATAGTTTACATAGAAAATTTAAGTCAATCATGATGTCAAGCAAGGCTAATTTACATCAATTCACAGGCATGTTATGGTATGTCTCAAATTATAAGTTTGACGATCTCCCTCTCCCGATATGTCGAAGGATATTATCGTCTAAATTCTTCAAAATTGAACGATAAAACTCAATTTTCAATTTCAATTTACTGAACAACAGTTTGTCCCAAATCACTTGATATTCACGAATAGCATGTACAATGATTGTTACTAGGTGACATTCTAATATAGGCTGTATCGCCTAGACACCGACTTATGACTTTCAATTTCCTTCCTGTGTCTCTATATGACTGTAAAGTTCCTGCCTGTCTCTTGGTATTACTGTCAATTACCTTCCTGTGCCTCTGTATGAAGGTCAATTTCCATTGTGTGTCTCCATATGACTGTCAGTTACCTTCTTGTGAATCTGTATGACTCAATTTTATTCCTGTGAGTAATATAGTAGGGATGTATAGGGACTATGGAAAACCCTGTCAAAAGGTCGTGGGACTGTACAGGGACAAGATTTATAGGGACAAGGGAAATCGCAATCACAAAGGTATTGGGGCTGTATAGGGACAATAGGACTTACAATTACTATAGGGACAGTAGGAGTAGAACAGACGAGGTGACGTCACGGTACTGAAAATTGGCAACAATGTAGCAAGGGGCTGACCTCAATCGGGACCAAAGAGTGGGAAAAAAACATAGAACACTTGGCGGGACATAGACATATATAACACATACAACATACAGATATAGATGGATGAACATCATTCTATCACTCAAACAACTATATTACCGACTAAAATATGTTTTAGGCAAGAAAGCAAATGTTTTCGAGGCATATGAGTGGCCCTGAAAAGGGTCTTTGGTTTTTTATTAACATCATTCCGTTAACACAGATGATATTGCATAGGTCTTTTTCTTTTCCTCAAACTTCTTCTGACTTCTGAACCGTAGATGAGGTCTTTCTTCAGACAGTCTTTTCTCTCCACATTTATTATTCTTTTCCAAATGCTGGTATCGGTGATCTGGATAATTGTCCATGATGATTTGACATAATGGGTAAGTCCGGGTTGAACAGCATCGACGATATGAGAGTAGATGATTCAACGTTTGTCAACGTCTTGTGACGAGAACAGGTGAAGTGAATGCAGTAAGCCGCTGTTATTTATAGTGGAAGAGCGGATCGAAATGGATTGAGTTTTTTCACCAGTCCAAACACGCGTTACAAAATTCAATCACAGTGTGGAGTCTGTCTAACAGTCCGAAGGGAGCTGTCTGTAATGTCACATTCCTATATAGATGCGCTACCGTCTGTGCGCAGTGAATCAATGCGACATAATTTTCAAACATGACGGAAATTAAGACGATGAATTGGGGTGCACCGGTAGTGGAAAGGAGAAGCGATGGTATAGCAGTGGCTACCAAAGTCAGCATAGTCTTACTTCTAGAATAGACCGATTTTAATTGGGATTTAGTGGATATTCTTTCTTCGCAAGAACTTGTTCCAATACCAGTACCTTCGCCACCTTCTCCTTCTTTACCACACGTCGACGATTTTAACCAGAGACCTGAAAAAAGAATTGGAGCTTTTTTTACAGCAGCAGAAAGAAGCAGAACAAGCTTTTCTCCTTCAACATCAACAACAAGAAGAGAAGCAAAAAGAAGGGAAAGACAGGAAGGAGAAGGAACAGCAGAGAAGTAACAACGTCTAGGAGAGAAGGAGGACAGTGAAAGTCAAACGGTGACAGTACTCTTAGACATTTTGGCAGATTTAAGGAGTTTGAAACAAATATATCAGACTTCTTTAATGCGAGCCAAGAGAACAAGTTCCCCAGCCAAAGAGCCCAATCCTGTTGTTACACCTGAGATACCACATCTAGTGATTTCTACTAAATCAGTGACAGGAGCAAGTCCAGAAGTAGGCATTCTGTGTATTTTGTCACTCTCTGTGTTTTGAATTTCTTCACTTTCACATGTTTTTCCTCCTCCTCTTCCTCACTTTCTCCTCGTCTTCTTTTCTTATTTATTTTCTCTTTCTGGATGTGTCTGGGTTCTTCCTTTTGGGAGGGTACCTCTTCTTCCTGTTCTGAACCCCTCTCTTCTTCTTGCTTTTGTTGCATTTTTGAAGCATTCTGAAGACCAATGTCCTTTCTCATGACAATGAAAACAGGTATCTTGACTTTTGTCTCTTCTGACAACTGTCTTGCTTTTGTGACGGTCTGTACACTCTATAACCCAATGCCCTCTCTTATTACAGATATATCAAGTATCTGGACTTTTATCTCGAAAGAAGGAAGATTAGTCCGTCGGCTTGTCTGAAAAAACCTTTCGTATGACACCTCGCAAAGCTCTGATCAGAAGTTTGATCTGTGTGGGGTCTTCCATCTTTCTGGTCAGTTTGCGAGTGAAATGAATACTAGGAGGGAAGACACTGGTCTGAGATGGATATAGGGTCCCATGGCGTTTAAAATGTAGTCATTGACTTTGTGCAGTCAAGATGAAACGATTGCATCATTTTGTGGAGAAAGGAGAAGAAAGTAAGAGGCAGAAACGTGATTTATCCCCTCGCACAGTAGCTGAAGTCTTGGCTAAATTCACGCCAGCGATTTTGAAGATGACATGAGTGAGCCAGAATCCAGACCCAGAAAGTCTACACCCAATCAAAGTTCACAACATTAACTACTCAAAAGTACTCTCACATTCAAGAAACGGAAAAGCACTCCACTAGAAAAGTTAGAACTACAGCTTACACGTACACGGTGAAGTTTAAAGATTTCAAGTCCGAAGTACCGTTGGCGAAAACAGAGGGTTCATCACTGAGGTGTGGGATTCTTTGTTAACCACACTGAAACGGCAATGTGAAGTCAAAGAAGACGATCGCCTGAGACTTTCCATTCACCACGACAGTTTGAAGTCCCCCATTTTGATCGAGTTTAGCAGCCCGGCAGAACTGACACCTTCCAAAGTCATCGACAAGATTCAACACGTGCAATATTCCAACGACAAGTTTCACATCACCAATGGAAAAACATCACTGTTCATGACCCACGTTTATATTTCCCAAGCGACAGTACGCAAAACGGCGATATTGGTTGACGAACTTCGCAGCATCAAGCATAGCCTCATTCAAATTAACAACGCTCATGACCCGATGTGTTTAGCCCGGCAGAATTGAAAAGAGTCTGGGCGAACATTCGAAAAACGAACCGAGCCAAATAACGAAGTGAAGTAGAGCTACTGTTACAGAAAGATTGGTTATCCAAAGACATGTGGCATTCCTGAAATGCAAAAATTGCAAGATCTCTTGGTTCCACGCTATACCTTGAAAGTACACCCTCAAGAAGTGTGCGGACCTCTGTTGTTTCGAGGCAAAGATCTCAAAGATGGAAAATAAATTCACGTCTATCATCACGATGAACATTTCAATACCATCACCAGTAACGCTTCATTCCTGGGATACACTTATTATTGTGAGAAATGTGACTATGGCAATAGCAATCGAGATCAACACAAGCATTGTGGATCGAAATGTGAGGGATGCTTGGCCTCACAATCCTGTCTTGACGAAGGGCAAGAACGAGTACATTGCCCAACTTGTCAGCACACTTTTGTCAGCCCTACCTATTACCAATAACATCTGAAGATGCAAAGTTCACAGTAGAAAAGTGCATGCCAACTCCTGAAATTGTGCCCTACTTGTGGACAAGGCATACGTACCAATAATGCCAATGCACACGTATGTTCAGGAAAGAAACGATGTCACATTTGTCACTAAATCGTGGACATGGAACACGAAAACTACATTCAAAAATACCATTCCAAATACCAAGAGGAAGAAGATTACAAGAAGAAAGGGAATTGCATCTTTATCTATTTCAAATGCATGCAAGAGACTGGCAATTGCATAACTAATTTCTGCGTGGCTCACCGAACGTGCGAGAAATGCGTTCAAGAACCGGTATTTAGTCATTGTCCAAACTGCAGCAAGATTCATGGAGGACGTGAAAAAATCTTTCGGGGACCGAATACGCTAGCAGATATTGCCCAAATGGATCTTAGACGCCATCGACGAGAAGTGGAGCCAAGAGGACATCGAACGTTATGGAGGTTGCCATCGCCATGCCACGGTGATGGCTCACGATATCTCGGGATACGATGGACATTTTCTTTTGAGATACTATACAGAACAAAGTACCGAACGTACTAAGTGACTTTGAACCGACCTAAACTCATTTCCATGCAAGTGGGACAAGTGCAGTTTAAAGATTCGATGAGTTACTTGGCCATGCCTTTGAGTCGAATGCCTGAAACGTTTGGAATGACAGAAATGACCAAATGCTATTTCCACAATATTTCACTACCGAAGCCAATCAACATGCCGTTCTACCCCATTTGGTCTGAGGCTCACGACTACGACCCCGACAACATGCTCACCGAACAACAAGAAGCTTTCTACGCTTGGTACCAGACTCACATCTCAGATCCCTTCGACTTTCAGGACGAAATGTTAAAGTATTTTCGGTCCGACGTGGACATTTTACTGCCCTTCGAGTGGAAATTTCGAGAACATTTCATTGAACACGGAGGGATCGATCTTTGAAAGAAGACTGCACTATCGCCAAAGCGTGTTCTTTAGTGTACCGCCAAAGATTTATGCCCAAAAACACCCTGGCTGCCATAAGCCCTCAAATGACGAACTTTGTCAAACGTCAATACTCGGTCAAAGCCCTAATCTGGCTACATTACTTGTGCGACAAGGAAGACAAATATATCCAATATGGCCGCAATGGGGGAGGCGAAAAGACCGTTGGAATGTATTCGATGGATGGTTTGGACTTAGAAAACCCCAAGATCATGTACGAGTTTAACGGTTGCTTATTTCACGTGTGTCCCATTTGTTACCCTGAACGTGGCGCTAAAAGTCAGTTTTTACACCGGACCATGGAAGACTTGTACCAAGCCACCTATCAGCGGCGATTCAAAATAGAACAGCAAGGATACCAAGTGGTGGAACTTTGGGAACACGAGTACGGTCACCGTTTGAAAACCGATCCTGATTTAACGCATCGTGGAAAGTTACAAGTTGGTGGACCCACGGAAAACACGGGACAGTTTGTACGGAGGACGGACTAATGCCACGTGTTTGCTGTACCAAACCGACGAGGAGAAAGGAGAAGAAACCAAATACTTAGACGTGTGTTCGCTTTATCCTTACGTGTGCAAATATTGTCGCTTTTCATCAGGGCACCCGCAATTGCTGACGAAACACACCGACCTGGACAAAATTCGACAATATGAAGGATTGATCAAGTGCAAAGTCTTGCCTCCCACGGACCTTTACCATCATGTTTTTCCTCACCATTGCCAACGAAAACTGATATTTCCTTTGTGTCGTACTAGTGCCTGAACGTGCAACCTAGCACACTCAGGAAGAACGTGCCTTGACGTGAACTTGGGTTAGCGTGGAAGTGTTTAAACTCTGGACCTGGGAGAGAAACTGTTAGAAGTGTACGAAATGTAACACTTTCCTAAGACAGAACAGTACCACAAGGGCGACTAGACACAGAAAGGCATTTTCGCAGACAACATGGATACCTTTTTAAAACTCAAACAAGACGTCAGAGGCTATCCTTCCTAGTGCGACACTCTCGAAGACCAAACGAAATTGAAAGAGAAATACTGCGAGCAGGAATGCATCAGTTTAGACCACGTCGAGGAAAACGAAGGAAGACGATCGTTTGCCTAAGTAATGTTAAATTGCTTGTGGAGTAAAATGGCACAACGACCGTGTTTACCCAATACTGATTATTTGACGTAACCTTCACGCTACTTCCAGATGATTCACGACGAAACCAAATACATGAAACACGTGGACGTCGTTTGTGAGGAATTGATCCTAGTCAATTACGAAGAAGAACTTGACATTGTAATTGGCGAAGAACTTGGAAATAACATTATTGCGGCTTAGGTGACAACCCATGATGGCTTAAAATTGTACGAAGCTTTAGAACTGTTAGGAGACCGTGTCCTGTACTTTGTCAGGGACAGTTGCATCTACATCGATCGCCTGGGTCAACGTCACCCTAACAGCGAAGGAGACCGATCAGGAGCCTGGACGGACGAACACCCCGACGACAAGATTCTAAATTTTGCTAGTGGCGGTCCCAAACATTACGGCTACGAATAACGTAACCCACAAGAAGTAGTGCGCACCGAGTGTAAAGTGAAAGGATTGAACTCAATTATCAAACCAGTCTAGTGGTGAACTTTGGCTTATTGAAAGAAGCCTTGCAGTCTGGACAGAATGGAAATTGTAAAGTGACCACCTATGAGCCGCACAAGGTTGTACGTTTACCCACACACCAAATCGTGAGTCGACCCTTGGAAAAATGTATCGGATCGTGTACGAGAATTACGTGCTACTTCCCAATCACTTCACTTTGTCGTAAGGACACGTCGATATTGGCCACCATATGAAAAGGTACAACGTCTAAGACCGATAGTTCATTGTAACTATCAAGACCAAGTGAGAAAAACGAATCCTTTCAAACAGACATCATACAAGTTCAGTGATTCACAAGTGGAGTGCAATGCTGTCCCTTGCGATGAAAGCGATGCCGTACGTTGTGATCTCAGCGATGCAGTAAATCACCATGTGAACTTTACTATGACTTAAAATACTACCACTACACCTACCATGCTGTGCGTGTCAAACCTAACGGATGCGAAAGCGATGCCTCTCGTTATCCTGGACTGTTTACTGGTTTTCATGGTCAATGTCATCCTCCACGTGAAACCATACAGCTACCACCCTAGGGATGTCATCAAAAACTGAGCAAACCCTTGCGGATTTCACCGTACCCTCATCGAAATGAACCCGTGAAAGACTAATATTCGTTCCCTGTGCGTTTGCCTGAAAACTGCAACTTTGAAAGTCGACTCCAAACGTTCCAAGGAAAATGGCATAAATATCTGGGAGGACCTACCCCCGAAGAAGTAGCCAGAGCTGGATTTTTCTACTTGGGCGATGGGGATAAAGTCAAGTGATTCAGTTGCGGTGTGTCACTTCACCAGCAACCAGACAGAGTATTTGTCGACTGCCGTGTAGACACAAAAGTGCTTAGACGATAAAAGAGAGCGATAAATCCTGGTTCACAAAAGAGATACTAATTCAATTGCCAATGGTATGTTAGTAAGTTAAAAAAATAGAAGTGTGTCCAGAATCACTTCTTTTGTTTGACTTTATTAGAAGTGTGTCTATAAGTACTTCTTTGCCGTGGCTTGTCAAAAAATGGTCAGCATGTGTTTGTGACTGTAGTTAGTGTTTGTAGGTAAAAAGTAAGTGTTTCTTTTAGATCCGCGCGTTCCATGAAGAAGATTGGACGGAGAAGTACAGGCTTCAAAAGCAGAGAAAGCATTGAGAGCAACTAACAGCAGCAGCAACCAGACAGAGGACACAAACATTCTTAGACGATAAAAGATAGCCATAAATCCTCGTTCACAAAACGACAGCCCTTTTCAGGGGTACCCCAATACTATAGAAAAGAGATAATAATTCAATTGCCAATGGTATGTTAGTAAGTTACAAAAATAGAAGTGTGTCCATAAGTACTTCGTTTGTTTGACATTGTTAGAAGTGTGTCTATAAGCACTTCTTTGCCGCGGATTGTAAAATAATAGTCAGCATGTGTTTGTGTCTATAGTAAGTGTTTGTAGGTAAAAAGTGAGCGTTTCATTTAGGTCCGCGCGTTCCATGTTTTTTTGGGTGATGATATGGGTCTTGTACGTTTTGTTATCAGATGATGGCTTTTCTTCACATCCGCGCTTGACAAATATAAAGGGAACATTCGTCGATCTGGCTTCCCATCGTTGATTCATCAACTGTGAACAAAATGATCATCAGACTCACCAAGCTTTTGGAACTTCAGATTCACCTGGAGTATGCCAGGCGCCTCCTGGGCGAGCTGGCCATGGAGACCATAGAAGAAAGTGCGTGAATAGAAGAGGAGGAGGAGAGGAAAAAGAAGAAATATAATGAAGAAAGATTCCTGCCTCACCTTATGCTAAGGGCTCTGTGTGAGGTCAAGTCTGAGGTGAGGACACCTCCACAGCCAGCACCACCACAAGCATGTCAGCTACAGCCACAACATCCACAACAGCAACCACTACCACCAGTACTAAGAGCCGTGATCCTCCAGACGGAAAACTGGGAAAATGAAATAAGGAGGCCGCATACTAGAAGGGAACAAGTCTTCACTATCCCTCAAACGGACGAGTGGGATATTGAAACCAATCAAGCCCCATCTGCGCTCCCACGAACAAATGTGAAATGGGACAACAATTGGAACCGCTGATGTGTTTGTGAAGCCCGGCCTGGGAGGTGCCAGAATTAAGCTGGTGCATCTGTAGTTTTAAAACAAATAGACCTTCTCAGAGCTACCCCAATTCTCTAGAAAAGACACTATTGAAGTTGGCAATTTGTGTGAATGTGGAGTAGTGACTATAAACACCCACTCCTTTGCTAATGTGATTGTGTGTGTATTTGTGGGTATGTTTGTGTGCGTATATTTGTATGATAGTAGAATGTGTGTTTGTATGAGTGAGCGTACGTTTGTGTCTATAGTAAAATTTTGTGTTTGTAAGCGTTCGCGTACGTTTGTGTGGATAGTAAATATTGGGGTTTTTGATAGTATATTTTTGAGTTTGTATGAGCTCGCGTACGTTTGTGTGGATAGTAGATATTGTGTTTTATTTCTCTCTTCCCGTGTGTGGATGGTATATTTGTGATTGTTTTTTCCTCTTTCTGTGTGTGGATATTATAACTGGGTTTGTTTTTTCTCCTTGTCGTGTGTGGATAGAATATTTGGGTTTGTGGATCGTATATAATAGTTTTGTCATCACTAATGTGTGGATAATAGATAAGATATGAAGTGAGTGTAAGGGATGTTTTCCTTCACGTATGTACTTGAAGTATATAAATCATAGCGGTCGCCAGTTTGACTACCTCAGCGTTGACTCGACAACACCTAGGAAAAATGGATTTGTTTAACAACTTTAAAGGCAGTTGGTACTGGATTGTGGATGGACCCTATGTGTTGGAAAGGCTTGCAGATGAATGGAAGTGTTCAAGATAGCCTAGACTTTGTGACCAGTCTAAAAGTAGCGAGAGATCTGGTAAATGGCATGATAGAGGAGGAAGTCGAGAAATTAAGAGGCTTCATTAAACCAAACTATGTTAGAGCTGGAACATTGAGGAGGCACTTGATGGTGTCATCAAAGTACTTTTTAGAACAAATACTGAATTTGACAGAGTTGACTTTTGTGAAGCGGGGATTAGACCAATTAAATAAAGCTGAAGAAATGATGAGAAAGGTACTAAAAGAGGAGGTGAAGAAAATAAAAGATAACTGGGCAAAGGAGAAAAAGGAAAAAGACAACATAAAGAAAAAAGAGGATTTTGAAAGACTGAATCAAATTTGGATCAAGGTTCAGGAAACGTTTAGATCCGTGGGACATCCTGACTGGATGCCATAGAAGGAAAATAAGAAGAAGAAGGGAATGATTAAGAAAGTGAGATGATGGAAGAAGTGGAGAAGAAGAAAATGAAGAAGAACCCGAAAGCTTTTTTCAGAGCCATTGATATGCCTCAAAAAGATTTCTTTTCTTGCCAAATTTGTTTTAGTCGGTAGTATAGTTGTTTGCGTGATGGAGTGATGTTCATCCATCTGTGTCTGTATGTTGTACGTGTTATATATGTCTATGTCCCGCCAAGCGTTCTAGGTTTTATTTCCGCTCTTTGGTCCCGATTGAGGTCAGCCCCTTGCTACATTGTTACCAATCTTCAGTACCATGATGTCACCTCACCTGTTCCATTCCTATTGTCCCTGTATTAATGGTAAGTCATATTGTCCCGATACAGCCCCAATACCTTTTTGACTGGGTTTTCCATAGTCCCTGTACGGCCCCACTATACTACTCCTGTGTCGCTATATGACGTTCAGTTACCTTCTCGTGTTTGTATATGACTATTTCCTTTCTTGTCTTGATATCGTGATCGTGTCTGATGCAATTTGAAGGCAATCAGATGACGTAAGTTTGACTTGATGTCTAGCGGAATGTAATGGAATGTTTCAGTATTGTGACTGCATCAGATACAGTTTGTTAGCTTTTAAATGGCTTGCTTCGTGTAAAGGAGAATGCACTGAACTTTTCTACTAACTGTGAATCATTCTACAAACGTCCCTTATTACCAGATATCATCCTATTACTAGAATATATCTGTACAAATTTTGTAACAATTCGCATTATTTGAAATTTCTTAGTACTGACATCAAACGTTTTTCTTATAAGTGTTAATATTATTAAATTAAAGATTACATTTGCGACGGTCATCAAATGCATTGACTATGCAAATTAGTCATGCCTGTAAATTAAAAAAAAATGATTACGCATTTTAGCTGATGGCTTCTCTTTCATTATTGAAAATTGTTTATGCATATTTTGACACCGGAAGGTAGGACACAAATCGCTCAGATCGGCTATTTATGGTGCCCTCTGTTAAGAGGAATACAGTATGTAGCAAAGTTGGTTAATAACCGAATCATATGTAGCGCCGGCTAATTGCATCGGAAAAGCCATAACAACTAAAACGCCTACTTCACAGTATCACACTGGTCTTTACATAGATACACACAAGCGAACATTAAACATTACTGTAAATACGAAATGTTTACTTCATATAATACAAAGTTTTGCATTAGTGTATTTCGAGTAGCATAAAATACATTATTAAATAATTCAAAACGTATGATTCGAAGCACGTCGTTTCGGTTACATCAATCACAAAGTTAGTACTTATGCAAAATTGATTCTACTTATTTGTTCATAGTCCCTTTTGGCATTTTAGATAGAATCCACCAGATGCTCTTGTTATTGCAGATTTAACTGCAGTGAACTGTAACTGAATGAAAATGATGATCGCGAAAATCACACCTGGCAGTAATTTTGCAAAGAGGAAAAAATCTTTCATTAGTTAAGAGTGGGAAAAAATATGTTTTCCATTTCAGATTTCATTTTATTGCATGTGTGTGTGTGTGTGTAGACCGAGAGACAAGTGCATTAATATGATCAAACATATAAGAACGTAATATATTATTCCATGCAGGACTCAACAATTGGCATATTTGATAATCTTATCAGGTATCCAATAAATAATATGCGCTGTCAGTATTGGCGTCGCTAGGGTTGGTATCACCGTGTGCGGTAACTCATAGTGTCACCCCATGGACCTCTTTCCTGCAAAAAAGGTAAAACTTTTATTGACACTCATTTTGGTGTCACCCCCTCTGATGGTGTCACCGGGCGCTGTCCGCACCCCCCCCCCCTCCCCCGTGATGCCACTTGCTGTCAGGAGAAGCGCTATTCTCTCTCTTTATAATATATGTATCAATATAATGATAGGTTGGAAGGCAAGAAAAATATCGAGGCTACAAAACAATAATAGCAATGATGGTTTACTCTTGCTACTCTTTTCTGTGAAATGTTTTTGCAATTTACACTTGGTATTAGTAAGAGTTTCACTATGTTTGTCTCAGAGCAGTATAATAGGAATAAGCTCATGACTTTATTGTTAGATTGATAGTTATATATGTTTAGTTGGTCCAGCACTATAAGTAGGTTTTCTGTGCCAAGGCGATTAAAGTGCCTACTGAGCAACATACCACTGCAACTAACTTGGTCTAAGCTGCTGTAAGTATTCGTATCCCACATAATTTCTGTCCAGAGTCCTGCGACAACCATTGAGCCACAACGACTCCTTCCTTCATTAAGTCGCATCTTACAGCATGCAAAATACATATTTTAGAATCGGGCTTCGCTTACTACTTTGAGAAACAATTTGGTACTGGTGAGACCGCATATAACTAAAGTGTATCTCAATGTGGTCATGTCGACGCATATACTGAAATGAAATGAAATCTTAGTAGTTGTTCTAAAATGTAATATTGTGAAAAGTTTATCCAAAAAATATGGGCTCCAGATTGTTGAATGTTATGCACCTTAAGTGTCATCCAAAAATTTCATGCTAAAATTTCTGATTGCTTTGGACTTTTACAATGATGGCCAGGTACTAAACTGGGTCAAAAAGACGTCGGGTCAGTCATAAAGAATAACAGGGAACTACGATTTATTTCGTCAAGAGCTTTTGACATTACATCGGGTGACTTTCAATGCGGTTTGTTTTGGATCACAGCTTTAGGTTGACCTTGTCCAAAAATGTCCACATAATTTAACACTGAGTTAGGCGTGGGTATGTCGCAATGAAAATAATGACTTTCCATAGGAATATGGATGTATGAAGATTCAAATAAGTGAATAATTGCCATTTAAATGTGTGTATCATCAAATTCCTTGAGAATAAGTACTGTGGCATATTCGAATTTGAATGCCCGCATGACCGTCTCACTTTTGCTATAACATTCTTCACGTTAAGTACGGAATATCCATATTTGTTTTTCCTCATGCTGCACGCATTCGTCTCGTTCTCTGCCTACTATTCTTCCTCTTATCCATTCGTCCACACGAATAAATCAATCGGGAAACAAGAGTTTGCTAGCTATCGACCTATGATTCTGGCGAGCCTGCTTAATCTGGAACACACACACACACACACACATATATATATATATATATATATATATATATATATATATATATATATATATATATATATATATATATATATATATATCTTTGACAGTCTCTGTTCCTCTCTTTCCAAGGACCTCAAGACAACAGTCGTCAAGTGAAGGGTTCTTAACGCGCAAATATTACAATTAATTGTTTTAATCACCAAATGACCACACGTCACGAAACTAAATTCACCTTTGTAAGGTTGTTCTTTTTTCACACGTGCATGATTCATTAGCAAGTCTTCGAAAACCGAATATTGTACTTCACGCCATGCACTAGAAAATATGACCCTTACACCCAGTTCAAAGAATTAATGATATGTCAAATAACTCAACAAGTATACCTAAAATTAGCCAGAGAATTCCTTATGTCCAGAATTTAGGGAGGGTCCATTTTACGAAACTAATCCATAACGTCATACGATTTCATGAATACTGTACATTTTGGAGTAGAATCATATACGTTGACTAATTATTCTCGTTCAGAAATATCTTCCCAACTCTGACTCCCCACAATCAACAAATAATCTCTAAAATTAAACAAAGCCACAAACGTAGACCTATAATACTGATAGCAAATACCCTACACACACACACACACACACACGCACACACACACACACACACACACACACACATATATATATATATATATATATATATATATATATATATATATATATATATATATATATATATATATATAATTTTTACATGTCATCCTATTATATTTCTGATATGGTGCTGAAGCGAAACTGTCGTTCATCTTTATATTTGCATTAAAGCTTCAGATACAAGAGCCGTTATCCATGCCACAAACGAAGTCGGTCCTATTGTAGGGACAGGAATTGGTGGAGTTGTCTTTGGTGCAGCAGCTACTGTTCTAATATTAGTGTTCAGACGTAAATGTAAGTTTATTAGAAAACACGTAAAGGCACCTTTTAAATCTTTATGCAGTAATCAGTATATATGAGGAAAGTAAAGGGTAGAATAAGTGGGTTCTTTAAAATGAAATGAACATACTAACTTATTTATTTGATAAATACTGATTTCATTCTTTGATTTAAATCGGCAAAATTCCTCACAAATATTCTCGTACTTTCATCAGGTTAATCTTCATTTCTAATATTATAACCGTCTGATAGCAACGTCACTTCGTACTCACCCACAATTATCCCCCACCACACGCTAACCATAATCGACAATCGAGAAGATGTCTGGCAGGAAAACAGGATTTCATCGACACCCGCTACCGAATTGAATCGACCTAATTAATAACTTGCATTTTGCTCTTTTGGCATTGCTCTTCCGTAGAATGGTATACATAACCCTCGTTCATCAACATATTTGATCATTTTATTGGTCGGTGCAAACTCCATACAATAAAAGAGTCTTAGAGCCTCACACACACACACACACACACACACACACGTTTTCCTAAACATTTCGCATGTTACAAGCAATATCTATCTCAACTCACATATTTTGGTGCGTGTATCTGACGTACGAAGCCTATCCCGACCATGGGTAGTTCTAGATGGCGCTAAAGTCATATAGTCTTCCAGTGGTAAATTTGATCGAGATTAATTGCGTTCGCGCGTAGCGAATGATGGGGACGTGCCATTACAACAGACTTATCTGAGGTACCAGAACTGAACTGACTTAAATGAGAATGGCTTAAACATAGATGAAATAAATACATTTATATCTGTTTATTTTTAATTTTACTTAACACACACACACACACACACACACACACACACACACACACATATATATATATATATATTTATATATATATATATATATATATATATATATATATATATATATATATATATATATATGGGGGGTTGCGTGTGTGTGTGTCTGTGTGTGTGTTGCATTCTTTAAACTATAGGCATCAGGTATACCTAAATTCTAAATGGATTATATTTATTTTAGGATTAAGCACGCATGGCTTGGTTATACTTTTAAATATAGATATTCAACATTTGATTAAACAATCTATAAAACAAACTTTGTTTTATTCAGTCAGATAGCTAAATTCAATACTTAGGTTTTAAATGTTCATTAATTTTCTCTCTAAATCAGTTTTCTTTAAATTTTGCACTGTTTATCTGCTGATACTAAATCCCATTGCAATTCTCCTTTCAGTTGCTACCAGGAAAAGAAATTCGTTGAGGTCTGTAATATGTAGTCGTTTTGTATATATGATATTTATGGCAACCCGTCGTAAGCGTGCACGTCAAAAGCGGGCTGACAAATGTGCGCCGACAAAAGCGCGCAGCGAAATATGTCCGTCCAATACGCGCCGTCAAAAGCGCGCAGCATAAACTATAAGCCTGTAGTCTGTTATGACTTTGATTGATAAATGTATCATTTCGAATGAAATAAAATAATAGTTTGAATCACTGTTTCCAGTGAGCAGACATAAAAATGTGTACACTCTTAATATTGAGTGGAAATAAGGTACTGGTTTCAATCTCTGTTTTTGCACATAACGTTGCAATTTGAAAAATGATAGGCATAACAAAATGAAAATCATATTAATATTTATAATTGATTTGCCTTTTTTGTGTCTTGATTATGCACATAACGCGTTGCATTTTGAATAGTGATAGAAATAATACACTGAAACTCATATTAATAATATTAGCTATTTTTTAAATAGCGAGTATTTGCTTATTTATTTGACATAATAACTTATAATTTATTCCTTGCGCGCTTTTGTCGGTGCGCTTTTGTCGGCGCGCCTTTGACCTGCGCGCTAACGACGGGATACCGATATTTATACCACGCTTTTGATTGGACGAATACATTTATCACTATACTCATCTTTAGAGCTGTACGTATATTGGGTGATTATTAGACGTGCAAATGTATGAAAGTTCGATAAATCATGATATTTGATAAAGAGGAATATATATATATATATATATATATATATATATATATATATATATATATATATATATATATATATATATATATATATATATATAGTTGCTACAATAGCTTAATTTCCGAGAAATTTATTTCTCTGCTTCATACGTTTGTGGGATCAGTTTTAGAATGCTTTACATTTTCATGTTTTCAAATCTGAACATTTTAGTTAAAAAGAGATAAAGAAAAACTTGATAATTGCATATATATGTGATACAGTGCAGATTTTCTTAAAGTATCAAATTAATTTTATTGTTTGAAGCTAGAGCTTAACATTTATAGTCAAAAGTATTGTGAATAAGTATCCAATGTAATAACATTTTGAAAAGTTTAAAAACAATAACATGTATTGATCGCATAACCTGCCAATTCATTGCTGTTACTTTCAGCAGTGGCCCCACCAAAACCGAAGATACCTATTATAATATAGCAGTGACTGAACTGGATGCAGAAGAAAGAGGTAAACATATAGTTCTAATTTACATGAATTTATGATCAATATTTACAGAATCCTTCCCAAAAATTAATTCTCGCTAATTTACTGCGAGTTTGTGCATGGCATTAGATGTCGATCTAAAGGTTGTGAAATAATTAATGGGATTAATCTAATACTTAATAACTGTGTATTATATATTTCGTAATGGAGTGGGGTTTGGGGTGGCGAGGAATTTCTTATTGATTACATATTTCGTACATCATGCGATTATTGGGCGTGGCATTATAATATACGTAAGTAAGTTTCATGACAAAAAAGTATAAATGCAATTTAGCAGAACAACGTTTTTCTTTCAGAGACTGCTCCACCAGTTTCCATTGTGTCCAAAAGGTATTTTCAGTAAAACAAAATCACACATATGCCCTCCTGCTTCTGATCATTTTCATCATCATCATCGTCTGCCTCTTCTGCACTAAGTATATATTTTCTCCTTCATTTTAGATAAAAAGATTTATTGTTAGTTTTAAAGACTATCGACACACCATTCTTAATATTCATAATTATTTACTCTTTTTATTATATCTAATAGATCTGTAAAAGAAATAGAAACTTTATCATACTTATTACGATGGTATATCACATTATCCGTTAGCGTCTGAGAAATAATGGTGTAAATGTATTCTATTCTATATTTTGAAAGATAAGTATGAATCTCCCAGTTAATAGCCAAAGCGCAATAGCACAGGTCATCACTTTAAACAATGGCTAAGAAATCTAAGTAATATTGTACCTATACCTATATATATATATATATATATATATATATATATATATATATATATATATATATATATATATATATATATATATATATTGTTGATAGCTTGCAAGATCAAGATAACTATTCTCAACTGATGAGATCGGTCAAGAATGAAAACGAATACGACAAGGTCCAGCACATTACATAGCGTAAGTACTGTGTAGCCATTTCAAATGAAATATTACCTTCCAAATGCAATTTATGACACGATATCACCCGCAAAGATGGAAACTATTCAACTAGCTGCAGAACATTTATGGAAAACGAGTGCAGATCTCAGATTTTATTTATCACATGACGAAAACAATTTATTTTATCAACCGGAAGCACGTCATAGTCACCACCTTTTGGCATCCGTTTGCGTGTGCATCCGAGCTTACGTTTCTATGTCCGTCTGTCCACACTATAGGTTATCGTTGATATTGTTTTTTTAGATTAAACTGAAAGCAAATGCTTTTAGGACTTTCTCGCTTCAAAATGTGCCTTCAAAGCATTTGAATTCCTAGATATAAAACAGTACTTGAAAATCTTATCACTTGTTTTGGCATGATGAAATTGGGAAAATTTACTCTGTACACTATATCGCTAATGTTATTGTGTCTTATTTTCATTTAGCGAAATATATACAAACAGCGCCAAAAGAAATGATCTTCATAAGTAGTAAATATAATGAGAGAGCTAGATCATAAAGTAAATATATTACGGTCTTATATACTTTTCGCACTTGTTTTACAATGCACACACACACACACACACACACACACACACACGCACACACACACACACTTAGATACATACATACATACATACATATATTGTGAGAAATTAAGTTTTGAGATTTGCAAGTACATTCACGTCTTACAGCAACCCATTCTTATAGGTGTAAAACTGCATTCAATTAAAAAGCCAATATTCGCTTGGAAAGTAAGAGCCAAGGATATTAGTTTACAAATATTAACATACCAAAACTAGGTATTATTACACAAAATTAGACACATGTAATTGAATCAGCACACGTTGTAATTGTTTTATTTATTCTAATGCAACATTTTGTTAAATGCAAATTATGTACCTGGCATTATATGTTAATATTTTTCACTCCCAGTTCGAAATACACTGAACAGCGTCAAGAATAAGTATAAATCGTATCGCAGCTTGTTCAGAGACGTTATTATTGCAGACTCTCTACTGCAGCATACATTGTGCTACGATAAACGGAAATCATAATCAAAATGCTACAATTCATGTTACAAAATATCAACAAACCTGATTTATTTAAACCAATGACCATGCAGAAGAGCCGCCCTGCTATGGCCATGCTTAAATATAAGTGAACATGTCAAGCTTATTTATTATATTTCTGTAGTGTGTCAGTGTAACTTTGGCCGCCTGATCTAGGCGTATCACGAGAGAAAATACATTGAAAAGCCCGTTATTAAGTTCTTGACACAGGTGAGGATTCTTCTATATAACTGAGAGCCGCCTTTTGTTTGTAGCAAGTACTTATTAATTTAAAAGATCAACGAAAAATATAAATAAATTCAACGAGTAAGTTAAAATAAAGGTCTACAAAAATTGAAGCACGTGAGGCAGTTGCTATGAGAATGCATGAAGTACCCTCGGAAACCAGAAAGATTCCAGGGTGGAGCTAGTCTTGTTTGAGATTCATATATGAAAGCCATATTACATACTACACAATTTCTGGAATACGCTAGTGACATATATGTTTCTTGAATAGTAACAACAACTCTACGTCTAGACTCTAGCGGTAAAACAGGACTCATATATGTAACTTTCCTGACGATACTATTAAATAAAAAAAATTTGATTAAGGAGGCTATTATCAACGAACCTAATAAATTATCAAAATTTTAATTACTGGTGCAGACCCAACAGCGAATAACTACCTAGACTTCCCGCTGGTGTGAAATTTGATTTTTACAATGTGATACCCTTAGGTTTTACTATGCTAATGAATATTGGTCTTATTTTACCCTTCTTATATGCTTCTAAGTGTGGGATGCTGTTATATTATCCCTTCGATTCGAGCATTCGTTTTAATGAGATTTTATTTTTATCATCACCATCAATTTAAGCAGTCTGCAGTAAAGTAACAGTAGGGAGGGTTAACAGACCACTTTTTAGAAGAGTCGGTGCGAAAAAAATAAAGCTTCTTACGAAAATAGAAATACAAAGTCAAACACGCCAAAACCGAAGCCTCTAACCGACCGAAATTTATCTAATTGGTTTACTTTATTTTTTACTCTTGTGTTTTTGAATGTTTGTTTACCCACCCGGACACTCATAGCTGGTCGTCACCCTCCCTGCTGCTGTTTCTTAACCAAACATTGTATCAAGAACTACACGATATCGCGACCGAGGATCGTGTAAATTTATCGTGATAAATCAGTGTGGGGTAGCTTGGGCACGTGAAAAGAAGTGTTTAAACTTAATCATATACATATCCCCTGAACACCAAACATGATGAATGTTTCGAAGAGTATGTGTATCGACTCCATTAAACACAACTAAAATATTGCAGTTATGTCTGATCACTTTAGGTATTTGTGTATATCGCTGAGTAACATAAATCACGTCTGTGTTTTTGTGTCTGCCTCGAGAAAATATCCGAGCTGGATTTGATTGTTTGTCCAGCATCACATAATCGTATACTACGATATTATTAATAAATCCATCGAGATCATCTACAGATGGGGCTTCATCAATATCTGTGATAAAATCAGTAGTATCAGTGCCGTCCTCGTCCAACAATTTTGCGTTTTCATTAAAATCATTAAGCACATCGTCGCATCGTTGATCATCTACAGATGGTGCCACTAAATATAGCTTATCCCACTTGAGCCAACTCATTATCAGATTTAGCAATAATTGCATCTTACCAGACCCAGATGGACCTATGATAATTGCTCTTATATAATTTGGTAGCGCTGGATGATGCTTGACTGGCTTATGCTTTCGTGTCGCTGAGAAAGCAATTACAGCTCGCACAAGGATTATTCTTTCGTTGTTTGAATGTCATGGTAAATTCAGTGTCGAGATCAAAGTCGCGCTTATTATTATTGTCACACTGTCTATAACTAACCAATAGTTTCCTACTACATCATTGCCATCACCTTCGGTGTTGCTAGCAGTTTGATTATTTTTTCTGTCAAGTCTATGATAACCCTCCGCAGCTGAGATATTCTTCTAATTCGAGACACTGCGAGATTTACTAAGTTTGACTATTCAGTACGATCATCAACAATCAAAATATTAGTATCCGAAATAGTTAATCCTTGTGACGAATGAATCGTTATAGCATATCCTAGCGTCCATGGAGTTTTGTTTTGAAAAGTGTTTACGAAACTTGAGATAACAAACAGGATGAAGACCTTCATCAAACCTGAATGAAGTAAGTCGTGTAAATCCCGTTATATCAAAATCTGGTAAAGGTCCATTTAGCGATACTCTGATCATCTCGTGTGTTGGATGTCCAAATTGCTTAAAAATATTCAAAACACTCTCCCATTACAAGAAAACTTCCGGGATAACATGCTGCCATATCAAGTGATGTCATATCCTTATTCGACACAGCTTGATATTATATCATCGAGAATATCTAACCGAGTTGGTTTCCATATATTTCTCTTTCTAGAGCAAAATTAGACGCGACTGATGGAATCGTAACACAATTACGGAGTAACCTTTCATAATCATTGGTGTATTTCGACGCAAGCTCTTTCATTTTAGAATGAAGAAACTCTGTTTGATAAATCTCACCATTAGGTCTAACAAACTTATCAAATTTTCTTTCTTTGATACAGATACTTGCATCAGTTTTAATTAATTCGTCGTGATTTTCATCTGAACTTTGAAATAACCACACCCACACAGAATCATTTTTTCTTATTTCGTTAATAAAATCAAATATATCTCCTTCGTAAAATCTAACGGCTCTATCTCTTGGAAATATTGTTATAGCAGAAGTCCAAGCATGCGCATTATTATCAACGATATTTATCGGAGATCTTTTCAATAAATATTTTGGCTCGTATAATACTTTTCCTGTTATTGTTTTTACCATTATTGGGAAATTTGGTATTTTTTCTAACCTAGCAACATCCTTAATTTCGCTCCTTTAGCATTGACTGATTTAGCCCCTTTTTTTCTTTTTCTTTTTTTCAAGTCGTAGATCTGTTAGTTTATTTCCACGTGTTGCATTTATAAAATGTTCCATTTCTCGTTAGGCTACACAATTTATTTTTGAAAATTTCATTGGCTTAAAATGATCAACGCTAGGATTACTATTCAGCGGATATATTGGATAAATGCATTCACATGATACGCTCGTTCATAATACGCTTTGTCCATACCAGTCAACATTCCTGGTTTGAAATTTTTATTTAACGTAATAATATTTCCAGTGTGATGTAATCGAACAGGGTCACGTTTGTCACAGATAATCCAAGTATCGTCTACTACCGCGGTATCTACCGTTACAATAAACTTGACTCCAAAAAAGTATCTTTGATTATCGAGATAATTAATAATCGTTGCCGCTCATTGGTCATTCATTGTAGCATCGATAACACCTTTCCGTGTCGCGCATGATTCTGAATGTTGAACATGTTGAACACACATGATATGCACCATCGCCGTGAAATTCTTCCTTGGCGACATGAATACTTTTAATCAGAGTTTTCGTCGGATCAACCAGAACTCTCTTCGGTATGTCAGGGGTTCTTCTATCAAGATTGCATCGAGGTGTAGAGGGTTTAAGCACAGATAATCTCTCAATTTCCTCCAGATTATAATTAAGACAAATATATATATATATATATATATATATATATATATATATATATATATATATATATATATATATATATATATATATATATATATATTCAATAATTAATAATCGCCGCCGCTCATTAGTCATTCATTGTAGGTTGGATAACACCTGTCGGTGTCGCGCATGATTCTGAATGTTGATCACACATGATATGCACCATCGCCGTGACATTCTTCTTTGGCGTCATGACTACTTTTAATCATAGGTTTCGTCGGATCAAGCAGAACTCGCCTTGGCATATCATGGGTTCTTCTATCAAAATCGAATTGAGCTTTGGAGAGTTTAATCAAAGATAACTTCTCAAATTCCTCCATATTATAATTATAACAAATATGTACTTAAATTGAAGTATAGTTATATATAATGATTCTAAAAAATAATAGCTGTAAATGGCTAATGATCGGTTCTTCAGTTCCTTGTGACAAAGCCTACGTAAATGAATTATGTGGACTTCACCTACAAACCGTACAAAGAGGGAGTCTAGGACCAAAACCGTGTTTGAAGTGTGATGCTGGGGTTACAGGAAAACGCAGTTGTGTCTGTATTGTGGTGGTAAAAAATACAGCTGAAAGATATTATGATACAAAATTAACGCCGGCAATGACAAAGTCATAAAAAAAAACGGAGAAGGCTTCTCACCAGGTTTTCACTCCAGCAATAAAATAATTATTTTATGATATGAAATGCAGTTGCATGAATTTGCGAAACATCCCATCGTCAAGAATTATGAAGCATCTCGATATGGTGTAATCAGGAACTGTCAATGAAAAAAAAACTGTCGGTGTTGTTAATAATGCTGGTTACCTTAGAATTACTGTTGGAGGAAGAAACAATATCTTTCTCATAAATCGGTCCATGAATGTTTTCATGGACTAATTGAAAAAGACATTGTGATCGATCATATTAATTCAAATCCAAAAGATAAATCTTAGGATAATTTACAAACTGTTACTCAAAGTCAAAATTGCAAATTTGGTAAGACTGGCATTAATGGTAATCCTCCAAGATCAGTTGTATCTACGAATCTAGAGACTGGCAAAAATATAATAATATTTCCATCGACATTTACAGCATGCGTTCAATACACTTTGTCACAAATAATATTATAAAATCGGTAGATTCGAAGAAATATCAGTGAATAATATTTCAGTATCTCCTGATTGTGTTAGGGTAAACACTTCGGATGAAGGGAAATAACTATATCAAACAAATATTTATCCGGTTGAGAAATTAAACAGTTACTTCCGCGATTATTTATTTTTGTGTAATCTTAATTGTTATATTTAGTAATGTAACTATCTATGTGGCAATTACCTGTCACTGGAATAGCGTAAAATCTAAAAGTGCAAATTAGTTTAAGGATATTTACACCCTTTGACATCGTCCCCGATTAATTTAGAACAACAGTAGGTCACGCCCACTTATGTAATACAGCTAAGTTATTTTAAGATCTCTAGGTAAAGTAGCTGCATACATCCCTACATGTGCTTTAACTCGGCAGAAACATACGCGCCATTATTTTATACCGTGTGTTTCGGAAATCGAAATAAATTCACGCCGCAGTTTATAATAATTATGATTTATTCAGTATAACGATCATTTGTAGGAATCCATGATTGGTAACTTTATAATAATTTTTGAAACATATATCAGCAAGGACGGTCATTGGTGCAGTGCTAGCGTGTTGGAATCTCATACTCGAGGTCTGGTGTTCCAATCTCATGAGTGACTAATTTGTCGATGGTAGGACGATATCGCAATTTTCCCTATATATACAGGGATCTCCGCCCCATGCTCGAACTTCAACAAACAAGTACACGGTCCCTCCATGTCACCACGTGGTTGGTAATCTTTTTCACTCTCCCGGGGTTGTTTAAGGGGAAGGTGTGCAGTTTTTTCAACTTAGAGATGGCTACCCTATATGTACTGTGCCGTCCTTAGAATTAAGTTAGTGTTGTGCCGTCCTTAGAATTAAGTTAATGTTGTGTAGTTCATAAAATTAAGTAATAGAATAAGTTAGGGTTGTGCCGTCCATATAATAAAGTTATATAATAAGTTAGTCTTGTGCCAGAGGTTTAAGTTATATAAGATAATATGTTGTGCCGTCCTTAGAATTAAGTTAGAAAAGATTGTATGTTGTGCTGTCCATATGATTAAGATTATATGTGTACCCTCCGGACCTGCTAGAATGTTGTTTGGCAATCAAGGGTTTCCCATGAGGGTTTTGCCATCCATAGATATAAGATTATATATACTATACATATTTCTTATCTCCTTCTGTACCTGCTATATTTCGGTAATTCAAAATTACATGACGGTTTAAACATTTATGATCAACTTAATCCTAGGAAAAAGTATTTGCGATTTTGAATCATTATAACAACGATAATTTGAAGATAGATGTATGTTAACAGCAGAATACAGATTCATTAAGCAGATTCAACAATCTATGTTACAATCGTTGGCGACAGTCAAAGATATAAAAGTTGAACAATTCGTATCACTGGATCGCACGATCGAAAAAATTAGATCAGAATTATCTCACGAAAATTAAAGAAAAACAAATGTGAATGCTCCTGTAAGGCAGTTAAGAACATTTGTCAGATCGTGTAATGCTTTATTGTAAAAATGAAAGCGCTGTAACCAACCAGTGATTGTGAAAATGAAGGTAGTGAAAACGTAACTAAGGGGGATTGTGAAAGTTAAAGTAATGACAACACAATACAAAATTCAAGGGGGCGCTTGAGGTGTAAATGTGTATAAAATATATCCTGCTGAGACTGGATTTTTCAAGATCTACTTGATAGCGGCCATGAATTTCATCACATACAAGATTGACTGCAATCGTTGATATTATGTTTACAACTCCTGGCGAAATATGATGACCGCCACCGTATGGATCATTGTTAGGTTAGAGAATATTTTATGACAGGACTATTTTTTCCATGTGGCAACAATTTAAGGAATTATTTTTATCGATAACGTCGTTGACTGATTCTTTTTAGCTCGTCGGCGTTAAATTCTGATACTATGAATGTGGTAATTTGTTCTTCTGTAATTAACTATGCGCCCAGGAATCATTGTTTGATTGTTGAGACATTAACTACTCCATCAGCACGGTTAATTATATTTTCAATGAAAATTTATTGACAAACTCAAGGTTGGATATAACACGGTTTAAATGTTGTATTGTTGCCAGAATCTGCTGCTTTATATCGTCGCTACAATATTGTGTGACGCTTGAGAATAAATTTTGCAGTTGATCTAGCACATATTTGTAGTCTGACTTGATGCCGTCGGAAAATTAATTAATACATCCTTTGACGAATTTGTCTTTATTATTATGATTATCGTAATAAAAACCAATTGGTTATTACAGGAAGTTTTATACCATTGGACGCAATGAAAGTATATTTCACAAGATCCCATGGTTTTCTTTTTCGATATTCTTGAAGTTCTAAAAATATTCGTTTGTCCGTTTAGAAATCGACACGTTGGTGATACTTGATACACATGTGCTATCTCTGGCCATCCTAGTACGATTCTGATTGAAGACCGATATATATCGACGGCGTATTCTAGCGAGTTTATTTCTATCAGGGCAGATACTGTTGGTTCATGAACAGTGGTATCTATTATGGATTGTTTTCCTGTTATAGATTTGATTTTGCACTTCAATTCATCGTTTATATCATTGCTTTTGATAATCGCCCGTAGGTATGCTTATAACATTCCAGTCTGGGGTTCCATCTGGTTTATTTTTTATACCAGAGAATTATTTTTTTGCAACCCACCGAATGATTTTGATCTAATATTTGGATAACTATGATATACTCTTAATTGTGGTAGAGATATTTATTTCGCTGGAATCGCAGTTGGAGAGCTAACGCTGAGGTCATGATTGGTTGAACTGATATTATGACGCTTTTTGACGTAGATTTATTAGTGAATATCTGATTTAGTTATTCTTGCGATGACGACATTATTTATGTTAAAATCCTGCCGTTAAATCAGGATTTTAAATCCCGATTGTTTTATAACTCGGATAGATTCTGACACAGACATTGCCTCCTTGTAAATCTTCATCATTTATGTGAACTCAGTATCTGATATTATTTCATCGCTAAGTCCTGATGATATCAAAGAAGATAATTTTGAGTATACTGGCGTCGCTGTAGGCAACTTTATTTTAAACTTGTGTAAAAAGAACATTTCGCTGCAAGAATATATTTATTTCGGTGAGAATAACAGCAATTGTTGTTGGAGCTCAAACAAAAATTGTTACAACTGCTGGCGATGTCATTGTTATTGTTGATAGCAATAGGCTTGTTCCAGAGATAACAGCGGACGCCGAATACACAATTATATCAACAACTACACGTCTGCGATGTTTTTACTTTCACTGTGTACTCGTCAACTATAATTTTCAGTTTGGATTGCCACTCAAATACTTGATTGTATCTATAATGTTGAATGTTGATTGGGATGTTCATTATCTTCTAAATAGATGATAGTTTAGCGACTAAGTCAAGACAACAAACCTAATTTGTTTTTGGTTCCACAATATGTTTCCTCATCGTTTTGCTCCAACATCACTAACATAGATCCAGAGGATCTAGTTAGTGGATAACGCCGTGAAATTGTGTATGTCGTAGTACCGATTACAGAGAACCTGTATATACAGGTAACCTTAGCGCGATGTTTAATGGATTTATTGAGTGGTGTCCATGATGCTGATCCAGACGCTACTCTATATAATACACTGTCAACGATCTTATTGGTTTCAGAGAGTTTAATACCGATAATTGTTGGCTTTCCAAAGAAATCTTCAACGATTCCATTTATTTGTTTGCGAAAATTTATAAACGCGTTTATATGATTAGAATAGTCAAATCTAAACGAGATTAGTCCATCATTAATTGCAATTAGTGAGTTCTTATTGTGAGGTTGCTATTTTCGACGTATTTCTTCTTTGCAGAGTCATCGACTGATTCTGGTTCTCCTAGACCCTTAATGCTAACCGATCGTATGCAAGGCAGAGAATAAAGTTTAAGCATCACATCTATATTTGAATTACAATAATACAATTAGAATAGTAAATTTATATTTTGGAGAGAAGCAAAAGTTAAAAATGTACTATATTTGCAGAAAATAGTGCTTCTTACAAATAAATAAATCAGTAAATATAAACAGCATTAAGTTTCAAATATGATTGCAGAATTAAACCGATTTACTTTCTCGGAAGTCTTGTGAAGATAGATTACATAGATTCAGAAAAGTTGATCGGTTCTTCAGTCAATATTTTGTCTCTGATTCATTTAAGTCTTTTGAGGCTATAATTCGTATAATCGAAATGTCATGAATCGAAAATGCATTATACTGTACAAATATTAATATTTACCAAGAAAAGTATGTTGTCTAAATAAATAAATGAACAAATGAATGAAATGTGAATGGAAAAAATAAAATACGATTAATAGAAAACTGACATGTAATACGTGTGTCTAGACCGTAAAAGACTAGAGTGTTTCTTTGCAAGCATTATTTTAATATGATACTTCTTGAAACATAATATATATTTTTTATGTTATGTTACCCAAGTAGTTTTTCAGAGAATAATTTAGTCTGACCTAAGTTTATGTATATTTGATGATAATGGTATTTGATGCCGTATAATCATTGCAATGTGGTGGGGAATGTTTTAGAAACTGCATTTGTTGTCCATGGGACTGGTATCCGTGGAATAGACTTTAGCGAAAAACTGTTGGTACTAGTGAATTTACTAGCACCTATATAAAGGCACATACATCAAACGTGGTTACTGAAATAGCTAGCATGCACATGACGGAAATAGTTGTCTCTGATGACCAGTGTAAATAATAGCATGCGTATGAATGAATAAGAATCATTGCATTCAGTCGGAATGAAAATTTATTGTGTAGATAAATCATACGATTACAAATATAATAAAAAATATAACTGAAGCATTTCATCAGGCTTGAATAAAATGACACATACAGAATATAGGGTATAAATATACAAAGTAAAAAGCAACGAATAACACAAAGGACAGGCCTAATTATAAACTATTAGAAAAACATCCTTTGAAAACTTATCAGTTTTCATCCTTATAGCTTTTCATAAAGTGTGGGCTTTGTCTGCATTTTCAGTGACATCCTTCCATAATCTACTTTTAATGCTCATCCTTTACATTGTTAATGACCATATTGCTGTAGATGTGATTCCCGGACGTTGACTGCCTTTTAGATCCTAGGAATAGAAACAAACGCTGATCTGTTAATATGGACTAGACGCATCTGCAGCATATTTTTGCTTTTGCGAAGCTTGAAATAAATGAAAGAGTCAATAGTAACACCACTAATAAATATCAGTTAATCTGAACATATATTACAGTTATCCGACTGCGTGCACTGTACGGAATATTTTTACAACAAAATAACTAAACGTGTAGTTGGCACTGTGTCATAACTACATCGCTTGGAGTCAAAAGCGCTGGTTATATATAGCTGAATTATATTAATAATTAAGGTAAAGGCTGATGTTCATCCAGTGAGAACAAATGTTCCTTTCCAATAGCTAATCTGAAAATAGATTTTATTAAACATATAATCATAGAATGATTTATATTTATATTTTGATTTAGAAGTAGAATTAACCCTCTGACGAGGTCTCATTGGAGGTGGACTGTAGTGTTCTTATGCCAATAAATTTATAATTGACCTCTTCATTATGATATTGATTCGTGTGACCTACAGCTGTGTCATGTAAAGCCTACTAAATCGTTAATGGGTACATATTTCGAATAGGTCTAACTATTTTAATGCTAAATTTAATATTCAACTTTATATCGTTTTCAGATTAAATCTGAAGAAAGTGCAGACATGCACGGAATGCAAGAAGTGTCTGGCTTCATAAAGTGATTTTTTCTTTAGTTTAAACAAAGAGGTAAATAATATATAAAACGAATAATGTAAGATCCGGTTTTTTTTCTTTCTTATTTTCTTTTAGTAGGAACTTTTTGTATATCATTGTTTTCTTATCTTGTATTCCTTGTTGTGATATTCTCTCTAAATAAATGTGAATGTTAAACGGATAGTTCTGGAAACATGTAGGCATGGAAGGACAGTTCAGTGTTTTCCACAACGAATATCATGGGATGACACTAAGCTTGCTGCTATCTGACGATTTATCTTACAGTTTTGGATATTATCACTAATACAATACCTCGACAGAAACGAATGCCTGTTAAGGTTCATTAACGTCTGTGTTGTAATTTAAAACGGGTATAATCCTTTTAGGAAGTGTAAAGTTGCACACTCATTAGACACTTCCGTTGTCAAATATTCAGTTTCGGACGTGCATGGTATCTGTACGTTGTCAAGCTCACTTTTTTTGGAGACAAGCAAATCGTGCATGCAGTTCCATAATGCATGTATGGAAAAGTTTTGAAAATAGAAACAGTTTTAAAGTCTGATTTTATTTTTCAACAAAAATCACATTTGAAAAAATTATAGTTGGTATTAAGTTCAGTTGGTTTCCATATCTGCCATATTTTCAATATTCATTTCATTCCTTGTTGAGAGAACATCTAATAAAACTCTTATACTGATTTTTTGGTTAAATTTGTTACAATAATTGATGAAAAAGTACCTCATGAAATCTCTGAGAAGAAACACTAAAATTGAGAATACGACAGATGTCGGTCAGGAAAAATTGATTAGTTTGAAAATTGTCATTGCCGTTACATAGTTATACGATTCCAAATATCTGCAAATACAATTGTTCTAAATTACAAAGGGACAATTGTAAAGGTTCTATAGTTTCTGATTGTTTCTTATAGTTTGAAATCACTTTAAAGCTTGGAAAGTTCAAACGGTGAGCACTTTGAATTATCAGACATACAGAGTTACAATCACTATTACGTTTATACTCATTTCGTTAGTATAAAATAATTTTCCATTTGGAAAATTTCAGATCAAGTAAAGTAACTACTTGATAAGCTTGTGTCTTAGAGTAAAGTACGATCCCTTAAAGAAAATAATAAAATGTTTTCAAGAATGAGCTAAAATTATGACATACGTGTTTATTGATTTATATATTACATTTCATTTAATTTAAGTAGCCTTAATCAACTTATTCAAAAGGGGAAGTTTAGTCAAATATCATAGAAAATAACAGCATTTACAAATAGAGAGAAACTCCGCACAATCAGATCTAAACGAGATGAAACTTTGCTGATGGTCTCTACTGTTTGCTTCTTTAATATTAATTGCTTGCGGTAAGTTGAAATCCTGCAACCTCAAATATCTAAACAAATTTTAACACCATTTTTTAATAAATATCACCACCTCCATACAATCGAAACGCACTTTTAGCTCGCAAATATAGTATAACTTCTAAATTCCCAACACACACCGGACCAGATTATTTGCAATTTGTGAACGCTCTAGTAGGTTTATCATTAAGGATTTGTCAATATGGGAAGGTGCGGTTAAACAAATATCCGTGATAAACTATGGTCGATGAAAGGATGATCTGAAGGTCTTGCGCCCAAAGAAAAGCCACTTTTAAAAGGAATATTTTATTAATAAAGAGACGATTGTACATACGTCCATTAAGGAAGATTATATTTATTTATCATCTACATATCATTGGTAATACTCGTTAGTATTAAGGGTCACTATAACATGCTTTTGTTGATCTTTAAATAAATACTCTGACCTTATTTAAAAGACACATAGATGCTCTGCCGGAGGAGAGCGACAAAACATGACGATAATCTTATCACGTTGGATATTCAAATGAGAAATATGATCACACAACTGTATTCAAATAGACTTTCACTTGACTTAACTAAAATATCAAGATTGCAGAACGACACGCTAAGGGTCCAGGGATTGAACGTTACTTCTGGGATAGCAATAATGATTATGAATCTCTACCAAAAACGTACATTGAACGAAATAGGGGACATAGGAACATTTTGAACTCTAATTATTATTTTAATATTATGGACTACCAGTCTTAGCTATAGTAAAGTTATAAAAGTACATCCCGTTCCATAAATGTTTCTTGAGACAAGGAATGTATTTTAGGCTGTTTTTTTCGGATTGAAAATAAGTTGTTCAGTTAATCTAGAATTAAATGTTTTAAAGAAATTATCACAGGTCTCATACGTTAAATAGTGGATTTGGATTTGTACTGCTTTTTGGGGACAATGCTTCTATCCCACTTGACCGTAGTACATTTTAGTATAAAAGCCACATACTATGTGGAAACAGTAGATCATTTGCAATACTAATCCACAACAGTGAAGCATCCAAGCACGAGTCATGAGTCATACAATTACCAGCAAAACCGCATATAATAATATTGGTTTCAGTCGACTTTTATTGTATGCAGTAGTGGTACTCGCTATCTTTTTGTACTAGGAGTTGTCGTTGCTTTTTTATTTCCTCTACACTGTTTCGAATTCACTTGCATTAATTATTTTTACTTCTATTACCATCGATTAAAGTTTACTGATCGCGTTGAAACTGCTTTGTGCCACTGTAAGCAGTTCTGAATAAATATGCTAGCGCCACCAGAGACAACAGTTACTATTAAAATAAATTTGATAATAATTTCCATTGGTGTACCTATGGTTGTTGTTGTGGCTGTTACCCCAGCCACACGCTGAACCGATGCAAGCCCACAAATAGTATCTACAATAAAACACGCCCGTTTGTAATTTACGATCAATGTAGTTCGACTGATTTCATCTCGCAGATGCCGTTTCCCTTCGACTATTCATTCATATTGGTATCATAGAGGGTCTCTTATTGTTCTCCGTTAAATAATACAATCTACAATAGAACGACTGGCAGACAATATCCTAACTCATCAAACCGAGAAAGACGCACATGCACTCTACCCAGTTATCATTTCTTATTGCTAAAACTGTCATGAAGTTATCGAAAATACCAGCCTGGACAGTCTGGCACTCATTTCACTTAAAAACACACCTGTTACTTCTGCATTTTTATATCTAATGGACGTCTTTGCCCAGTAAATATTATCCGAATTAATGTGTCCTTTTTGAATAACAGACGAGAACGTTTTGTCGCACTTGAGTTACTATTGGTGGAGAATATTCGTTTTTGAAAGTAACCAGGGCGGATACACTAGTGAATACCACTTTATCGTTAAAGAAACAGACCGTGTTTTGACACATTGATTTGTGGCGTTCGGCTCTGCAATGATTCTAAGCTGACGAGTGCATTAGTACATCAGTGTGGTTTCAAAAAGTTTATTTCTATTTGACACTTAAATAGATTATAGTTGAGTGTATACGAGGGTCCGCTAACACTACTCTGGCGCAGATGTTGACCGACAAGTGGAAAGAAATCACCATCGATGTTAACATTCTTTGTTGTGTCATCCGAAACCCCATCTGTAGATTTGGTAACCTCATCATCGCGGTAAGACTACATCACGTATATAATAATAATTCTAAACTTATTCAAAAACACCAAAAACGATTAACCATCCTTTTTAATTAATGGCGAATCCTTCGAAATGAATTTCATATCCTGCTACCAACGATAGACATCACAAGTATAAAACCTTTTAGAGAATTATCTCGCAAATCACGTATTCCAAATTCTTCCCACCATATATTATTTGTCAGTATTGCTATTGAACCTCACCCAGCAGAAGGTCCGGATATGATGCTTAAATATGATCGTGACTCTTGCACCTTTAAGATGTGAGGTATGTTTTTAGTTATTTCCTACTTGCCTTAACTGCTCAGCATTTTTATGTATTCTCTAGATGAACTTACTACGCGCGGTGGCAAGAAAGTTAGCGATCTGATTTTCCATGTATTGTTTTACTGTCGCAATAGTATTATCATCATACGTTTTAATAAACCCGACCGACCGACTGCTGTCTCTGGTTTCCCGGATTTCAGTAACCTTGTAACGTCGCCCTCTTAGTAAGCGGGGTGGTTAATTGGATTTGTCTGACGTTATCTGGAGGATGACCTCCCTCGATATTATAGCTCAGCGGGAGTGAAAAGGAATAGATTTTCAATAGAGAATTGAGCGAAAATATGGGTAAAAATAAAACAATACGAGCCCCCCCCCCCTTTTTGACAAAAAACTAACAAATTTAATCAGAACAAATTAATAACAGCAATTCCAATTCAAGTTAGATTATGACAATAGAATGTAAGAGGAGTGTCCAATTCGGATTTATATGATCATCATAACGAGAGGTGAAAAGAGCGCAATGTCCACGACCGATCTGCATCACATTCCTTCCTTGACCGTCTATCAACGTATTCCCAGTTCGTCGTCTTCCTAATCTATATGCTTTGTCCCTTCATGGACTTCTTGATCCTTTTATTCTGACGTCGTCGTCCTTTTTCCTCCGACTTCTGTCTTCTGACTGTCCCGACTCTATCCCAGAAAGCTCTTTCTTAAAAGACAACATAACCCTTAAATTTCTGTACAACACACTCTCTAGACGCACATAAAATTCCCTCACGTTACTCACAGAATGTTGGCTACAAACACACTGCTAAATTCTGACTTAGTACGGTAGGACATTGACCTCCGTTCCAGCGCCAGGTCTTAAATTACTACCCGATTGTCCATCGAATATTACCGTATTCTTTTACATATGATACTACATGTTCGATTACTATTGCATAAAATTCACAAATTGTAACTCTCAGTAATCCTTAACCTACAAGATTATTCAAACATTACAAAATCAGATATAATTAGGTAAGTATCGTTAAGTCACAATAGTCTGTATCGTTTAAGTCACGATAGTCTGTATCCTCCTATCAAATAAAGGAAGTTATTTCATATAACCCTATGAAATCCTACACATATGAACATTTGAATCGCATGCAGTCAATTCTACCGATGAACTAATAACAGTATCATTAAAAGGTAAATTGCATAACAATTCTAGCATCAACATTTTCCATGAAATTGAATAAAAATAAATTGCATAACAGCTCTAGCAACAACACATTTCCGTGAAATTGAATTAAATAAATTGCATAACAAGTCTAGCATCAATACATTTCCACGAAATTGAATAAACGGTACATAATATGGAACCTAGTCATAACAAACACATTTACATAAAGCCAACAATCAAATAATATATTATTTGAAGCTAAAGTTGTGTACCTTATTGCTGTTCTCTTTCAGAACTTCTGCGTCCTAGCACTAAAGCCTTTCTTTTCCAAGACTGCCACCTGGTCCCTTTCTTGTTTAACGAGGAAAGCACTATTCTCTTTCGGCCTTCTCGGAGTCAAGGCTACTTTCCTCTTTCAGGATATTTCAGACTAAAGAATTTCGGCTAAGATCGTCAATTTATATTCTGATTGCTTCTAAAGCATACGCCTTAATTTATTCTGCCCAATAGTTGGCAGCGGTCCTTAACTTTTCCCAAGGAAATAATTCCTTTCTTCAGACGTCGACAGCTTAGAATCTGTGAATGACGGTGCATAAAAATTTCCCTGACATAGGTTTTTACCAAGTGGTTAGGGTTGGTAGCTCAAATGTTTACTTTCCAAGGACCGTGTTAAGATACCACGGTCAATTTCATTGAGTTGGAATGCTGCCCCATTGAGGTTTACACTGACATGGGGGAGGGGGAGAGATGAACGAAGATAGGTCGAAGTGACAAAGACTTTTCTGTCTTAAATGCAGTACAATTTTAATGCTCAATGCATTCAACTTTAAAGTTCACTGCAATTCAAAATTCGACACTTCACAAGCCTCAGTCAGGCTCTTGGCGACAAGGCCGTTCAACTTACAATGTCTTTAATGTCAACATGAGACGTTTGCAGTTTATCAGTTTGATATTGGAAATACAACACGAATTCACCTGTGTCGACATCAACAACAACACGACTAGTAAACTCAGTCAAATAAGCGTGGTGGGAAACCTGCTCAGATCTACATCAGCACCACGTCGGACTGAATAACATCCATCCATGTTAATTAAATTTTGTATAATATAAAATCGTACTTTATTGTAAAACATTATCAGTGTTTTGCGTGGTTGTGCATGTGAATCGTTTTCTTCCCGCCAGTACATGAAAAGCTTTAGCGACAATATGACTGCATATGCGCCCATCCAACCGAGCTAGTGTCGGCAGAGTAGAATACAACAGCGGTTCTTGACCGTGCCTGGTTAAATAATTACCAAAGTCAACTGGTGATACAAGTCCATATGATTAAAATACAAACAATCTCGAAGTTTAACCAAGGATGAAACACAACGAGTTCCAGGTCCTGTAGTTAAATCCATGCTGACAATATCATTTTCACGCGTAAGTGGCACCATCCATACAAGTTCATTTCTCACAAAGACACCAAGAAAACGCTTGACTGGTTTTGCCATTGCGAGCAAATAAAGATTAGCTTACGTTGCTTCCTTCTGTGTGTTGTATTCGGAGATCGAAGACCAATTGCCGATGGTATTCGGAGACTTGTACTTGGTAATATAAGGCCTTTGTTTTTTTAATTATTCATGTACGACCTTCCATTACCTTTTTCAGCGCCATCAGGGATGAAGTTCTGACAGTACGTGCGTTTGTTACTGCTGCAGCCCATGCTGCCATCAACACAGGAAGCGATGCAAGACACCTGTCTTTTTTATTTGAGTTACCTCTGATAATAATTTTAGCATCACCAAAGTATTAATATGTTTATCCGCATTAAGCTGAGCGAGTACTATTTGGATCAACAACACGGGGCAGTTTCCGGTTAACTTTACTATAGAAAGTTTCAGTGTTTCCACACAATTGTTTTATATTTTTCTCAGCTATTTTCACTAAGGCTGAGTTTGACTTTGTGATATGATATTATTATTTAACCCTCTAACTTGTGCAATTGTGTTTTCCACAGATATATCGAGTATCCTCGTTCAGCCACCAGATTCTTCCAACAACCATGTTTTATCAGAAAGTATCAAGAAGTAACATTTTTACACGTTATAGAAAATACATGTCTGAACAATTCTAAATGATGCAATGAAAAGTAATAAATCGGGTACAACGTACAAAAGTCGTGTTGTTAAATCTGCAACACATGTATCTGTTTTGATACCGGTCCATGTACGATCATAAATTATAATATGCAAGTGGAGAATGAGGATCGTCTGTTGCAAATTCAAATTTCTTCACATATATCCTGATGACCATTTAACCGCAAATCAGTCACTCTTAATGTGTGAAATATCATTTTACTATAAGGTTGGACATTACCCCCATGCTTCATTTTGAAATACCACAAAAACGTGTTTAGATGGTATAAAACCATGTTGGTAACTTATTTGCCAGGTATATTGTCCCTTAATAGGAGTTGACGCGTGCGCGTCTAAAATATGTGACGAAAACAACAGTGCTGATGTGGTTCCCGACTGCACGAACAACAATAAACATGCGTATGTTGATCGTAAAGAAGCAGGCACAAGTATCCATAAAGTCAATGTTTCTATTAGAAGTAAAATATCAGCGGCACCTGCACCACTACAAAATTACCTCGTTGGCACTGTTCTGACGAAATGAATCACAGGTGGGCTGTATTCTAGTCTGTTGAAATCCAACGTTGACATCAGAATAAGGACACAGTAAATTTTCAGCTAGAACAACATCGTTGGAGCATTTCGAGATAGCAGAATTATATGCTGTCTATGATGTGCCTGATTAGATGCATAAATATAATCTTTTTCCTGATGCTCACTTGTAATCGTGGCTGTATCTGGTGAGTCCGGTAATTGTTGTGGCCACGTCTTATTAGTCAAAAATTGATGATTTCCATTGATGGAATAACGTACGTTGTTGAACAAAGCAACAATACCATTGTTTACAAATCCATCTCGGATAACATCACCGTAATTGGAATCATCGGTCTCTTCAAGTTTCCACTCACTTTCTAGGAATACGTCATGGAAGAAAAATTATAGACGTGTCCTGCACTTGCTATTTTACTTCTCGTTGATCAAGGACCCTAGCCGAGTATGAATAATATTGGAAATCCCCTTTTATCGATCCACCAACATAGACGCGCACATTACAACTTTTGCATCAGCTACATTTTGACACCGATACTTTGTATATACAACGTTGTATGCGAAAGGTTTCTGTAGTTGAATTGTTGAGACCAATAATTCCACTGGCTCCGCTCGTTACTAATCCATCACCTGTTGCTAATTCACCACCGGTAGACAAAGCGTCAAAAACAGCAGCATATAACAACTGAAATAACTTGCACTTATTAACGGAATACCAAGAGGTGCGAAAATGTTTGACATATTTGCAATATTAGGTGCATTTGAGGATAAAATAAGCCATCGTCGGGATGAACAAAATCGTATTTCATCTGCTATTCTGCTACAAATAATGGTGAATTAGAAAATCACGTGGCAATTAACCCACACAGATGAAAACCGTGCAAAGACGTTCGGCAACTGTTATCAAAGATGATTCCTGAATCATATCAGTTTTACAATACTCTGGCCACCCCGTAGTAAAAGCAGATATTATTATTAATGCGCATTTGGTTATGCCACTTAATCAAATATCATCATACAAGTATGGATTTAAAACGACTACACCATAGATTCACATCGTTGCTCGTAAAATCATGAACCGATATGACACCAGCGACAACAATGATGAAAATGACAAAGGAAGTGAAAAGATTCTCGAGACGCTGGTGAAATACACCAATGCAGGTTCGGACATTACCGATGTTTACAAGTCTAGGTACATCTAACACCATATCAACCATTTCCAGTTTCATGCCAAAACCAAAATGAGTTTCACAGAGGTCAGTAAGAAATTAAATAATGTTGACCATCATCTATGTTTTGAAGGGGCGATTTTGTCAGCGTTACATCCGGATAGTGATAATAAAAACCAGCTTAGAAATTACTGACAGCACCTGGGTGGGCTTTTTTGTTTGTTTTGGGAAACGTCCAATTTTACGTTTAAATCTCCAAGACAACACTGAACACATTTAAAACACTTGAAACATATCTCTGTTAATGTGTTCACTTGGGATGACAGTTTGTATCTGCTTGCACTATCCCTACATGGAAATCATGAACAAGAGCGAACTCAGGTTGATTTGTTGGTGAGTCATAAGAAAGATTCATAGTCGGTATCGTATTACGTATGGATAAAGAAGTTTGTTCGGTTGCTACATTGACAAAGCTATTACGAATGTAAAAAGGTTCCAGTCAGACGTTGCATTCATGTTTTTAACACTCAGGATACATACCCACTAATATTGACCTGCTAGCGAGAAAAGGTGTGAGCGACTGGGATAAATTTGCTGAAACTGAGTTGACACCGATTGAATCATTTCATTCATCGTCGTCTCGCGAAGGTATTTCAGAAAATGTTTACGAACACGCAACCACAATTTGATCAGTATATGATTACAAACCCTCGGAGACAATCATGATCTGCATTTACGTACTAATATGTTGTTGTTTGCTGATGTGTTTGAGAAATTCCATGTCCCTGCCATGCTGTGTATAAGCTAGATCCCGCACGTGGGATACGTTGCAGTTCAAAACCAAAATTGAATTGCAATTGCTCACCGATATTGACCAGCATTTGTTGATTGAGAGACAACTTCGTGAAGGGATATTAAAGGCAAGTTCAATCAACCAACAATATGGAGAGGTATGACCCCGCAGCCATCAATATTTACATCATCAATCTAATTCTAATAACCTCTGTTGATATTCAATGATGCAATCGTTACTGGTGGGTGGGTTTCTGTGTCAAGATACACCCAACTGCAACTGTAATTGCGACCACTGATACTTCTTTGAAGTTGATCTAGAAGATCAAAATACCTAAATGACGCACACAACGATAATCCTAGGGATCCACAGAAGAGCTGTCAGTGCAATGTACATGGTTGTCCCCGTATCAGTACGCAATCATGAATTAATACGGACAAAAGTGTACTGAACAAGCCAGACTTGTTCCAAATCTTAGAACCAAACGAAACTTTGCACTTGTACCTGCGACTGGGATTGCGTGTTGCCAAGATCCATCGAATTCTAATAATCCGTCTGCACGCATCGATAACATCGTACATAAAAAAAGAATACGGATGAGAGAACTTAAACATTAATCAGTTTGAGACAGATGTCTTTAAGCTCATCATAAACTATTTATTCGGAGAAATAATGAAAAATCAAGATCAAACTGTTTTAGCAGGATCGGGTCAAGATGTTGGACACCCACACTGAGTTGCTGCTTATTGCACATTACCACCAATGCCGTATACGTGGACATGGCTGAACCAAGTTTGTTAAATAAAATTGATTCCAGCTATTATCCCAAGGAAAAAAAACTTTGTGTAATAACACCAATAAAAATGTTTCTAGAAAATTCAAAGACGAGTCCTCGGGTAATAAAGACAATCGAACAATATGTGGGATTGCGACCACAAATATACTTGGTTTTGGTTGTACGACATGCTACTGAAACCGAAACGAGAGTTAAAGGTGTAAACTGGATATGATTAAAAAAGAACTCCGGCACGACCTGTACGTGGAATGTCTTTGAGACAAGAGTGAATTCGTGCTCACGGCAAATATCATAAAGTGTCGGAATCATCACATGAGCTGGTACCCATATACTAAAATGAGTTTGTTCCCGCTTGATACCAATATATGGATATTCCCCTACTATGGTGTCACCACTCATGCATTTGGGTACTAGGCTATTGCGAATCAGTTTTAATGGGTTAAAACAGATACTGGTTGAGGTTCCGTACTCGCTTAAACTACTTTCAATTTTGATCGTACAAATGTTTGGATGCAAAGCTTTTCTACTTTTTCATTAATCGATCCCAAAAAGTAATATGTTGGTTTTCTCTGCGCATTGATCCGAAATCGTAAACACATCAACGAAACGTACCGGGTCAGTCGCACGACTCTGTCTACCATTTCTCTCTCCACGTGCATACGGATACTGCACAAAGACGTTTCCGAGTGGTTGAAATAGTTCCGGATGTCTTATCATTTTCTGAGTGACACTGATTTGAGTAAAATCGCATTAGCTGGTTTTAATTCGAAAATGCATTCTACTTCATTGTCCAACGCTGTTATGACTATTGAAAGACGTGTTACCCATTTGTGCGATCGCTGGAAAGTTCCCAGCATCGGAGACATCACCAAAAATTCTTACATACTGCTGACCTTGAGAACAGTTCTTGGTTGGCCTACAGGTGCACCAAATTATTTGCGGCATTGTTTTCATGCACCGCAAAAATCGATAAACAAGCAACAATTCGAGTCCTTGATTGTATAAAAACCTGGGATTAAAAGTGACTCAACCGATTCAAGATCGACTGTGACTCAAGCACCTCCAAAACCGGCTATAATATCAGCAACAACTATGCCGGCTGTGGTTCATAAAATCATTAATGACGCCGCTCAACCACGATTATCTGATTGCAAATATATCAATGGTAAGTGGATTACGGTTTAGAACGCGAGTGTAATAAAACATTATCATAGGATATAGGCGGTTTTGCAGGCTACTGTACTACCTTTGCCTGTAACACTTCACTGTCATTGGTTATAATTGCTAATAATCTACGGTTTCCACATAGCATGTGACTTTTATGCTATAGCTAGCAAAAGTCATGGATGTGTAGGTGTGTATAGAGGCAATGACTAATAGAATAAATTTTAGTCCAAAACAGCTATTATCACCCCCCCACCCCCACCCCCCCACACACACGTGCTCTAATCACATTTCCTCACATACATAATTGCAAAGAGTTATCAAAAGTCTCAATACTAGTTAGGTTTTTCCACGAATTTTCCATTGACTCCAAAATCCAAATATTCAAAGCTTTCATAGTTGTCCTCCACTTTAAATGGTTCTCACCACATTCCAATTACATGGAATTTAAGACCCTGGAAGGTTAGAATCTGAATCCTGCAAGCCTGTGTACAAGCATTGTGACTACAGAGTGTATGAAGTCAACTGTTCATGGCTATGTACGCTCTGTGTAAAGGTCAGGAGTAAGAGTCAATATACAGGAAGACATGGTTTTCCACTTTAATTGTTGATTTCAGTTTCTTCTGTAATTATTTAGTATTTGGTCTGGAATTACATTGTATCGCGTTTACAATTTCAGTGGTTACCTCATTTTAAGATATTATGTGTATTTATATTTTGTGTATTCTTTTCATTATCGTAGTTTCATGGAGTCATTTTGTTAACATTTTAGATTTTAGTTATCTCTATGATCGTAAGTTTGCATGATGAGTCATTCTTGCATAGTGCGTAAATTCATTCATAAAGTTCCAAGGCTGATCTGTAGTATTTTTAAGGTAAACAGCACATTACCTGATTTTTAAGGCACGAGTTCATGAAAGGTCACACTGACCTAATTCGTGATTAGTCAGAGATATTCGTGATTAGTCAGTGTAATCTACTTGATTTTGTTTAACAGTTTAAATCATTCTGGAAAGAATATGAGACGCTTTCTATATTGCGTAATAGTTATGTATATCAGAGATTTTACCTGGAGATTTTGACATCCCTAGTGTTTATATAAGTCTTGGAAGAACATGTAGTAGTGTTCAATTTAGAGGATTCATTCATTTAATTCAATCGTTCAATGGATTTGCAAAATGGTCGAACTAATCCAATTTGGGGATTATAGATATCACGGAATTATTGTGAATTCATTTACATACATTTTGGGATTTTATCAGTGCGGGTAATTCATCGCTATTGGTATACACCTGCATAAGTGAACATTCTTAGGAATATCAATGGAATTCGTTTTGATTTACTCGATAATTGTGGACTTGATAGAACACTTAAAACTATTTCGGACCTCATTCATCATACCGTTAGCAATTTTTACTTATTCACTTTGTATTTCAGAGAAATAAAATAAAACATTAAATTCTACAAAACTGGTTGGATTTCGTTCGTTTTTTTCCATAGTTGAGGCCATAGAGTGGTAACAATTCACACACACACACACACACACACACACACACACACACACACACACACACATATATATATATATATATATATATATATATATATATATATATATATATATATATATATATATATATATAAGTAGTTAAGTGGGATACTATACGTACAATGGGAATTAGCATTACGGAGACCCCTGGGACAATATACGTACAATGGAAATTTAACATGGCAAAAAATCGTGGGTCAATATACGTACAAGGGGATTTAACACGGAGAAAAATCGTGGGACAATATACGTACAATGGAAATTTAACATGGAGAAAAACGCTGGGCCACTTTAGGGACAATGGGAATTTAACATAGAGTTTGGGTCTGTCTAGGGACAAGGGAAATTAACATGGGGAATAGAGTTTGGGGTTTTGGGATTTTTTTTTTTTTTTAAAGTTTTTTTAAATTTAAATTTAAATTTAAATTTAAAAAAAGGGGTAGGCAATGGAAAGGCTATCTCTTTTCGAGAAATATGGCTGGCCCTGAAAAGGGCCTTTGGGTTTATGTTAATGTATTCATTAACATAAATGGTACCGCATTGGTCTTCTTCTTGTCCTTAGGCTACGTCTCACTGTTGGTCCGTAAATCAGCACTCTTTTCAGGCATCCTTGTCTTTCTACGTAGATCCTACGTATCCACAGGCTGGTGTTTGTCTTGTGGACAACGGCCCACTTGGATCGGACATACATGGGTATGTCCGTCCGGAACATCATGGAAGACACAAGCGTAGAAGATTGCACATCGGTCCACATCTTGAAGCGACGAGAACAGGTGAATCAATGCACTGAACTGCGCTTATTTATAGGTAGAGGCAGGATTGAAACGGATTGAGTTCATTCACCAATCCAAACACGCGTTACAAAATTCAGTCAGCCCGCATCCAATCCGAAGAGAGTAGTCTGTGACGTCAGTTGGTCTATATAGATTCGCTAGCGCTTGTGTGCAGTCAATCTATGCGACAGTGATTTAACATGACGGAAACTCAGAAAACGATCCATTGGGGTGCACCAGCAGGGGAGACTGCCCAAGGGAACCCGGACTTACTTTCAGAAGAGGTACATTGGGATTTTGTGGATTTTCTTACCTCGCAAGAATTTGTTCCGGAACCTTCGTTACCTTCTTCATTACCGCAAGTTGAGAATTTTAGACAGAGACAGAAAGAAGAATTGGAGAAATTTATGCAACGACAAAAGGAAGCGGAACAAGCTTTTCTCCTACAGCAACAGCAACAGCAACAAGAAGAGGTAAGAAAAAAACAACAGCAACAACAGCAAGAAGAAGTAGCAGCAAAGAAACAAGAGGGTGAAAATCAAACGGCTACGGTACTGTTGGACATTTTAGCGGAGTTAAGAAGTCTGAAACAAATGTATCAGACTTCTTTATCACGACCGAAGAGAATACGACCTTCCCGAGCTAAACACGCCAACCCTGTGACTAAGCCTGTCGTACCACCCTTAGTGATTTCAACCCAATCATCAGAAGTAGGCCTTGGCCGTGGCAAAGGCTTAAGGCAGTTAAAGTTGATTGGTTAAACTCACTCCTACACCATAAAGAAAAAAGGCCCTTTTCAGGGCCACCCACATTTCTCGAAAAGAAATACAATTTCAATTTGCCAATAACTCAAAAATAAACCCACCCATTTTACCCTTATAGTACGTGTCTGTGTATGAGTGCGTGAGTGTAGCTTCTTATTTTAAAATCAAAACTCAAAGACACTTACCTTATATCATTCATGTATTCTTTTATCCATTTTTTTACAATCCAATTCACAATTCACCACAGAACACTTTAAAAAGTTCGTACACTTCTTCTTTTTCATTATTTAGTCTCTCTGTTTTTTGAATTTCTTCACCGTTTTTTCCTCATTTTCTTCCCTTCTTCTTTTCTTCTCCTGTTTCTTTGCCTCTTTTAAATAGAATTGTCTTCTTTCTTCCTCTTCTTCCTCTGAAGAATCCCTCTCTTCTTCCGAAGAATCCCTCTCTTCTTTTGAAGAATCCTCCTTTTCTTCTGACTCCTCTTGTTTCTTTTTTGGGCAATCTGGAGACCAATGTCCTTTTTCTTTACAATAATAACAGGTATCTTGACTTTTGTCTTTTTTAGCCCCTGTTTTTGTTCTTTTTTGACGGTCTGGACACTCTGAAGACCAATGCCCTTTCTTCTGACAGATATAGCAAGTATCCCGACTCTGATCTCGAAAGGAAGGAGAGTAGTCTGTCGGCTGGTCTGAAGAGAATTTTCTAATGACCCCTCGCAAAGCTCTGACGAAACGTTCCATCTGGGTAGTCTCTTCCATCGTTGTGCTCAGCTTGAGAGTGAAATGAATAGTGAAAGGACAAGACACACACCCTTTTTATATACGCTGGTTTGCCAAGACTATAAATTAGTCTATGGTGTTTAAACTTGAGTCATTTGACGTTTTGCACTCAAGACGAAACGATCCCATTCATTCGAGAAGAAAGAAGAAGAAGAAAGTAAGAGGCAGAAACGTGATCTATCGCCTCGTACCAGGGCTGAAATCTTGGCACAGATTCATGCCAGTGATTTTGAAGAGGACATGAGTGAACCAGAATTTGAAACCTCTAAACCAAGTTCGTCACCCTTAGTCAACCCTGAAAAATACTATTCCATTCGAGAGACGGAAAGCGCTCCTCTAGAAAATTTAGAACCACGGCTTACACCTACACGGTGAAGTTTAAAGATTTCAAGGTCGACGTACCCTTGGAGAAAGCAGAAGGGTTCATCACCGAGAGGTGGGATTCTTTGCTCACCGCACTCAAGCGACAATGTCAAGCCAAAGATGACGATCGCCTGACACTATCCATAGATCACGACGGTTTGAAATCCCCTGTTTGGATCGAGTTTAGCAGACCTGCAGAACTGACCCCTTCCAAAATCATGGACAAGATTCAACACGTACAACAATCTAATGACCAGTTTGACATCACCGATGGTAAAGCCACACTGAAAATGGCCCACGTCTCTCTTCCTCAAGGGACAGGACGTAAAAAGATGTTATTGGTGAACGAGCTTCGCAGCATTAAGCGTAGTCTTGTCCAAATTCACAATCCTCATGACCAGATGTGTTTAGCCCGTGCCATCGTGGTGGGACGAACCTATGCCAACAAGAACGACACGACAGAATGGAAAAGAACCTGGAACACTATTCAACGATCCGATCGAGCCAAACAACGAAACGAAGCAGAACTCCTGTTGCAACAAGCTGGCCTGTCCAAAGACACACCCTGTGGCATTCCTGAGATGCAAAAATTGCAAGATGCCCTAGCTCCACGCTACACCTTGAAAGTGCACCCTCAAGAAATGCGCGGGTCTCTGTTGTTTCGAGGCCAGGATTTTAAGGACGGAAAATACATTCATGTTTATCATCACGATGACCATTTCGATACCATTACCAGTATCACCGGATTCCTGAGATACGGTTATTATTGTGAGAAATGTGATTATGGTTATAACAATCGAGAGCAACACAAGCATTGTGGATTGAAATGCCCAGGATGTTTGGCCTCTCCACCCTGTCTGAGCGAAGAACCAGTGCCTTGTTCGACTTGTCTGCGCACGTTTGTCAGCCCTGCCTGTTACCAGCAACATTTGAAAACACAAGGTTCACAGAAGAAATGTGCTTGTCAACTCCTGAGATTGTGCCCTACGTGTGGACAAGGCATACTTACCAACAATGCCAAGGCACACGTATGTCGAGGAAAGAAAAAATGTCACATTTGTCACCACATCGTGGACTTGGAACACGAATGTTACGTGCAAAAATACCAACCCCCACCAGAGAAAGAGGACGGTCACAAGAAGAAAGGCAATTTCATCTTTTTCGATTTCGAATGCATGCAAGAGACTGGCATTCACATCCCTAATTTCTGCGTGGCTCATCGAGCGTGCGAGAAGTGCATTCAAGAACCTATCTTCAGTCATTGCCCTCACTGCAGCAAGATTCCTGGAGGACGTGAAAAGATCTTTCGGGGACCAAACACGTTAGCCGATTTTGCCCAATGGGTCTTAGACCCCATCGACAAGACGTGGAGCCAAGAGGACATCGAACGTTACGGAGATTGTCATCGTCATGCCACGGTGATGGCTCACAATTTCTCCGGATACGATGGACAGTTTCTTTTGAGGTACTATACGGAACATGGCACCGAACGTCCTAAAGTGATTTTGAACGGAGCCAAAATCATTTTCATGCAAGTGGGACAAGTGCAGTTTAAAGATTCGATGAGTTACTTGGCCATGCCTTTGAGCCGAATGCCTAAAACGTTTGGAATGACAGAAATGGCTAAAGGGTACTTTCCACACTTTTTCAATACGGAAGCCAATCAACATGCTGTTCTACCCGATTTGCCTGAGGCTCACTATTACGACCCCGACAACATGCGTACCGAACAACGAGAAGCTTTCTACGCTTGGCACCAAGCTCACGCCTCGGACCCTTTCGACTTTCAGGAAGAAATGTTAAAGTATTGTCGTTCCGACGTGGACATTTTACGGCGTTGCTGTGGAAAATTTCGAGAACTGTTCATGGAACACGGAGGGGTCGATCCTTTGAAAGAAGCTTGCACCATTGCCAAAGCGTGTTCCTTAGTGTACCGACAATGATTCATGCCTGAAAACACCGTGGCTGTCATCAGTCCTCAAACGACCCACTATGTCAAGCGTCAATACTCGGTCAAAGCCCTACGTTGGTTACATTACTTGTGCGACAAGGAAGACAAATGGATTCAGCATGCCCGCAACGGAGGAGGCGAAAAGACCATCGGAACGTATTCGGTAGATGGCTGGGACTTAGAAAACCCCAAGATCGTGTACGAGTTTAACGGTTGCTTATTTCACGGATGTCCCGTCTGTTACCCTGACCGTGACACTAAAAATCAGTTTTTGCAACGAACCATGGAAGACTTGTACCAGGACACTTGTCAGCGACGCCTAAAGTTAGAACAGCAAGGATACCAAGTGGTGGAAATGTGGGAACACGAGTACGATCACCGTTTGAAAACCGATCCCGAGTTTAAACGCCTCGTGGAAAGTTACCAGTTCATGGACCCACTGAACCCGAGGGATAGTTTGTACGGAGGAAGGACCAATGCCACCTGTTTGCTGTACCAAGCCGACGAAGAGAAAGGAGAAGAAATCAAATACTTGGACGTGTGTTCGCTGTATCCCTACGTGTGCAAATATTGTCGCTTTCCTGTAGGGCACCCGCAATTGTTCACGGAACACATCGACCTGAAAAACATTCGACAATACGAAGGCTTGATCAAGTGTAAAGTTTTGCCTCCCACGAACCTATACCATCCCGTCTTACCTCACCATTGTCAAGGCAAACTGATGTTTTCATTGTGCCGTACTTGTGCAGGGACGTGCAACCAGGACCAACCTTGCCATCACAGCCAGGAAGAACGTGCCTTGACGGGAACCTGGGTCAGCGTGGAATTGTTCAAAGCTCTGGACATGGGATACCAACTGTTAGAAGTGTACGAAATTTGCCACTTTCCCAAGACACAACAGTACCACAAGGGTGACCCTACTCAGAAAGGCATTTTCGCCGACTACGTGGATGCCTTTTTGAAACTGAAACAAGAAGTCAGCGGCTATCCTTCCTGGTGTCAGACTCCCGAAGACCAAATACAATTCAAAGAGAAATACTACGCACAAGAAGGCATCTCTTTAGACCACATCGAGAAAAACGAAGGCAGGCGATCGTTTGCCAAAGTGATGTTAAATTGCTTGTGGGGTAAAATGGCACAACGACCGTGTTTACCCAAGACGGAATATTTGACAGAACCTTCCCGCTACTTCCAGATGATTCACGACAAAACCAAATACATGAAACACGTGGACGTCGTTCGAGAGGATTTGATCTTGGTCAATTACGAAGAAGATCTGGACTTTGTACAAGACGACCCTTTTGGAAATGTCATCATTGCAGCTTACGTGACAGCTCATGCTCGCTTAAAATTGTACGAAGCTTTAGAACTGTTAGAAGAACGCGTCCTGTACTTTGACACGGACAGTTGCATTTACATCCATCACCCGATTCAACAGCACCCTGACATCGAAGGAGACCGTTTAGGAGCCTGGACAGACGAGCATCCCGACGACAAGATTCTAAGTTTCGTCAGTGGTGGTCCCAAAAATTACGGCTACGAATACCGGGACAAACAAGGAGAAGTGCACATGACGTGCAAAGTGAAAGGACTGACTCTGAATCATCGTACCAGTCGAGTGGTCAACTTTGGGGTATTGAAAGAAGCCTTGCAATCGGGAGAGGATGGAAACTTTAAAGTGACCACCTATCAACCGAACAAGATTGTACGTTTACCCACTCACCACATCGTCAGTCGACCCTTGGAAAAAGTCTATCAAATTGTATACCAGAAGCGAGTGCGACTTCCCAATCACTTCACCTTACCGTACGGTCACGTCGGTATTGGTCTGTATATGAAAAGGAACCCTAGGCAAGATCGATAGTTCATTGTTCATTGAAGTAACTTACCATGTCGTTGACGAAGAAGAAACCAGATTGGTTAGGAGTCAAATGTTGGACATCACCGAGACCAGGGTTTTGAGGCTTGGACACAAGAGGTGGCCCAGTATGCACGAGAGTTATTCAAGGAAAAAAGTTACTTTTCAACCTGTGTTAGTGACGGTGCCAGAAGAACCCGTCACCCAGGACAGGACTGTCGTGGACAGGCCTGAAAGACCCTTTCGGGAGGACACTTGTGTGACCTTACCCCTACTATAGAACTGGTTAGAACTTTACCCAAAACATGTTGTACAGACACTTGTGTTTATTCCACGTTCATGGTTATCATGTGCCTTTTATTCTTGTACTTAAGCCTTTGGCTTTTATGCATTTTTGTCTTTCGTATTCATGTTTGAAACATTCAATAAACGTGTTCTGAAAAAGTATATAAACTCTTGTCTTGTTTGTTTTTCGTGTCACAAGTGACATTTCTCACACCATGGCTACCTCTGCTGTCTCTGCTCCCTCTTCCTCTACTGTCAAAGTCATCGACGAACACTTAGATCGTGCCAGTTGGGAGGCTTTGTATCTTCGCCATCCCTTTAACATGCTCATTGCTGGACCTAGCGGTTCAGGCAAAACCGAATTCGTCAAACGTTTGATCGAACATAAACATCATTTGATCGATCGACCCCCTCAACGAATCGTGTGGTGTTACAAAGAGTGGCAATCGGCGTACAGCCTCTTGCGAGAAAGTCAAGGCGATTCCATCGTGTTTGTGGAAGGCATTCCTAAAGAAGACGACGGCATCGTCTCTGACTCCCGTCTAACCCATTTGGTCATTTTCGACGACATGTTAGGAGAAGACGAAGAAGAAATTAAACTGTGGTTCACGCGCAAAGGGCATCACCGTAATGCCAGTGTCGTTTACATCACCCAAAATTTGTTTCAACAAAGTAAAGCCCATCGCACCATCAGTCTCAATGCGCATTACGTAGTCTTGTTTAAAAGCCCTCGAGATAAATCGCAAGTGCAAGTCTTAGCCAAACAGTTAGGAACGCCTTGGCTGACTCAGGCGTACGACGATGCCACTCAAACTCCACACGCCTATTTACTCGTCGATTTGAAACCTACGACTCCCGAGGATTTGCGATTTCGTACCCACTTGTTTCACCACTGGTGCCAAGACGGAGGGCCTGTCCTGTACACGTCTCCGTCCTCGACTTCATTTCACTCCCCATAAAAAAAAAATCTATAAAAACCTCAGACCCTTTTTCGTCTGTCTCACTCTCAGTGCGAACATGACGTCCGTTCAGTCGCATCTTCCCGTCAAATTGATTCGTGCCTTGTATGGCATCAGTCGAGAAAAAGATCCACAAACACGAGCTCGTGTCTTAGAAGCTAGTCTCAAAGAAGTCTTACGATGGTTCACGGTGACGGCACGTCAATTACTCCAAGGAATCATTCAGATTCCTCATCAAACCAAACGCTTTTTCGATCGAAACAAAGTCGCTTTGGTCCAACTGGCCGATCCCCGCATCGACACTCAAACCAAAAATAAATCATTTTGAAACCTGGAGGGAGCGGTACTCTGGGGGGGGGTCATCATTCGCTCACTCTTAAGATGGGATCCTAATGCCCCCAAAGTTATACCCAAGACAAAAGTCCAACGAAGCCCCAAGAAGAAAAAGACCAGGTCCCCAAGGAGAACTTCTCCAGTGGCAGGACCCTCCTCTGACCAGACACCACCACCCCGGAAAAAGAAAAGAAGCCCCCAGAAAAAGAAACAGAGAAAAAGTCCCCAGAAAAAGAAAAGTCCACAGAAAACTAGTCGCAAGAGAGGCACTTCGGCCAGGACGCAACCTTACACTCGCAAACCACGACCTGCCACAGCGGTGACTGCGTCTCCGGCAGCTTCACGTTTGTCCACTTCTCCGTTAATGACACCCAGAACTGAAGAGTACTTGGAGACGATGATCACACCAAGAACTTCTCCGTTGATGACCCCCAAAAGAACTTCCCCAGTGGCAGGACCTTCCAATTTAGTGGCAGTGGCTGCTGCTCACAAAGTACCTTCTCCCAAAATCAAAGTTCAAGAAAGATCGGGCATGTTACAAAGTTTACTGGATTTGTCCAAGCAAGAACTGGCTCGATTTAGTCCGTTGCGTACCCCTGCACGACGTGTCATGCCTGTCCTCAAACTGATACGACGTAAAGACAATCAGTGGCGACGCGTTCCAGTATAAAAAAGGCCTGTGACCAAGTCGGGTATCAGTGTTTTTTCGGTGCTCCTGAAGACTCAAAGATGTCACCCTCCAGAAAACCCCAAGGAAAGAAAAGGAAAGGACTGCCACCACGTTTAGCCAAACATGGGGACATGTTATCTGTCCTGTCCAAAGCTTCTCCACCCCTACGAAAAAAACTCATTCAAACGGCCTCCAAAGAGGTCATCGATACCGTGTGCGAATGTTGTTTGAACGTTTTGAAAGGCACGATCCCTTTGTCCAAACACCAGAAACAATGCTTAAGCAAACATCGTCACGTTCTTCGCCAAATGGTTCAAAAGAAAATTCCCATTCGTCAAAAAAAGAAGATGTTAGTGCAACGTGGAGGTATTTTACCTCTCTTGTTAGGCCCCATACTGAAAGGAGTCTTGGGAACCATGTTGGGAGGACTGGTGGGACAAGATAAAAAGGCCTTCGGAAGTCCCAAGATCTCAGAATCGACCCCTGACAACCCCATGGAAGGACGAAAACTAGCTTTAGTGCCTTACAAACGATGGATGGAATACCATCGGTGGCAAGAACAACGCACCCCGCATTTACCTCCCAATCCCCATTTGAGCGAGATGTCCCAGTTACAACACGAATTGCAGTCCTTGATGGATCGCCAAGATTTGTCTGAAACAGAAAAATCGCAAAAGTACGGTCAACTCTTGCAACGACTGCAACTCTTTCACCAGAAAGCTTTAGACGAAACAGCTCTACCCACTCTGAAAGATTTTAAGACCTTGATGAAAAGTCCAGCACCATCACCAGTACCAGTACCACCAGTACCCGTGACCAAGACAGAAAAAGGAGAAGAAGAGGAAGGGTTTCAAACTCCACCAGAAAAAGTACGCAAGTTAACAACACCACCTACCTCCAGAATTGGATGGATTAAAAAGATGATGGCCACCCCTTCTTCCTCACAAGAGAAAAAGAAAGTGAAGACAGAAGTGAAGACAGAAGTGAAACAAGAACCGATATCCCCCGCTCAGACATCCTTCTCCTTTTCGACGCTTATTGCTGGCCGCACACGCAAAGCATTGCAATCCAAGAAAATACCCCAAGAGAAAAAGTGTAGCATCCTCCAAGAGTGGGTGTCTTATTAACACACCAACCAACACAAAAAATGGAAAAAGTCTTAGCCAGCATTTACTACGATCCCTCGCATCCTGCAGGTTACGCAGGAGTTCAGACATTGTATCGTGCTGCCAAAACTCGACTGAAAAGTCTCCGTTTACCTCAAGTGCAACGATGGTTACAAGGCACCGAATTTCTGAACCAAGCTTTCCAAAAAGAATTAAAGAAACGTGATATTCATTTTTTTACCACCGAGAATCCCGAAACCAAAGCCAGCATCGTGGAACGTTTTCAACGCACTTTGAAAGAACGCATGTGGAAATATTTTACGCATCACCACACTCTGAAGTACATCGACATCTTACCGCACCTGGTGCAAGCGTACAACCAATCTTACCATCGAAGCATCGGACGTGCCCCGCAAGACGTGACTCCCGAGAACGAAGTGTTGGTGTTTGAGCGCCTGTTTGGTACGTCCCCGACGAGGGCTGTCCCCAAGAAAAGTGGAGAGTTGGCCGTAGGAGATTGGGTGCGCATTGGCAAAACCAAACGCACTTTCGACAAAGGTTACTTACCTAACTGGACGACCGAATTGTTTCGCGTCACTGGACGAGTGCATGGCCGTCATCCTGCCGTCTATAAATTGGAAGACATGAACGGAGAAGTGCTCAAAGGAACGTTTTATTTGCCCAAGTTACAACGTGTCACCAAAAAAGAAGACGACGTGTACGACATCGAAAGCATTCTCGAACGCAGAACCCGTAAAGTGGGCAAACGACGTGTCAAAGAAGTCAAAGTACGTTGGAAAGGATATCCGCCCAGTTTTGATTCTTGGATCGACGCTTCGCAAGTCATCGACTATAAAAAGAAGTGACCATCATGCCCTTTCACACAGCAGACGCAGCTACGTCGACCACTCCTCCTTCCCCTAGTTCTTCTGTGTAAGATTTACAAAAACAACCCTTGTGGGTGTGATGTGGAGAACGTGTGCCTAAAACGCAAATCGTCTTTTTCTGCCAAATCTTCGTGGTGTATTGTGTCATCCGGGCAGCCATCGCCAATTTGAGTTTGCAACAAGGAGACAAACAATTGTGGACCATTTTATTGAGCAGTTGCATCGGTTACCTGCTTCCTAATCCCTCCCTGAAATTCACCTCGAACGGGAACCCCGGGAACCTTGTGTCCAGTGCCAGTGCCAGTCACCACTTCAATCACAACCAGAACCCCATTTTAGACGGAGACACGCCTCTGACGTCCAGTAACCCCTCGGACAGCCACAGAACTCTGGAATTATGAGTCACCAAAACCAATTTTACTTAACTTTACCCAGTGACAGTTCCATGGAGGTGTTTCCCAAGAACACGTTGTGCTGTTACACGACCAAATTACCTCAGGCCATCCAGTTAGATCACGAAGCCCATTGGGAAGTGGCTTTAGTAGAAATGATTCACCCGACCCAAGTCCTCAATGTCCTTCCCAATCAAAATTTTTTTGATGTGGAAGTTCATGACGAGCAAATGCAACAGTGGATGGATAGCAATGTCAAATATGACAAGAAAACCCGTACACAAAAGTACACCACCTATCACTTGTTCATTCCCCAAGGCTATTATTTTAGTGGTCAACATTTGGTCAGCACCATAACCTCCAGGTTTAATGTCGTGTTTCTGAAAGCTTTGGAGCATGTCAACAAAAATGTCACCATGGAGTACCACAAAGCAGCTCGTCGCTTCTTGATGAAATTTGAACGAAGTAAAATCTTGTCCATTTTATTTTGTCCTGAATTGTTTGACATGTTGGGCGGAGACATGGACATGAGAAAGGCCATGCTCAAGAAAAACGAATTACCCATCGTTTACGACAACGAGTCTTTTAGCAAGTTATTTCGTGCCCCGGTACAACTGAACCAAGGACTGAATTTGATGTTCGTGTATTCCGATGTGGTGGAGTACAAAATGGTGGGACACACCTCCGTACCGTTACTGCGTGTCATTCCTTTCAAAGTGGATTCTGCCACGAACGCTGACGAGGAAGGTGGAAACACTTACCACGTCCACCGCGAATTTGTCCATCCTCACTATTTGCCTGTCAGTAAGTCGTATTTGGACACGGTCAACATTGCTATAAAAGGAGATCTGGGACAAAATATTCCATTCACCAAAGGAAAAGTCACGGTGAAACTCCATTTTCGAAAACGGTTCTCTCACGACTCGTAAGTAAGTCATGTATCCAGTGTACCGAGGGGTTGCTCGACAGCGAGGTCACGGTTTAGGAGACATGTTAAAATCGGCCTTTCGTTCGGTGGCCCCGGTGTTGAAACCGATGGTGACACGCGGATTGCACGCCTTGAAAGATGCGGCACTGACGCAAGGCAAAGAATTTCTCCAAAATGTCATCATCGACAAACAAAACCCTAAAGAAGCCTTCATGAGGGCAGGCAAAAATGTCTTGCTGCAAACGGGTAAAGACATTTTAGGCCAACGAGAAACACCTATAAATGCCCTGCACGCTACCGAGTCAGGCATTCAGCAAGGACAAGGCAGAAAGAGACGACGAAGAAAACACCCTTTCACCAGACTTCAAGCGAGAAAGGCCAAGAAAAGAAGAACCGTTCGAGACTTAGACGTTTTCGATCATTGAGAAAAGAGACAAAAAAAATGATGCACCGAGAATCTTGCGCTTGTTCCAAGACGGAACTGGATCTGTTTGCCATGCCCCCTACCATGATGACCATGCAAGAATCCCAGTGGGTGGAATTTCACCCCGTCTCCTCACTGACCGATTCCGCTTCCATCGAGTTTGAAATCAAAGGACAGCCCGAAGATTACATCGATCTGAATAGCAGTTACTTGTACCTGAAAGTCAAAATTCTAGATAAGACTGGAGGTGCTATAGACGATGAAGCAGTAGCTCCCGTCAACAATTTCATGCATTCCTTGTTCAGTGGAGTGGACTTGTACTTGAATAACAAACTGGTCAGTAGCAGCATGGATACTTACCCTTATCGTGCCTACCTGGAAAATCTCTTGACGTACGGAATAGATGCCAAGAACACTCATCTCAATGCCTGTGTGGTATGGGAAGCTGACGAACCTACCAAGTTTGAAATATTGGAAACTGATGAAAAGAAAGACAACAATGATGGATTTGTAGAACGAAGAAAGAGAATCACGGGAGCCGACACAAGTTTAGAACTGATGGATCGTTTGCATTTGGACATGTGGTTGCAAGAAAAGTATTTGCTGAACGGGGTGGATGTCCGCCTGAGACTGAATCGTAGCAGTGCCGCTTTCCATTTGATGGCTGATAGTGACGGTTACAAAACCAAAATCCTAGAAGCCAGACTCTACGTACGCCGTGTGGAAGTGTTACCTAAAGTGGGAAACGACATCAGTCAGACGTTGAGTAGAACGACCGCCAAGTATCCCATACGACGCGTGGAAGTGAAAACCTTCACCATTGCCAAGGGACAGCGATCCATGATCGAAGATCATCTGTTCCAAGGACAGTTACCCAAACGTTTGATCGTTGGTATCGTCGAGAATACAGCCTTCAACGGAGCTGCCGAAAAAAATCCTTTCTACTTTCAACACTTTGGCGTGTCCAAAATCGAAGTCAGTCGCGATGGCAAGACCTTGTGTACCCGACCTTTCGAACCTGACTTTACCAAGAAGAATTACTTGAGATCGTACTTGTCCCTGTACGAAGCCACCGGACAGTTAGGAACCAATACCAGTCACGGTATTACGTACGAGGATTATGCAGGAGGCTACGCTTTGTGGGCTTTCGATTTCACTCCAGACCAAGGCAGCGACGAGGGACATTTCCACCCTATAAAATCCGGCCAGATTCGTGTGGAAATTCAGTTTAAAGACCGAGACCCTGATGAAACGGTGAACGTCATCCTGTATGCAGAATTCGATAATACCATAGAAATCAACAGTTTGAGAGAAGTCATCCTAGATTACTAGAAACCATGGAAGACTGTTATCCCTCTTTACCTAGTGGAGAAACTTTTAGTGTTGGATTATTGTTAAAAATGTTAGAGTTGTTGTTTAGTGTTAAGTGATTTTTGAATAAAAAATGTTGTGTTTTGAAAAAAATGCCTTTGTCTTTTGTTTAGCTATAAGAATGTTGGATTGATGCTCTTTCATTTCTTACTATCCCTCTCATGACACTCACTAAACGTTGCGACTCAAAAATTGTGTGGGGGATGTTTTCCTTCACGTCCGCGCTTTAACTTTAAGAACCGGGTTGTTTCCAGTCTAACCATCCATTGTCGACTCATCCTCCTAAGAAGATGTGCTCCAAACTAGCTAAACTCAACGAAGCCTACGTGAATTTGCATAGGGTCAGACACAGTCTGATACCGTAGCCAGAAGAAATAGAGAATGTGAGAATGTTAAAAATCACTGAAGACCTGATAGAAGAGCTCTTCAGAGAAGAAATGAACAGGGAAAAAGAAGAATGGACAGAGAAGTACAGACTTCAGAGACAGCAGCAACAACAACAACAAGAGCAGCAGCAGCAGCAACCTGAACCTGACAGAGGCTTTGTCGATTGCCGTATCGACACCAAAGAGTTCTTCTTTTCTTTCCGAAGAAGCAGACCTATCGCCAGAAAGTCTATCCTCAGAGGACATCGCATTCTTAGAAACTAAAAAAAGAATGCCATAGCAAACAAAAAAAAACAGCCCTTTTCAGGGCTACCCCAATACTCTAGAGAAGAAATAACGATCGATTTGCCAATGTGTGTAGGTAGAGTAGTGTGAAAATAAACACTAACTCTTTTTTAAAAAATGTGAGGGTATTTGTTTGTGTGTTAGTAAGTGCTTAAGTAAGTTGGTATGAATAGTAGATTAAAATCATGTTTTTTTTGGTGTTTGAGGTGTATATTTGGAGTTAGATTGGATTGCTTTGCGTATGTGGATAGTCTAATGAAGTGATTTATAAAAAATTTTAAAATAGTGATGGGTAGCATAAAAAAGTGAGTGAGTGTTTCTTTTAGGTCCGCGCGTTGTTGTTTTTGGTCATGATGTAGGTAACATCAATTTTATGTTTTTTAGGGGGATGTTTTCCTTCACGTCCACGCTTTCACTATAAATTGAAACTCGCTGGGCAGTCTAGCTACCCTTGTTGATTGATCAACACCAAAAATGAACACGAGACTGTCTAAACTGTTGGAACTTCATGTGCACCTGGAATATGCCAGGCGCCTGTTGAATGAACTGGCCGCGGAAGCCATTGTGGAGGAGGGAAGGATAAGAGAGGAGGAGGAAAGAAGAAAAAAAGAAGAGGAGGAGAGAAGATATAAAGAAGAAGAAGAAGAGGAAAGAAGATACAAAGAGGAGGAGAGAAGAAACAAAGAAGAGGAGGAGGAGAAGGAAAAGAAGAGAAGAAGAATAAATTTCAGAATCCCAGAGAGCGAAAATTGGGATTCTGAAGCGACATATCCTGCCTCTGCTCTCTCCCCCAAAAAAGTAAAAAGTAACTGGGGGATAAGATGTGTATGTGGCGCCAGGCCTGGAAGGTGCCACCATTAACCAGGTGTCCATGAAGTTAAAAAAAAAACAGCCCTTTTCAGGGCTACCCAATACTCTAGAAAAGAAATAACCATCAATTTGCCAATGTGTAGGTAGAGTAGTGTGAATATAAACACTAACTCTTTTCTAAGATAGTGTGAGGGTATGTGTTTGTGTGTTGGTGCTTGTAAGAGCTAAGGTATGTTTGTGTGAATAGTAGATTATGGGTTTCTTTATTGTTTCTTAGCGTATGTGGAGAGTATAGTTTGGGTTTTGTAACCGCTCACGTACGATTGTGTGGATAGTAGATTATGGATTTTGTTTATTGTTTCTTAGCGTATGTGGAGAGTATAGTTTGGGTTTTGTAACCGCTCACGTACGATTGTGTGGATAGTAGATTATGGATTTGTTTATTGTTTCTTAGCGTATGTGTTTGTGTGTTTGTGTTTGTGTGTTTGTGTTTGTACCCGCTCACGTACGATTGTGTGGATAGTAGATTATGGATTTGTTTATTGTTTCTTAGCGTATGTGAAGAGTATAGTTTGGGTTTTGTAAGCGCTCACGTACGATTGTGAGGTTAGTAGATTATGGATTTTGTTTATTGTTTCTTAGCGTATGTGTTTGTGTGTTTGTGTTTGTACCCGCTCACGTACGATTGTGTGGATAGTAGATTATGGATTTGTTTATTGTTAATTAGCGTATGTGGAGAGTATAGTTTGGGTTTTGTAAGCGCTCACGTACGATTGTGAGGATAGTAGATTATGGATTTTGTTTATTGTTTCTTAGCGTATGTGTTTGTGTGTTTGTGTTTGTGTGTTTGTGTTTGTACCCGCTCACGTACGATTGTGTGGATAGTAGATTATGGATTTGTTTATTGTTTCTTAGCGTATGTGGAGAGTATAGTTTGGGTTTTATTATATGAAATGAAAAAGTAGGGGATGTTTTCCTTCACGTCCGCGCGTTGTTTGGTCATGATCTAGGTAAGATCAATTTTACGTTTTAGGGGGATGTTTTCCTTCACGTACGCTCTTTAAGTATAAGAACCCACAGTATTCGTCGTTCAAACCATTCTGCAAAGAATAAAAAAAGAAGATGGCTTCTAACCAAATGGACAAAATACAAACATAACAAGACGTTTTAGACAACTTAGGAATGATGGAGCAGATGTTGATAAGACTGGTTGAAGACCATTATTCCTATAGTCCCCATCGTGTAAAGATGGAAATTAATAACTTAAAAAAGGTAAAGGACAAGATTAGTGGTGTCATGAAAGAGATAAAGGAGGAGAAGGAGGATGAAGAGGAAAGAATAAGAATAAGCAAATGGAACGAAAAGATTGAAAAAGAAGAAGAAAATGAGAAGAGGAAGAAAGAAGAGGAGGAAGAGAAGAAGAAAGAAGAGCAGGAGAAAAAAAAAGAAAGAAAAGAAGAGAAAGAGTGTTGGAGATAAAATAAGAACTTGGTGGAGAAAAAGAAGAAACTAGAAGCAGAAGAAAACCCAAAGGCCCTTTTCAGGGCCAGCCATATTTCTCGAAAAGAGATAGCCTTTCCATTGCCTACCCCTTTTTTAAATTTAAATTTAAATTTAAATTTAAATTTAAAAAAACTTAAAAAAAAAAAAAAAATCCCAAAAGCCCAAACTCTATTCCCCATGTTAATTTCCCTTGTCCCTAGACAGACCCAAGCTCTATGTTAAATTCCCATTGTCCCTAAAGTGGCCCAGCGTTTTTCTCCATGTTAAATTTCCATTGTACGTATATTGTCCCACGATTTTTCTCCATGTTAAATCCCCTTGTACGTATATATTGACCCACGATTTTTTGCCATGTTAAATTTCCATTGTACGTATATTGTCCCAGGGGTCTCCGTAATGCTAATTCCCATTGTACGTATAGTATCCCACTTAACTACTTATATATATATATATATATATATATATATATATATATATATATATATATATATATATATATATTAGAACTGCAATTTATCTAACATTATTAATTTTTTACTTGTATAATCATTTAAATTTTCATGAGTTTGAAATATCTATATATTCAACATTTATTTTTCTGTCCTCAGAAGATTTAATGTGCAACTCCCAGTTGTATAAATGTAAAGGCGTTTGCCTTTACGTCGGGATACATTACGTAATGCAGATTCATTTGGATGATAATTTGGGACGTTTTCTCGTCAAATATAGCCTCTTTCCTCTTAACTTCAATGAGTCCATGTTCTCTTCACATAACACACCTTTCTAATATTAATTGTGTACAGTCATTAAATGAGCAGTTTCTCTTCGCATACCACGCTTTTACAGTGTATTCTTTGGATAAGAATAATTATCTCCCTATATCACACCTATTCCAATCAACAAATGTATGTGCGACTATTGAATGCATATATTTTTCTTTCATTCCACACTCTCTTAGTCTGAGACGCTCACTTTGATGAATTTATGCGTGTTCTTTGGGCGAACATATATTTATCCATCAGATACCATACCAAACCTAAATTAGTATTCGTTTAAGATGCAGTTTAAGAGATATAACTCTATATCTTATTAGAAACAATTGCTTGAAAAATTGTCTCCCTTGACCAAATGCTTGCCATTCTAACTGCCGTAAACATTATCTACAATAAGTTCAAGTGTGAAAGTCGCATTCTGCCCAAGAATGCCCACGATTGTTTATTACACAGATAAGGATAATCCTGTGAATATTATCTCCCCGTTAATACATTTGTTATTAATGATAAACTGAGTAAGACTCAAGTTGCACATATTCAGAAAGTTGTTGGTATTTTCCCGCAAATCATTGGCTGCAAGCAAGTATTAAAATCGATCGTACAAGAAAATTCAACACCCAAAGTCAATGTTCACGCTTCCACAATCACGAAGTATTCACATGAATAAAGATGATTGCTGATTATTCGATATATTGTCGTATATTTTATCTTTAATTTTCATTGTGAATAATTGGGCAATTTTGATTCTCTTATACGTTTGATCCAGTGTACTGCATACTGTGTCTTTAAGAAAGAAAGTTTCCATAGTGTCTGGGGTTAGTGCAGTGAAAGGTGTCAGAGAACTAAAGTGCCATACGGTTAAAATCGTCATAGAATCTATTGAAACATCTCATATAATTGCATGCTAGCCCTAAATCAAAATAATATTCTAGACCTTTGATACTTTTAATGAATACTTTAATTCTACTGGTCATGTGAGAGAAACTTTCGAGACAGGCCTAAATGTATTTCTATGTTTTTAGAAGGTAAATTGTTGCTTTTTCACAAGTTTTTAAAAAGAAAATATCTGTTAAAGATTATGTATGGTGAGAAGATGCCAAAAGATACCAGGAAACTATTTTTATTTACAAATTTACGGGACATATATACAGGTTTTGTAACACCTGTACTGATAAATGACATATTCAAAATGAGACAGACACAGAGAGTAAGAAAGAAAAAGATAGGATCTACCATAGGCGGTTTGATTGTCATATTATTTACTTGCCTATTGCTAGTTCTTCATATTCAGGTTTGGAGCTAGTGTGACTGTTCAAGACCTCGTAAATATCTAGCTTTCTCCCACTATAAATTAAAATAAAAGATAAAAAGTATATGCTATTATCAGTATTTACGATCATTATTTTACTGTTTTTATGATTAAACATCAGAATAGTAGAAATCATTTTATATTGATTCCGCAATTTGTTGCTTATAAACATTTTGTAAATAAATCGTTTCATTGCTCAAGCCTTAACATAATTATGCAAGAATGATAAATGCACGAGCCTTATAAAAGAGATTGATGTATGTATCATGCTTTGAACAAGTTGAAATAGATTTTGATCAGGTAACATGCACACAAAACTATGCATACATACATATTCAGTTTGAACAGCACGCTTTTAAGACTTCTTATATTGGCTGCAAATTATTTTGTTTGCAAAATGAACTACAGTATGTTACAGGGGGAATGTTAAAAATGATCTACAGTAAGCTAGAGTCCATGTGAAACTTGGTATAAATACACAATGCAAGAAAGAGCAATAAATCAGTTACAAAGGAAAGGAAATAGAAATATGCCTTTATAGGCACATTTGTATCGCTACGCAATATTGCAAAACCAAACGCTAATAGAACATGCTAAGACAAACACGAACTATGATGTAAAAATCAAGAATGAATGATCATTAAATTGAATCGCTATATGTTGATGTTTTCTTGCCAATGCTGATTGCAATAACCTATGAAATTAAAGCCATGTAATTATTTCACCAGTTCCTTCAGTCTGTAATAAATTAAACTCTAAACCTGCATCTATGGAGGCGTATTCATATCAAGTTAAATCTGGATATGTTGAATAAATCCTGAGCTCAGATTGAAGGAACTGGTGAAATAATTACATGGCTTTAATTTCATAGGATATTGTAATTCGAGGCGATACAGTTCCAAATGTCATGTCGGTATCGGTTACACTGTGTTCAAATCGAGTTTCACTGGGTATGCTAAATAGTTTCTAAGCTTGGAAGGTCACAATAAGGAGATATAATTAATCGCAATTATGTACACACCGGTTTTGTGAAGACGCAACCATAAAAATCACAATTGTTCATCATATATGTCATTTAAAAAGAACATTGCCGGATTATGCATATCAAATAAGTGTGGACGGACTGACAGAGGGAATGAAAATTTAATTTCCCCAGCAATATCTAGAATATGCATTGTAAACGTGTATTGTTCCTGCTATTAATTGAAATCATTAGTATGAAGTAAAATGACTTACTCTTAGCTGGAGTAATCGAAGTTTATGTAACAATCTGACCATCACTGTTAATCTTGACTCAATTATATGATTATTTCAAAATATATGTACTAGGACTAATTCGATATCGGTTTTCGTAAATTATATGGAACTTCAAACAACTACTCAAAATTATTTTGTTGTGAAATATCGTGAAATAATTTATGATGTTATTTAAAGTTTATTCAAGTTAAGTATTCTTAATGGCCGTGTCTTTAAATCAGTGTCTATAATTTCACGGGTTAAGATGTGATGTGATGTGATTTTGATTTTTAACGTAGCTTTAACAATTTTTCAGTCATATCGCTACGATGTCTGCAATGTGGCAGTTTATAGTGATGTCTAGCACTGGGGCATCATGCCGCAGACATGTAGCATGATGTCCCACCCAGTCACATTATCCTGACACCAGGCCGACCAGTCCTAACACTAACCTCTTAATGCTGAACGCCAGGCGAGGCAGCTGTTAGTACCATTTTTTAAGCCTCTGGTATGACTCGGCCGGGGATCGAACCCACGACCTACCGCATCCGAGGCGGACGCTCTAACCACTAGGCCACGAAGCGGTCACACGGGTTAAGAAACAAAGGACAAAATATAAAAGGTATGTACTAACCGAGGACCGTCCTTGACATCTGACACACCTACAAATAGAATTTTAAAGATATTTAAAAAAGTTCAATAAAAAACAGAAGATGCCTAAACAAGACAACTGCCCAAAACATAAATGTATAGTATCAGATAAAATGAATTTAAGGAACAACTATTTATTGCACTTATTCTTTAGAATGAAGAAGCCATACGATAGCAGCAATTTCATTATTCTGTGTGTAAATGGGTGATGGAGATATGCTTCGAAACATAATCAAATTAAAAATAGCTCTTTAGAGCTTGAAGTTCTTATGGCTCAAATTGTCATGCAAATTTTCAGTTGGTTCGCGTGTCTTTACAGCAGAAGGTTACGGTGGGGATGAGCGAGATTTTGAAGTTGAACTGGGCATTGCAATATTACTACTAATGTTACTCATATCAGAATGAAATGAATGACTGATATCTGCATGAAATGAATGACTGATATCAGCAAATAAAATTTCATACTGTTTACTTGATTGAGAGCTACCATGGGCCTGTAGGGATGAAAAAAAAAAACACACAAAGAAAGCATGGCCTTAGCCGTAATACGAGTACCATTAGAGTTACCATGGGCCTGTCGGGATGGAAAAAAACACAAAGAAAGCATGGCCTTAGCCGTAATACGAATAACATTGCTCCTATGTTTAAAGGACCTGCTTCGGCTTGGAGTTTGACATTCTTACAATTGAACGGTCGCCCCAATATTACCCTAGAACTGTGGCCGTATAACGTACATTTTCTTAATTAAGGTCCTGTGAATTATACTTACCTAACCTTTCATGGGTAAGCGGAAATAAAACTGCAATAAAACTGTAATGTTTTCTGTCTTTGCCGTCTCATTAAATATAGGTAACTTTAAAAGTAAAACTGTTGCTTCTTTCATGTCTTTAAAAATATAAACGGTGTGCTTTAAAGTTTATGTGTACTTTTAAGATGGCAAACAATATCATCAAACTATTCCAGAGCAGATGTATAGTCCAATGTGTACGTTAAGATAAAGAATATATTGATTTAAAACTTTAACATGAGAGAGAGAGAGGATCAGATAGAGACGGTCTGTGTGACATATTTCCTTGCCTTTTGATAGTTCCTCATATTCAGGTGCAGAGAAAGCGTGATTATGAAAGTGTTCGTCAGTAGATTCTGTTTCTCCACTGTAAATACAACAATGTAACTGTCGTTGCAAAAATAGTGATGGAGCCGCATCTTCGCCATTATAAAGACCTGAGCATCTTAACAATATTTTTATTCAAAGTCGGAGCAGTAGAAATGGTATATATTTAAGTTCTGGATGTCGAAAATTTCGAAATTGATATTTCGTGCAACATAAGTTATTTCAAGAGGAGGATTATTTGTGTGGCATAATTAATAGATAATGCTAAAAACAGAAAATGTTCAAAGTTTTAGAATACTTTGCTAGGAACAGGTAAGCTTTCTGGTTATTTCCTAAATGGAGGCCATCGTTTTTAAATGTATTATACTGTCAAAGAACCCGTAATGAAAACTCATATAAATAAAAACAAGTCAGATTTCGTCATCATATAAACCCGTTAATTGGTGTAAAATTCGAAATTTGATTTGTTTTTATTTATACGAGTTTTCATTACGGGTTCTTTGACAATATAATAAATTTAAAAACGATGGCCTCCATTTAGGAAATAACCAGCAAGCTTACCTGTTCCTAGCAAAGTATTCTAAAACTTTGAACAATTTCTGGCTTAGGCGTCTAAAAACTGTTTTATTAAGGTAAAGAGTATGCAGTGTTATATACGTGGGCTATTAAACCTACTATGGATGAAACGATGAATACATTATGTTATAAATAAGGCAACATCAACATATGCCACGAGGTTTACGGAAGGCAATGTAACTTTCTAACTTGCTTGAAGGTGATTGTGTTATTCAATATACATTTCGTCATTTTAATCATGTACCCATCTATTCGAAGTAATGTACTCTTAGAAGCATCTTTTTCTCTCTTTCCTTCTTTTAATATATACTCCGTAGATTATAACTATGATTTAATTTATTTGTGTCGCATTTTCGAATTCATTCATGGATAGGTTGAACGGTGTAATCGTTAGGATATTTATGAAAGTGTGCCACCAAAGAGATTTTATCTTGAAATAACTGATGATATTAACTAAAAAGGCTTCCAATAATTAACCATTACTAATTAATATTCATCCTTTATTAACGTAACATGGCATTCACCTTGACGATTAATTAGTATGTGTTATATATACATATATATACTTACCCAGCATCAGCCTGCAACACCAACATGCCTGCAAGTACGAACATCCAAAATTAGAATAACGTTAAATAAAAACAAAACAAAATTACACAAAAGTAGCAAATTAACAAAACATCAGCTTCTAAAAAAGTTTTAAAGTATCATTAAACAATTATATATTGTACTTATTCCTTAATGTAAATTAACCACCATTTTAAGCAAGATTCCATAAAATATAACTGAACTGACCTTTAAAGTTCTAAAGTGGTATGGGACTAAATTCTCGAGCAAATTTTCACTTTGTTTAAATTTCATGACAATAGATGGATATAATGTGTAATAGAATTACTGTGTCATTCGAGTGATTATCGGATAAGATTCTATAGTTAACTGGCTATGGTTAAACTTACGTACGTATTATTTCATAAGTAAACAGGTGTGTAATGTTCACTGAAAAGTGTTTATTAAAAACCAATAAGGGATAAAGTTACGATACATACACGTGTAAATGTTTACGCATTTTCGTCTAAGGTCATAGAGGGTATCTTCGACACGGTAGATTTAGTGATTGCCTTTATATGATATATAATCTTATACTAGTACAACATCTATTCTTTTCGCTGCCCTGAACAGTATGTGTTACATGTTTGCTTTAAAACTGTCTTTGCAACGTGCATTAGGTGACAAGTATACCGCGAAGCGTTTTGCAAAGATGTCAAACATATCGAGCGAAAACGCATTTCTGATGTATGGCGTTGAAAAGAATGCCTTTGTAGCAATCTAGCATTAATTTGTTCTCTATTTACTGTATGGCTTAAACACACATACAGTATTTAAATATTTGTAAATAACAGTACGCTTTGAGTGGAGATCACAAGAGGTTAATCGGTCTATTTGTTTTATAGTAAAGGATACTGTAAATAAACCGTGTATCATTGATGTAAGAAATAAAACGCTGTATGGTAATGTGAAGCCCATGGCGATGTACATTTTACTGATTACAAGGAAAATTATTTTACTTTGGATTGCAGTTAAAATTATAATGTCACTGTTCTTTTGAAAGCTTCATTAATTTCTCAAAAGGTCAACATTTCTCCAGCCGTAATGTGCATACTAGTAGAGTTAACATGTTCCATATCTTTTTAGGACTGCTTTGCTCATACATTTATTAATAAACACCCTTTTTACTGCAAATATATGAAAAGGAACATGTAATTCATTGCCTCTTTGAAGAAAATTAATGGTATTTTGGCATTAATATCTACCTGCTCGAAATCTGATGATTATATCAAACTTGGCACCATAGTCTATATAGGCGCCATATGGCAACCTCCAGAATGGCAGAGGTTACACACATGAAGAGAAAACAGACAAATAATAAGATGGTGCATATTCGTCTACTCTAAATATCATTAGACTCTACGCAATGAATAACAATTCATTTTTATCAATACTAAATTATAATAAAATTGAAATAAGTAAATTATGAACAAGTGATATGGTACATTGGAGACCCTTAAAACAAAGAGAATATACTGCTGGAGAGAGAGAGAGAGAGAGAGAGAGAGAGAGAGAGAGAGATTATTTAATAACAAATTACTGAAGGTATTTCGAACTTAATACGACTACTACTATATGAACACTGGTCTTTATTCATCATAATAAGATGGAGAGCCAAGACAGTTGTATGACGTTGTTCAGCAAGATTCTGACATTATACTCTTAATCTTTAAGAACGTTACATTCCAAAAAGATTTGCAACTTTTCTTGAATTAAATAAATATACAGCTTCTAATGAACACGAACTTTCCAAAAAGAAACAATTGCAATCGAAAGTATTTATATTACAGACAAAGCTATAAGGCTATGTTCCAAAACTTTAAGTAACGTTCTGATTGGTTATCTGCGATATACATTGTGGAAAAGAATGTTTCTGTGAAGATGTTTTCGTACATCTCTAACAGAGTAATGTTGCTGCAGATGCTGACATTAAAAAGTTGCTATATGCTCGTTTTAATGGTGTTTAATGTGTCCATAATCTAAAGGAACTTTCTTACTAGTCTGAGATTAAAGTTAAGTTTATTATTCTTTTCGTTGCACGCTCGTTATAAAGTAAGATATTATACTAGAACGTAGGCATAATAACGGATACGTTTTTAACATTGGTAATGGAAATGTAACCTTGGAAACAAAGGCATTTTAATGGTAAAAGGGAACATATGTGTCGTGCTTATTGTATACATTGTCTGACATATCAAATTTATTAGAAGTAAAGCTGTTTTATATTTTAGGCATTTCAATATATGAAGGTATTATTCAAACTGCATAGTGACTAGATGGCATAATATATTTGGAAAACATGATATCACAAATATAGGGTACACATTTTACTTTTAGAAAATGTCTGTATGGATACACAACTTTGTAGTGAGGTAGAGTGAGAAAAAAGATAAAGACCTTTCATTTACTTGCCTTTTGATAGATCTTCATACAGGGGTGTAGAGCGAGTGTGATTATTCAACTGTTCGTAATTACATCTTTTGTCACCACTGTAAAAGGAGATATACGATTCTAGATAGAAGATTAACCACTTTTAGCGTCAAAACATTTGAGTTTGTTCTTATTTCTGATCAATTATTTTAATCTTTAACTTAAGAGTTGGAATAGTATTAATATATATATATATATATATATATATATATATATATATATATATATATATATATATATATATATATATATATATATATATATATATATAACACTATAGCTTTCCAAAAATGGGATAATTCATACAGCTGACAACTCCAAATTGTAATAGTTAGGGTCTTCAGATATGCTTAGAACCTTTACAGTTTTCTCTCTATTTCTATTTCTACAGAGATGTTTCTTTTCTTACAGCTTTTTGAAGTGTGAACACGAGATTAAGTCCACCATTTATTGGGTCTAGTAATAAAACTAACATAACGCAAAAATCATTCAACAAGTTTTCAGATATGCTTAGAACCTTTACAGTCAGTTTCGGTGGAAACGTATACATGAGGGCATAGAAAGCTCCCGTTTTCTGAACCGAATAAATAAAACTTACCTTTGATTGCTAGGCCTTATCTTTTCATAATAGTATTTTGTGACACACTATTTTCAAATATGATTTATATCGTTGTAGCAGGTAAAGAACTGCACCAATCTACATAGGAATTACTCTTAATAGCCCCATACAATGTTCAATCTATTCACAGTCGTCATTTAAGTTTTCTCTCTATTTCTGCAGAGATGTTTCTTTTCTTACAGCTTTTTAAAGTGTGAACACAAGATTAATCCATTCAGCTATTATAAACATTTTTTATTAAAGTACAGTGCTAAAAAATCCGATAGCCCGACGCCCAAGCCCCTTTAATTTTAGATCGGGCTTGTCCTGTATTCTAAATGAGGTGCCCGTCGGCCTTGCCGAAGTATTTAATTTGTCAGAAGAGACTTTGATCGCGCTGATGAAATGTGTAAATGTATTTTCAGGATGTTAAAATACCTACCATAACAAGGCGCAATCTAAATCAGATCACCAATGTCCAACGTGAAATTGAGATCTGATTTTCATCAGATTAAAGCATGGCATGTCATGCTAAAATTATGATTTTGTACTCCCACCCATCCTGACACAGTCGTGTTTCGAGAAAAAAACAATTTTCTGTAACCTTCAAAAAAGGAAACAAAAACAAAAACTAAACAAACCACTTTCAGTAGACGTACGTTACATCTATCATTGAAGCTGACTATTCCTTGTGCAGTTTAAATATCGACAATTAAAGGAAAAGAGGTCAGGTATAAATTACCATTTCACAGATTACTAAACTGGATGACAATAGCTAGTGAGATGTGTCTGAAGGCTACAGTGGGTTGCCCATTGTGTTAATTTGTATAGGTATTATTAAGACGTGGAACAACATATTATTGGTAAATCAAAGAGACGGTAGATGCGTGTACAGGAACCAAATTTATTACATATTATTGCCTTGAATTAGAATGTTTAAGCCATATGTACTATATTTTTGACCAGTTTATGAACAGCGGCAACGTTATTTTTGAATGTCATATTTTACTGCATATAAGAATGTAAAGCATGATCATTTTAGTTGTCGGAATAGTGTTCAAGTGTAATTCATTTTTGAAGCCAACTTAGGTTAGCTATCAGTCAAGTTCAACAAAAATAAATTTAAAAACGCTTGGTTGAAAGAGTTTTAATTTGTGAAGCACATAAGCGTAGCGATGAACACTAATGAAACTTGCATTACCTTCAAACACCTTTGAACCCTTTAAATTTATATTCTGACTTTAGCTATTGCAACGTTGTGGGACAAAATTAAAAATGGTGGAAATTGTGGGCATGTGGAAATTGAAGTCCGGGCTTGCGGAAATTCTCTTAAGGATTGTGAGTTTATTCAAGTCACCAGCCCAGGGTCATTGTCTACAAATGTTCTTTGAGCACTGCAAAATAGCAGATTGAAGAGAGAAAAATGCTGGGCTGTTACTCAGATATATTTCGTATGGAGATCTAATAACTGTACGCTGTATGTCATTCTAAATTCAATTATTTCTTATCATCACGTATGTATACGTACATTCTGTGATCTTTGTATAGTCATCAAACCGCCTATTCCTTTCTGCGTAGACATCAATATTAACGTTTGAGAAACATAAACTTATTTTGTGCACCAGATAACGAGGTACACAATACTTGCGTACCTTGGTTGATATAAGTGAAAACGATCTAAAATTCGAAACTTTGCACTTTGTGGCTTTTACGTGAGATCAATTACCCTAGATAGGGGTACCTTTATCGTTATTGTTGCACCATGTATGTACAAGATAATGTTAGCGTTCTAGTAAGATTTGAAATAATGTACGTGCATAGATAGAACGTAAGCCTCAATTAAAACCACCGTCAAAAGTCTCATACATTTAATGGAGAAAATTTTACATATTGGCCCAATATCAATGCTTTGAGTATTGGACCATGTTAAATACGCATCCAATATCCATTAACCCACCTAATTCCCCCTCCGGTACACACGCATATATTTACACACACTATTAAACCGAACCCTGCTCAATTAATATTTGGTCTGGTTACTACAAGAACATTGCTCTGTTTGTTTCATATGTAAAAAACATTATAATGAAAATTAGAGGCCTACTATATGTGTTTATAAATATAAATAACGTGGGCAAGTTCACTTAACTCAGTGTCGATTAATATCGTTACTCGCGACCAGCCTTCAATTTAAGCTTTGGACGAATTATCACACTCAGACATGATTATCTGTTTTCTTCTGCATATATTTATTTCATACAGTCATATCATGTGTGAGATAAAGCGATAAGAACGATCTGCACGACTATATAGTCGGTCTCATACCACCTCAATTTCGTCACTTCGACCTTGTTCGATTCCTTTCAGGGTGAACGTGTAGCCGAGTGAAATACAACGGTGGTACATATCTAGGCTACGGTTTTCGCTTCTCGCTGAGTGGCCTTTGTGTCTGCTTCGAACGAATTATGACTTACTATGCTGTTTGATTATGTTTGTGTCTATCAATGTAATACTGTTTCGCATAATTATGTATTTATGGATAGTTTCCTGGAACTTTGTATAACACTTTCCTCACTGTCTGGTATATAGGAGTCAATTTATAATCATAATTCGGTGTACATAACTTGCATTTCTAAGCAATACTTCAGTAAGTTTGTATATAACGCCATGCGTCAGTTTCCACTTGTCTACTGATTTGGTCCTCTTGCAACTCAAACCCTTTCGTTGTGTTTGGCGACATACCTTGTATTTCTAAATCAAGGTTTCTACGTGCATTTAGGTAGCTGTTACTGTATGCTTGCCTATTAAGATGGTTGTCATGGACTTCAAGTTTTGGAAGTATTGGACAACGTACATGCAGAGTACAACGAAAACGAAAACAAAATATAGACTACCTGAATAAAAGATCTATAGAACAAGGCTTGGGTGTTCAGCTCGTTAAGAAGTTGCGCAGATGTTTATTTTATCAGTTTTACAGTACAATGCAATTACATCAGACTTAATCTGCTAACGACAAGTATATAAATGAATTATTTTCACGCGTAATTGCATCACAAGAGAGAGAGAGAGAGAGAATCATTGATGTAGCAGCTTATACAATTTAAATGTTTCACATGATTCTCATTGAATGAGTTTAAAAGAGCATTGATACGGAGTAAGAGGACAAAGATTTAATCTGGTGACAGAAAGGTTAATACTTACTATGGCCAGATTACAGTACAAATTGGGGTAACAGTTTACTGAAGGATGTAAGTATGTATTTGACGAGCAACAAAAAACAAACATGATGACATTGTAACTGCATCTGGGTGATTTCGGAAGTACATGAGATAATAGATTACACGGGACCTGTCATACATTAGCTACAGTTTAACAACTGTAGATACATATAAAATATGTTAATATTATGTATTAGTGGAAAGTGATTCAAATAAAGAATTTTATTACATTTTGTGACTTTGATATTTTTGTTAGTCTGAACGATACAATAAAATGTGCTGTTGGACAAGGAGTTATTACTAAGCGTGACATGCACTTAAAATAACTACGAATCTTGACGAAGAAATGAATAACAAATTCAACCATCTGAGAAATGTAATGAGACGTCTTTTATTAACACAATGTCCACGAGTAATTAGAAACGCCATTAAAAAAACAATGAAACTGAATATCATATCAGAAAACAATGATATTTGCGATAGATTCTGATGATTAATTATGCTATGAACGATCTGGAAAATCAATAACTTTGGACTATTCATCCATCCGAGGCCACGATATTAAATCGAAGCAGGTGCCCAAAACTCGGTGATACGAGAAACAACCAACACCGTGTAATCTGGTGCACGAGTATCGTAGCCAAACTTTGGATGATCTAACTATCGAAATTAATAATCTATTTTCAGAGAACTGCGAAGTGAAAAAGATAATGTTGGACTTCAGAACCGAGGACCACAATCTCTTACAAAAGTCAACATTTTCCTGTTTTCATGATGCCGCTAGAGACGAAACTTGACTGAAGAGAGCAACGGGTGCAAAATAATTTTCAGTACCTAGACGAGTGTGTATCAAAGAGAGAGCAAATGTATGGAAAGTTGTATATAGTATTCAGACTATAGCTTGACTATCTCAGTCACCAGACATACATAAAACTGAAAATGTTTGGAAAACAACTATTACAAAACTTGCTAGAAGGTTGGCTATAAATGATCTGAACCGTGATCATGGATATTTGGCAGTCAGTGGATCAGGTTTATATAAAACAACTTAATTTTCCAGTCTTTTCCAAAGCGTCTACGGCCTGTCATAAAGCAAGATCAAAAATTCGAAATACTACAACTTGTCGGTGCAGTTTTCTTCTAAATTTCTTTTGATGCCATTAGTTTCAATTACATTACCTCATTTTTTAATTATGTGTATGTCTTTGAGGAACACCCACAAAGATCCAAATGAGCAAATAATAAATAAGAGAGAATATTTTGATTAATTGAGATTAATTATAAGTAAGATTCGGAACGAAAAACATAAATATACTAATAGAAAATGACACCTATCCCGTCCAAAACAAAACAATCTATAGGAGGAAGATAACACTATCATGTTTCAAACATAGTGAATTTATCAATAGTGGCTTTAAATGATCACATCTGATTTGGAGGAACGAAGGGTGCTGCTTTCACACTCCTTAATAATTTTGAAATATATCATTTTAGCAGAAGAAATGTTTCATTATTCGAGCAAACATTTAAGTCTATGTCATTGTTTTGGAGAGTAGTTACAATGCATCACAATATAACATTCAAAATCACAATGAGAAATGAGATAAAACACAATAAATATAGAATGTAACATTTTTCTGTATGAATTAAAATCGAAACTTATAATTAGCATTTGCTTTTATAACTACACTTTTTGTTATGGTTAGTAATTGCTTTTATACCTATTCATTATATTATGGTTATTAATTGCTTTTATAAATATACATTTTATTATTGTTTGTATTTGCTTTTATACCTATACATTTTTGTTATGGTTTGTATTCTCTTTTACACCTATACATTTTTGTTATGGTTAGTAATTGCTTTTATATCTATATATTTTTGTTATGATTAGTATTTGCTTTTATACTTATACATTATGTTATGGTTAGTAATTGCTTTTATACCTATACATTATGGATTGGATTCTATTTTCTTCTGATAGGATTCCACTCCACTGGCACAAATTCACAATAAAAGAAACAAACACATTCATGTAAATATGTGGTTTGCGAACGTTTATAACTATTTCTTAGCAAAAAGTTTTCAACAAGAAAAATTCAATATACATTTTTCGAAGTTGAACAATATGTTGGGCAAGGCATATCTGTTCATGGCCTTATTTCTGATTGCCTTGTATAAGAAACAATCCAGTGGTATTTTATTTATTTATACTGTTTTGAGGATTTATATGTTTTGGCTGGAAGATATATAAAGTGCCAATACGCTTCAGAGCACATTGAAACACGCTCAAACTACGAAATGAAGACCAACAAATCTGTTGAGAAAATCACGACAAGTGCATCTCATTTCAATAAAAGAATATACACGTTAAACAGCATCATTATACATTGAATATTTATACGTTACGCGGGTTACATTAAATCAACCAAGGGCAGCTATAAACCAATACCATGCATAGGTCCAATATGGAATTCTTCCCATCATATCTTTGTCTACGAAGAAGTGTTTAGTTGATTTCCATCTCGATATGTCGAATGGATACCTAGTTGAAACCTCCCAAGCGAAGATGAGAAACTGAGCGAAAAGGCCCATGCCTGTATATTACACCAGGAGCCAAACCTATAGTTACCGACATTATTCATACAAAGAGCAAAATGATATCTTGAATGATTCCATATATGCTGTTTACATGCAAATACAAGGTTATAATATGGAAAATGACCTACAGGAACAATAACTCTGTCAGAAGAGGCTGTTCAAGAGATAACATTATAAAAGACATGTCGGTATCTTTTAGATAGTTATCACGTCAAATCGCACCTGTATTAAATGTCTTCTAAGCTTTTTTTTTGCCAAAAGGAGGATCAAACTCGATTGTACTTTTACAAAAAATGTGCTGATACTACGAACCATAAGGGACACGTGAATTTATGTTTCATGCATATTACGTTCTGCTAATGCTGATTTATATTACATTAAGTTCCGTGGATGGTAGGACAGATGAACAGACAGAAAATTAAATTTATCCAGAAACCTATTATACAAATAAGGTCCATGATAGAGGCATACTAGTTACCGTTTTGATATCTAAACAAACACCTGTATTCAATTTTTTAATCATTTGCGTAAAATGTCTTTCTCTTAGTTGTAACAAGACACTACTATTACACGTGGTTACCATGTGATGTGAAGTAGCCTTGAGTTCAAATGATAAAACTTCCAATGATACGAATCGACTGATCGTTTTGGAGTCTGAAATAAACTGGTCATGAGATACTGATCTGGAATTTTGTACACATCGGTATATTCTGCGGACTACATTTGGTTCCCAGTTTCTACGTCATTTTATGTGATGTTTTATATATACGAACGCTAATGTGGGTATGTGAGAAAGCTTGCCAGTAGCTTCTCGTGGGTCGGTGGTTCTTTCCGGGGTTTTCCCGGGTTCTTCCTCCACCATTAATACTGGCCGCCATGTATAGCCTATCATGTGCTGAAAAATGGCGTTAAATCCTACAACAACAACAACAACAACAACAATATATACGAACGCATTACAACATAATAACAAATTCTCACCCATCCACCTACGCGATTTACAATCAAAATTTCCAACTTCTTGATTAGAGTCGCCCATTAGAAGGTAAGCCAATGTAATCGCACAGTCCTTCCTGCACTCAAACACTCACTCATTATACCAGAGAAAGCATTTGGCAGGCAGCTTCACAAGCCAATCTTCAGACAATATTGCATTATGCTTCAGCAGTAGGTTCCACCAGTTGTTATTAAGGTTTTTGTTATACGGTAACATGGGATGTAACTAAACATGGAGACAATGTTGCTATTGAAAGATATAACTGCGAGGAAAGTAAGAAACATTCATGCTAAAACAATACGTGTCATACTCAAACATAATGCTAGTGACAGAGGAATAGTTTGCTTTTAACAACAAAAAACTGACCATACAAAGTTCCTTAGACCACTGGCATGATCCGCACTGACACTGAACCCTGCATTACAATATAAGAGTCGGCGATTCTTGACTAACGAAGAAGGGGGTATCTATCCTGGGCAGTGAAGAGGCTAATCAAACAAATCGACCTAAACACGAATGATGTGATGATGAACTCCGCTGATATGATGATAGAATGAACAAAAAATCGAATTTTAAAGATCAAATGAAGTGTAAAGTGTTACCTAGATACCTAGTCACTCACAATATTAAAAAGAAGGCTTCAGACCATTTTATTTATGAGTTATGGGTAAAATGTACACATTGTAAAGCACCCTACCATGATCATTTAATCCTAGAATGTACAATTTTAAGGGTTGAGGGACAAAGGACAGAAAATTTGAAAAGTGTAGGAATAGTTTATAGGTTCTTACCTAGCATCGGTTTTCAAATTTGAAACACCTAAAAGGCAAAATGCAATAATATAAATATACATGTGCGAAATTAAAATAGAAAACCAAACCAACCAAAAAAATTAAAATGAAAACGAAACGTACCATACTTTTTATAGAATACGTTAAAAGGAACTTAAGCAACAATTATTTATTGTATTTATTCCTTAAAATCATTAAATCATCCACTTAACATTTGCTGAAAAAAGAGACTTGAGCATTTTTCAACTAAAAACGTTTGAGCTTTACTGGATATATACTATCATCAACAAGAGATATTTTCTAGTTTGAAGCGATTAGAGACCACGGACGTTTGTGACACTGATCTGGTCCTTAGATCACATTCCATGCCCAGTGTTGTCCTGCCATTAAATGTATAATGCTGGTAATGGAGTGTTAAGAACATTCAATAAGTGCAACGACTATTTCGACTATTTAGTCATCTATGACATTTACGGACGTTTGTGTCACTGATCTGGTGTTGTATTGCCAGTAAATGTAATAAATTATTGATGCACTGTTTATTGGTGCTTTAACATTTTATTAAATTCCTGACATAAAAAAACTTTGCTTAAGAGGACGCCGTTGAACGCGTAATGGTCATGGACCTTTATCACATCTTTGAAATAACTAAATCTTCGCGTTAGCATTTTGTAAGATATTGGCTGGTATGTTCTTTTACTGACAGAAAGCTAAAGTCATACCATCGTTTTTCTTTAGTTTACAAAGGCCGATATCGTTGATATTTGGGTCTGTTTGACTGTTCAAAATATATAAAAATACATTATACAGTTTGAAAAATGAAGAGCATGCAATAACATTTTCATGAAATATATCAGTTACAATTAAATGGAAATGTACAAACTTCTCCCTTGGGCCTATAATTGGATATAATGAGTATGATTTGGACGTTTGCACAATGTAGTCAATATGTTTTATATTGTATCATTTGTAGTGAAAGAAAAACCACTGTTTAACTTCTGTGTATATTTTATTGTTTTCAATTTACAACGTAAAGTTTCAAATATAAAATGAAACTGCATATGTAAATGCATACAAGTTGCAGAAATAAAAGTAATTTGAATTCATAGGCTTTTTTGTTCTTAGTAGCTAACATTGGTATGAACTTTTCAACTGAAGAAGTTTTCACCCAGGAACAGATTTTAATATTCACGTTAAGAGACAAACGTGGACTCTAACGTAGAAAAGCAGTATTTACTTAATCTTTTGTCGATTTTGAAAATTGTATGATGAGAGTATTCAGAATAATCTTTACCTGTCATCATTCTTGCATCCTACAAAGAACAGTAATTGAAAATAATAATAAACGCTTAAAGAAAAAAGGGGCAGATAATTCAGAGACAAGACTTAAATATTTAACGTTTGTATGTTAAATATAAATGAATTTTAGTGATAGGTAGCTTTATAACAATCGAAACGGAAAGTTTTGCAAACACTTTTATCGAATCATAAAATTTTACGAATAAACAACAATTCGTCAAAGATGAAAAGTAGTTAATGGGGATCCTATAGGGTCTATGGGACTTATCATTAAAAATACCCTTGGGAACATATAGGGTCTATGTAAATTTAACATGGAGAAAAATCGTGGGAACATATAGGGTCTATGGGAATTAACATGGCCAAAAACCCTGGGACAATATAGGGTCTATGTAAATTTAACATGGCCAAAAACCCTTGGGACTGTATAGGGTCTATGTAAAATTGAAACAGGGAGGGTCTCTATTTTTAAAAAAATAAAAAAAACAAAATAAAAAAGGGTAGGCAATGAAAGGCTATCTCTTTTCGAGAAATATGGGGGGCCCTGAAAAGGGCCTTTGGGTTTTCTTCTTCTTCTTCTGCTTCTAATTTCTTCTTTTCCTCCACCAACTTCTTATTTTCTCACCTACATTCTTTTTCTTCTTTTTTTTCTCCTCCTCTTCTTTCTTCTCTTCCTCCTCTTCTTCTTTCATCCTCTTCTCATTTTCTTCTTCTTTTTCAATTTTTTCGTTCCATTTTGTGACGATCGTCGATAAATACCTATGTATCTATAATCAGCTGAAATTCCTATGAAATCCCACTATCTATTTATAGCTCCAACTTGTGGGTTTTTCCTTTGGAAAATCCCACTATCTTTTTATAGCTTCAGCTTGAGTGACGTTCCTGTTTATGAATTCTAGTATATATGTATAGCTACAAAATGTGGAAATCCCCAAGTCGATATTTATAGTCTCGAAATTTCCAGCGTCAGTGACGTCACTGTACTGAACACTAGGGATAAATATCAACAGTGTTGCAAGTGGCTGACCTGAATACGCGCTACTGTAGGTAGGTAGGTAGAGTGTATCTGATAGGGATAAAGTGAGTTTTATACGGACAAACAGAGACCAATAGACACACACAACGTACGCGCGCAGACACACACACACACACACACACAAACACACACACACACACACACACAACGTACGCGCGCCGACATACTCACACACACACACACATACTCACACACACACACACACACACATACTCACACACACACACACACACACACACACACAGAAACACACAACGTACGCGCGCAGACATACTCACACACACACATAAACACACACACTATAAAATAGATAAAATTAGTAACTACTTACAATATCAACTTCTGTGACGATCGTGGATAAATACCTATGTATCTATAATCAGCTGAAATTCCTATGAAATCCCACTATCTATTTATAGCTCCAACTTGTGGGTTTTTCCTTTGGAAAATCCCACTATCTTTTTATAGCCTCAGCTTGAGTGACGTTCCTGTTTATGAATTCTAGTATATATGTATAGCTACAAAATGTGGAAATCCCCAAGTCGATATTTATAGTCTCGAAATTTCCAGCGTCAGTGACGTCACTGTACTGAACACTAGGGATAAATATCAACAGTGTTGCAAGTGGCTGACCTGAATACGCGCTACTGCAGGTAGGTAGGTAGAGTGTATCTGATAGGGATAAAGTGAGTTTTATACGGACAAACAGAGACCAATACACACACCCACACAACGTACGCGCGCAGACACACACACACACACACACACACACATACACACATATACACACACACACACACATACAGAGGGAAGAGGAAAAAACAAACCCCAAATATACTATCAACACAGAAGGGAGATGATACAAACCCCAAATAAACTATCCACACAAACGTACGCGAACGCATACAAACACCAAATATACTATCAACACAGAGTGAAGAAGTAAAAGTTTTTTGAAAGCACCTAAGCCCTCACCTGCAATGACCAACTCTGCCAAACACCTACACCCCACCCCACCCCACCCCCCACTCCCAACACTACAAAACCCATTTAACCCGTTATTTTATGGCATCAGTGTGTGATTTAGGAAACATCAAGACACAAAATAATGGAGGAATAGACTGACTATTGTTTACCGACTTGCATGCCTAAAGAGCGTGCGTGAAGGAAAACATCCTTCCATTTCAATTCTAACTAAAACATGATCCAGAGGGATAGAGATAGGTGAAAGGGCACAATTTCATTAAGTGTGAGTAGAAAACAAAACACGCCATCCTTATTATACAATGTCAAGACCAAGAGACACTTACGTGTTCTTTCTGGTCTATTCTCTTTTAGAAGGTAGTATGAAATTTCACATCAGGGCCAACGCATCGGCTCACATTGTCAATTTTTCCATTTCCATGTCTTTACTGGCACAAGTTCTTCATCATCTTCAATTTCTTCTTCTTCTGAATCCCTCTTCTCTTTTTCGTCTTGTTTTTGTTTATTCTCTTTTCTCGTAGGGCACCCTGAATTCCAGTGTCCTTTCTCCTGACAACGATATTAGGTATCTTGACTTTTGTCTCTCTTTCTTAGACGAAGCAGGTATTCTGGAGACAAATACCCATTTACCTTTGCAGATATAGCAAACTTCATTAGCACTTACACACTTTCGTATGACTCTTATCAAATCAACGACCAAAAGAGTAAGTTTTGTTGCCACTTTCGCATGTGAATTATGCTTTCGTATGACTTTTAGCAAATATTTGACCAGCAGGTCGATCTGTGCTGACTCTTCCATCTTTGATCGTTTGAGAGCGGAATGAATACTCTGACGCTAAGACACTCTCCTTATATACAGAGACCTGCTGCGTATGAAACCTAGTCAAATGTAATTTTGCAATAAGATGAAACGATTTCATTGAGGAAGTAAAAGGCAATGATGTACCGTATCGCCTCACACAAAACCTGAAGTGTTAGTTCAAATCCGTGTCAGCGATTTCGAAGACGACATAACTGGGCTTTAATCAATGCTCTCCATTTCTGCCACAAAACCACGAGTCCTGATTCACGCCAAAAGAAATTTCGTTCGGTCCATAAAAAATAGTATCACATCTGAGAAACGCAAAAACGAACTTCCAGAAAACTGAGAACGACGGCTTACACCTACAACGTAAATGTATGAGTTCAAGTAGTGCGTAAAACTTAGTCAAATTAAATTTTTATAGTCAAGACGAAACGATCTCTTTTCGAAGAAGAAAGCAGACACCAAACGACAATGGCGATCCGTGTCACACAACACTTTTCAAAATGTGTATGATCAGAGGTTTATTTAGCGATCTGCACGGTTAAATTAAATGTTGATGTATTTTGCAATAAGACGGACACAATTTCCATGGGATCGCCCATGGTACGATTGTTCGTGCATTAGTTTAATTTTTAAAAATATTTTTTTATATAAATCGCCTATAGGATAGACCCAGTAAAGCATGGCCATTCTCGTCACTGTCTGAATAGCTACTCAAGTCAATTCGAAGCGAACGCGGTAAGAAAATAAGTATAGCCAATGAAATGGCTTACAACGGGTGATGCATTGTTTTGTTCTAGGACTGTGTGGCATAATAATCCCTATGTTCTTGCGTTGTTACCATTACAGTGCAGACACTGAAATGTGAACTTACAAGCCCTCTTTGTGTGTGTGTGTGTTGTACCATTTCCTCTTACCACATCAAAATACTGAGCGTCACAGTATTGGTTCGCGTTTTCAAGCTGACCATTTTTTTATATCTCACTTAAACATTTCGACATAAACACTCACATCGGTAGAATCAGAACAGACGTGTTACAGTATTGAGGGGCATGTTATCTTTTTTTTCAAACTAATAAATTTGGGGTTTGTATGAAGTAAAGAACCGAAAGTACAGTGAAACTCAAGGATGATGACCCAATCTGTCTGTCTATTGATGCATGTATTTACTTAAGAAGAAATATGACCTCTAAAACACAAAGAGATACGGCAAGCATGATTAGATTAAACACAACGATGTTTTTCCTTCACGCCTGTGTAATTTAGAGTTTCAATCGTCTTTGAACACAAACTTGGTCTCCTTTTGTAGGGCTTGAAATAATAAAAAAAAGCTGAAAAATCTTAAGCACTTTGCTATAGATAATTTCATCAACAGACTAAACAACATAAATACCGTTACAACAATAGAAAGCCTTAAATCTTCTATCAAAAAGAAATGCATGAAAAAAATTAAAGATTAACGATAACTAACCAATGAAACCGAATTTAACAAAGGCAATGACATGTGAAGAAATGCCTCTCACTTTGGAAAGGTAGGCGAATGTACTCTGTCATGCACCATCAACTTGAAAAAAATTATAAACAGAGAGAAACCTGAATTCAAAATTCAGTTGTTTTTTTTTTCTTCAAAATTATTTCGTTTCTTTTTTCTTTTTTTTGGAACAAATCTAAGCACTAATATAGAGTGGAAAAGGGAAAATGCACATACAAGCTTTGATATTTCTGAAAAAACGAGGGGATATTCCTAACGTTCATAACCACCTATATATGCTTGGACTTGTCTGTGACTTATCCACAAAACAAGATGTACATATTTCTGGTCAAGCTGCAAGTGTGTGCGTGTTTTTGAAAATGGTAAAAACTTGGATATACAATTTTCTCGTGACACTCATAAAGTGAAGAGTCTGTGCAAGTGTCAAAAGCCAAAGTCATATAAGTTTTGTATTTTGTACGGCTTGTAAAGATTTCCACTTTAGGAAATGTGAAGTATCACAAGTTATTATCACAAACAGAAGTGGAACATAGGGGCTTGCAAGAAAGAAAATAACCCAGACAGTTGGTGTCATCAAGAGTGTTAGAGACGGTACCCGAACTTGCTTGCTTGCTTACTTGAATTAAAGTGATTTTCGCTCTAATGGAGCATGTATCACTGGTTTAATAACGCACCGCGTGATTTTTAATTACTCCTGGGGAAGGAAAGAGAACTTCATCCCCCAGGCTTTTATGTACTCACAGACTATTTTTAAATTTAGCCACTCAGGTGTAGGACTAACTAGTCCTTAACAACCTGACTGAAAGGCTTTACACATGAGTGGGAATTGTCTCACCACACACTCATTTTTCTGTCCGAGCGTGGTAAAGGAGGAAAAAAGGTGCTCAGCAAGACAGCCATGGATGTTAAGTACTCACCAAAACGCTAACCCGTACTTATTTCAAATCAAGTCCTGTTTTTTTGCTAATCGACAATAATAAGTACCAATAATGTGTTAACCACCTGTGCAATTAGTTCAAATCTAACGAGTCTGTTAAATTTCCTAACATATCTGTCTAATATTAGTACTTAGTGTACATAAAAATAGCCATACTGATCTTATTTAAATTATTATGTCTAAGCGACATATACCAGTTTGGTCACTGTTAGGTTTAAAAAGTTAAGTTTGTTGCAGTGTTCCAATGGGTCAAGTTTGTTTCGAGAATAGTTTAGTCAACGAGGGATACCAAGCCAAATATGGTTCCCTATTTAATAAAAAGCAATCTTTTGGAGCCCTAAAAAAAGTCTGTTTTTTTCGGTTAGAAGGTAACACGTCTCTCTTTTGCTCTCACGTTCTTTCCCGCACTCCTAGTCACATGATTCTTGATATCAGGAAATGCGTAGCCATGATGGGCGGTAATGTAAGCAGCGGCATCTACCAGTTGACTGAGGGGGTATCCAGTGTAGGTTTGTCTGTAGAATTGGGGAAGAACTCTGACTCAAGCTGAGGCTATAAAAAGATAGTGGGATTTTCCAAAGGAAAAACCCACAAGTTGGAGCTATAAATAGATAGTGGGATTTCATAGGAATTTCAGCTGATTATAGATACATAGGTATTTATCCACGATCGTCACAGAAGTTGATATTGTAAGTAGTTACTAATTTTATCTATTTTATAGTGTGTGTGTTTATGTGTGTGTGTGTGAGTATGTCTGCGCGCGTACGTTGTGTGTTTCTGTGTGTGTGTGTGTGTGTGTGTGTGAGTGTGTGTGTGTGTGTGAGTATGTGTGTGTGTGTGTGTGAGTATGTCGGCGCGCGTACGTTGTGTGTGTGTGTGTGTGTGTTTGTGTGTGTGTGTGTGTGTGTGTCTGCGCGCGTACGTTGTGTGTGTCTATTGGTCTCTGTTTGTCCGTATAAAACTCACTTTATCCCTATCAGATACACTCTACCTACCTACCTACAGTAGCGCGTATTCAGGTCAGCCACTTGCAACACTGTTGATATTTATCCCTAGTGTTCAGTACAGTGACGTCACTGACGCTGGAAATTTCGAGACTATAAATATCGACTTGGGGATTTCCACATTTTGTAGCTATACATATATACTAGAATTCATAAACAGGAACGTCACTCAAGCTGAGGCTATAAAAAGATAGTGGGATTTTCCAAAGGAAAAACCCACAAGTTGGAGCTATAAATAGATAGTGGGATTTCATAGGAATTTCAGCTGATTATAGATACATAGGTATTTATCCACGATCGTCACAGAAGTTGATATTGTAAGTAGTTACTAATTTTATCTATTTTATAGTGTGTGTGTTTATGTGTGTGTGTGAGTATGTCTGCGCGCGTACGTTGTGTGTTTCTCTGTGTGTGTGTGTGTGTGTGTGAGTATGTGTGTGTGTGTGTGTGTTTGAGTGTGTGTGTGTGTGTGAGTATGTCGGCGCGCGTACGTTGTGTGTGTGTGTGTGTGTGTGTTTGTGTGTGTGTGTCTGCGCGCGTACGTTGTGTGTGTCTATTGGTCTCTGTTTGTCCGTATAAAACTCACTTTATCCCTATCAGATGCACTCTACCTACCTACCTACAGTAGCGCGTATTCAGGTCAGCCACTTGCAACACTGTTGATATTTATCCCTAGTGTTCAGTACAGTGACGTCACTGACGCTGGAAATTTCGAGACTATAAATATCGACTTGGGGATTTCCACATTTTGTAGCTATACATATATACTAGAATTCATAAACAGGAACGTCACTCAAGCTGAGGCTATAAAAAGATAGTGGGATTTTCCAAAGGAAAAACCCACAAGTTGGAGCTATAAATAGATAGTGGGATTTCATAGGAATTTCAGCTGATTATAGATACATAGGTATTTATCCACGATCGTCACAGAAGTTGATATTGTAAGTAGTTACTAATTTTATCTATTTTATAGTGTGTGTGTTTATGTGTGTGTGTGAGTATGTCTGCGCGCGTACGTTGTGTGTTTCTCTCTGTGTGTGTGAGTATGTGTGTGTGTGTGTGAGTATGTCGGCGCGCGTACGTTGTGTGTGTGTGTGTGTGTGTGTGTGTGTGTGTGTGTGTGTTTGTGTGTGTGTGTGTCTGCGCGCGTACGTTGTGTGTGTCTATTGGTCTCTGTTTGTCCGTATAAAACTCACTTTATCCCTATCAGATACACTCTACCTACCTACCTACAGTAGCGCGTATTCAGGTCAGCCACTTGCAACACTGTTGATATTTATCCCTAGTGTTCAGTACAGTGACGTCACTGACGCTGGAAATTTCGAGACTATAAATATCGACTTGGGGATTTCCACATTTTGTAGCTATACATATATACTAGAATTCATAAACAGGAACGTCACTCAAGCTGAGGCTATAAAAAGATAGTGGGATTTTCCAAAGGAAAAACCCACAAGTTGGAGCTATAAATAGATAGTGGGATTTCATAGGAATTTCAGCTGATTATAGATACATAGGTATTTATCGACGATCGTCACAAAATGGAACGAAAAAATTGAAAAAGAAGAAGAAAATGAGAAGAGGAAGAAAGAAGAAGAGGAGGAAGAGAAGAAAGAAGAGGAGGAGAAAAAAAAGAAGAAAAAGAGTGTAGGTGAGAAAATAAGAAGTTGGTGGAGGAAAAGAAGAAATTAGAAGCAGAAGAAGAAGAAGAAAACCCAAAGGCCCTTTTCAGGGCCCCCCATATTTCTCGAAAAGAGATAGCCTTTCATTGCCTACCCTTTTTTATTTTGTTTTTTTTATTTTTTTAAAAATAGAGACCCTCCCTGTTTCAATTTTACATAGACCCTATACAGTCCCAAGGGTTTTTGGCCATGTTAAATTTACATAGACCCTATATTGTCCCAGGGTTTTTGGCCATGTTAATTCTCATAGACCCTATATGTTCCCACGATTTTTCTCCATGTTAAATTTACATAGACCCTATATGTTCCCAAGGGTATTTTTAATGATAAGTCCCATAGACCCTATAGGATCCCCATTAACTACTATGAAAAATGACACATCACCAAAACAACAAGTATGGATTTTCTACGTTTCAAATCGGAAATATATTATAATATAAATGATTTAGTTTCAAAGTTGTTTCTGAACATTAGTGAGCGATTATAAACTAAAAACAAGGTTGTTAGTGGCCGTTCCAGATTAACTAGCGATCAAGTTAATAGTTTATTTTCGTTTATTTTCAACCTGGTTTAACGAGTCGTAGACAATCTCGCTGACCTCTGCAACGACTCTGACTGTTTTTTATCTACAGAAGTTTCCGAAGGAACGATTCAACAGTGGTTAGACAAATCGTGAATAGCAAATTTGTAAAAAATGTACTGTTTTTTTTTTCTTCTTAATGATAGTACCGAACACCCAGTTCCAAGACACAGGTCGGTGCCAAACAGAATATAAACCGTCTGTTAAAGACATACAAAGAGACAGACATTAAGTTATTGAGGACGTTTTGAGTATCGAAAAGTTCCGTCTAAATGCAGAGACAAACCTACAGAACATTAAGCCAATGATGTCTTGTTACATGATGTGTATTCCAGCTGGAGCAGTTATATCGAGAGGATTAATTTATTTAATACACATTCGTTGGAAATACAGAGCTCTAATATTCATATAACTATATTTTGGATGACATAGATATTGCGGAATTGCTGTGAATTCATTCAAGATACATTTGGAGGATTGTATCATAGAGATTCGCCTGGACCGTTGGTACATCATTATAGTACTGAACATCATTCGGAATACTACTGGAATTATTTCGAATTACTCAGTACGTTTTGAATTGATAGAACGTTTAGTACATGTTAGAACAGATTATGATTTAATTTACAATGCTGTAAGTTATAATAATATTTTCGCTTTGCATTTTAAAGAAATAAATTATATTTTCAATTTTACAAACCTTGTTGCTTTTCACTTTTTCGTGTTACTTATTTTAAGACTAATGGTATATATATATATATATATATATAAGTAGTTAATGGGGATCCTATAGGGTCTATGGGACTTATCATTAAAAATACCCTTGGGAACATATAGGGTCTATGTAAATTTAACATGGAGAAAAATCGTGGGAACATATAGGGTCTATGAGAATTAACATGGCCAAAAACCCTGGGACAATATAGGGTCTATGTAAATTTAACATGGCCAAAAACCCTTGGGACTGTATAGGGTCTATGTAAAATTGAAACAGGGAGGGTCTCTATTTTTAAAAAAATAAAAAAAACAAAATAAAAAAGGGTAGGCAATGAAAGGCTATCTCTTTTCGAGAAATATGGGGGGCCCTGAAAAGGGCCTTTGGGTTTTCTTCTTCTTCTTCTGCTTCTAATTTCTTCTTTTCCTCCACCAACTTCTTATTTTCTCACCTACACTCTTTTTCTTCTTTTTTTTCTCCTCCTCTTCTTTCTTCTCTTCCTCCTCTTCTTCTTTCTTCCTCTTCTCATTTTCTTCTTCTTTTTCAATTTTTTCGTTCCATTTTGTGACGATCGTCGATAAATACCTATGTATCTATAATCAGCTGAAATTCCTATGAAATCCCACTATCTATTTATAGCTCCAACTTGTGGGTTTTTCCTTTGGAAAATCCCACTATCTTTTTATAGCCTCAGCTTGAGTGACGTTCCTGTTTATGAATTCTAGTATATATGTATAGCTACAAAATGTGGAAATCCCCAAGTCGATATTTATAGTCTCGAAATTTCCAGCGTCAGTGACGTCACTGTACTGAACACTAGGGATAAATATCAACAGTGTTGCAAGTGGCTGACCTGAATACGCGCTACTGTAGGTAGGTAGGTAGAGTGTATCTGATAGGGATAAAGTGAGTTTTATACGGACAAACAGAGACCAATAGACACACACAACGTACGCGCGCAGACACACACACACACAAACACACACACACACACACACACACACACACAACGTACGCGCGCCGACATACTCACACACACACACACATACTCACACACACAGAGAGAAACACACAACGTACGCGCGCAGACATACTCACACACACACATAAACACACACACTATAAAATAGATAAAATTAGTAACTACTTACAATATCAACTTCTGTGACGATCGTCGATAAATACCTATGTATCTATAATCAGCTGAAATTCCTATGAAATCCCACTATCTATTTATAGCTCCAACTTGTGGGTTTTTCCTTTGGAAAATCCCACTATCTTTTTATAGCCTCAGCTTGAGTGACGTTCCTGTTTATGAATTCTAGTATATATGTATAGCTACAAAATGTGGAAATCCCCAAGTCGATATTTATAGTCTCGAAATTTCCAGCGTCAGTGACGTCACTGTACTGAACACTAGGGATAAATATCAACAGTGTTGCAAGTGGCTGACCTGAATACGCGCTACTGTAGGTAGGTAGGTAGAGTGTATCTGATAGGGATAAAGTGAGTTTTATACGGACAAACAGAGACCAATAGACACACACAACGTACGCGCGCAGACACACACACACAAACACACACACACACACACACACAACGTACGCGCGCCGACATACTCACACACACACACACATACTCAAACACACACACACACACACATACTCACACACACACACACACACACACAGAGAAACACACAACGTACGCGCGCAGACATACTCACACACACACATAAACACACACACTATAAAATAGATAAAATTAGTAACTACTTACAATATCAACTTCTGTGACGATCGTGGATAAATACCTATGTATCTATAATCAGCTGAAATTCCTATGAAATCCCACTATCTATTTATAGCTCCAACTTGTGGGTTTTTCCTTTGGAAAATCCCACTATCTTTTTATAGCCTCAGCTTGAGTGACGTTCCTGTTTATGAATTCTAGTATATATGTATAGCTACAAAATGTGGAAATCCCCAAGTCGATATTTATAGTCTCGAAATTTCCAGCGTCAGTGACGTCACTGTACTGAACACTAGGGATAAATATCAACAGTGTTGCAAGTGGCTGACCTGAATACGCGCTACTGTAGGTAGGTAGGTAGAGTGTATCTGATAGGGATAAAGTGAGTTTTATACGGACAAACAGAGACCAATAGACACACACAACGTACGCGCGCAGACACACACACACACACACACACACACAAACACACACACACACACACACAACGTACGCGCGCCGACATACTCACACACACACACATACTCACACACACACACACACTCACACACACACACACACACACACACACAGAAACACACAACGTACGCGCGCAGACATACTCACACACACACACATAAACACACACACTATAAAATAGATAAAATTAGTAACTACTTACAATATCAACTTCTGTGACGATCGTGGATAAATACCTATGTATCTATAATCAGCTGAAATTCCTATGAAATCCCACTATCTATTTATAGCTCCAACTTGTGGGTTTTTCCTTTGGAAAATCCCACTATCTTTTTATAGCCTCAGCTTGAGTCAGAGTTCTTCCCCAATTCTACAGACAAACCTACACTGGATACCCCCTCAGTCAACTGGTAGATGCCGCTGCTTACATTACCGCCCATCATGGCTACGCATTTCCTGATATCAAGAATCATGTGACTAGGAGTGCGGGAAAGAACGTGAGAGCAAAAGAGAGACGTGTTACCTTCTAACCGAAAAAAACAGACTTTTTTTAGGGCTCCAAAAGATTGCTTTTTATTAAATAGGGAACCATATTTGGCTTGGTATCCCTCGTTGACTAAACTATTCTCGAAACAAACTTGACCCATTGGAACACTGCAACAAACTTAACTTTTTAAACCTAACAGTGACCAAACTGGTATATGTCGCTTAGACATAATAATTTAAATAAGATCAGTATGGCTATTTTTATGTACACTAAGTACTAATATTAGACAGATATGTTAGGAAATTTAACAGACTCGTTAGATTTGAACTAATTGCACAGGTGGTTAACACATTATTGGTACTTATTATTGTCGATTAGCAAAAAAACAGGACTTGATTTGAAATAAGTACGGGTTAGCGTTTTGGTGAGTACTTAACATCCATGGCTGTCTTGCTGAGCACCTTTTTTCCTCCTTTACCACGCTCGGACAGAAAAATGAGTGTGTGGTGAGACAATTCCCACTCATGTGTAAAGCCTTTCAGTCAGGTTGTTAAGGACTAGTTAGTCCTACACCTGAGTGGCTAAATTTAAAAATAGTCTGTGAGTACATAAAAGCCTGGGGGATGAAGTTCTCTTTCCTTCCCCAGGAGTAATTAAAAATCACGCGGTGCGTTATTAAACCAGTGATACATGCTCCATTAGAGCGAAAATCACTTTAATTCAAGTAAGCAAGCAAGCAAGTTCGGGTACCGTCTCTAACACTCTTGATGACACCAACTGTCTGGGTTATTTTCTTTCTTGCAAGCCCCTATGTTCCACTTCTGTTTGTGATAATAACTTGTGATACTTCACATTTCCTAAAGTGGAAATCTTTACAAGCCGTACAAAATACAAAACTTATATGACTTTGGCTTTTGACACTTGCACAGACTCTTCACTTTATGAGTGTCACGAGAAAATTGTATATCCAAGTTTTTACCATTTTCAAAAACACGCACACACTTGCAGCTTGACCAGAAATATGTACATCTTGTTTTGTGGATAAGTCACAGACAAGTCCAAGCATATATAGGTGGTTATGAACGTTAGGAATATCCCCTCGTTTTTTCAGAAATATCAAAGCTTGTATGTGCATTTTCCCTTTTCCACTCTATATTAGTGCTTAGATTTGTTCCAAAAAAAAGAAAAAAGAAACGAAATAATTTTGAAGAAAAAAAAAACAACTGAATTTTGAATTCAGGTTTCTCTCTGTTTATAATTTTTTTCAAGTTGATGGTGCATGACAGAGTACATTCGCCTACCTTTCCAAAGTGAGAGGCATTTCTTCACATGTCATTGCCTTTGTTAAATTCGGTTTCATTGGTTAGTTATCGTTAATCTTTAATTTTTTTCATGCATTTCTTTTTGATAGAAGATTTAAGGCTTTCTATTGTTGTAACGGTATTTATGTTGTTTAGTCTGTTGATGAAATTATCTATAGCAAAGTGCTTAAGATTTTTCAGCTTTTTTTTATTATTTCAAGCCCTACAAAAGGAGACCAAGTTTGTGTTCAAAGACGATTGAAACTCTAAATTACACAGGCGTGAAGGAAAAACATCGTTGTGTTTAATCTAATCATGCTTGCCGTATCTCTTTGTGTTTTAGAGGTCATATTTCTTCTTAAGTAAATACATGCATCAATAGACAGACAGATTGGGTCATCATCCTTGAGTTTCACTGTACTTTCGGTTCTTTACTTCATACAAACCCCAAATTTATTAGTTTGAAAAAAAAGATAACATGCCCCTCAATACTGTAACACGTCTGTTCTGATTCTACCGATGTGAGTGTTTATGTCGAAATGTTTAAGTGAGATATAAAAAAATGGTCAGCTTGAAAACGCGAACCAATACTGTGACGCTCAGTATTTTGATGTGGTAAGAGGAAATGGTACAACACACACACACACAAAGAGGGCTTGTAAGTTCACATTTCAGTGTCTGCACTGTAATGGTAACAACGCAAGAACATAGGGATTATTATGCCACACAGTCCTAGAACAAAACAATGCATCACCCGTTGTAAGCCATTTCATTGGCTATACTTATTTTCTTACCGCGTTCGCTTCGAATTGACTTGAGTAGCTATTCAGACAGTGACGAGAATGGCCATGCTTTACTGGGTCTATCCTATAGGCGATTTATATAAAAAAATATTTTTAAAAATTAAACTAATGCACGAACAATCGTACCATGGGCGATCCCATGGAAATTGTGTCCGTCTTATTGCAAAATACATCAACATTTAATTTAACCGTGCAGATCGCTAAATAAACCTCTGATCATACACATTTTGAAAAGTGTTGTGTGACACGGATCGCCATTGTCGTTTGGTGTCTGCTTTCTTCTTCGAAAAGAGATCGTTTCGTCTTGACTATAAAAATTTAATTTGACTAAGTTTTACGCACTACTTGAACTCATACATTTACGTTGTAGGTGTAAGCCGTCGTTCTCAGTTTTCTGGAAGTTCGTTTTTGCGTTTCTCAGATGTGATACTATTTTTTATGGACCGAACGAAATTTCTTTTGGCGTGAATCAGGACTCGTGGTTTTGTGGCAGAAATGGAGAGCATTGATTAAAGCCCAGTTATGTCGTCTTCGAAATCGCTGACACGGATTTGAACTAACACTTCAGGTTTTGTGTGAGGCGATACGGTACATCATTGCCTTTTACTTCCTCAATGAAATCGTTTCATCTTATTGCAAAATTACATTTGACTAGGTTTCATACGCAGCAGGTCTCTGTATATAAGGAGAGTGTCTTAGCGTCAGAGTATTCATTCCGCTCTCAAACGATCAAAGATGGAAGAGTCAGCACAGATCGACCTGCTGGTCAAATATTTGCTAAAAGTCATACGAAAGCATAATTCACATGCGAAAGTGGCAACAAAACTTACTCTTTTGGTCGTTGATTTGATAAGAGTCATACGAAAGTGTGTAAGTGCTAATGAAGTTTGCTATATCTGCAAAGGTAAATGGGTATTTGTCTCCAGAATACCTGCTTCGTCTAAGAAAGAGAGACAAAAGTCAAGATACCTAATATCGTTGTCAGGAGAAAGGACACTGGAATTCAGGGTGCCCTACGAGAAAAGAGAATAAACAAAAACAAGACGAAAAAGAGAAGAGGGATTCAGAAGAAGAAGAAATTGAAGATGATGAAGAACTTGTGCCAGTAAAGACATGGAAATGGAAAAATTGACAATGTGAGCCGATGCGTTGGCCCTGATGTGAAATTTCATACTACCTTCTAAAAGAGAATAGACCAGAAAGAACACGTAAGTGTCTCTTGGTCTTGACATTGTATAATAAGGATGGCGTGTTTTGTTTTCTACTCACACTTAATGAAATTGTGCCCTTTCACCTATCTCTATCCCTCTGGATCATGTTTTAGTTAGAATTGAAATGGAAGGATGTTTTCCTTCACGCACGCTCTTTAGGCATGCAAGTCGGTAAACAATAGTCAGTCTATTCCTCCATTATTTTGTGTCTTGATGTTTCCTAAATCACACACTGATGCCATAAAATAACGGGTTAAATGGGTTTTGTAGTGTTGGGAGTGGGGGGTGGGGTGGGGTGGGGTGTAGGTGTTTGGCAGAGTTGGTCATTGCAGGTGAGGGCTTAGGTGCTTTCAAAAAACTTTTACTTCTTCACTCTGTGTTGATAGTATATTTGGTGTTTGTATGCGTTCGCGTACGTTTGTGTGGATAGTTTATTTGGGGTTTGTATCATCTCCCTTCTGTGTTGATAGTATATTTGGGGTTTGTTTTTTCCTCTTCCCTCTGTATGTGTGTGTGTGTGTGTATATGTGTGTATGTGTGTGTGTGTGTGTGTGTGTGTGTGTGTCTGCGCGCGTACGTTGTGTGGGTGTGTGTATTGGTCTCTGTTTGTCCGTATAAAACTCACTTTATCCCTATCAGATACACTCTACCTACCTACCTGCAGTAGCGCGTATTCAGGTCAGCCACTTGCAACACTGTTGATATTTATCCCTAGTGTTCAGTACAGTGACGTCACTGACGCTGGAAATTTCGAGACTATAAATATCGACTTGGGGATTTCCACATTTTGTAGCTATACATATATACTAGAATTCATAAACAGGAACGTCACTCAAGCTGAGGCTATAAAAAGATAGTGGGATTTTCCAAAGGAAAAACCCACAAGTTGGAGCTATAAATAGATAGTGGGATTTCATAGGAATTTCAGCTGATTATAGATACATAGGTATTTATCCACGATCGTCACAGAAGTTGATATTGTAAGTAGTTACTAATTTTATCTATTTTATAGTGTGTGTGTTTATGTGTGTGTGTGAGTATGTCTGCGCGCGTACGTTGTGTGTTTCTGTGTGTGTGTGTGTGTGTGTGTGTGTGTGAGTATGTGTGTGTGTGTGTGTGTGTGAGTATGTGTGTGTGTGTGTGAGTATGTCGGCGCGCGTACGTTGTGTGTGTGTGTGTGTGTGTTTGTGTGTGTGTGTGTGTGTGTGTCTGCGCGCGTACGTTGTGTGTGTCTATTGGTCTCTGTTTGTCCGTATAAAACTCACTTTATCCCTATCAGATACACTCTACCTACCTACCTACAGTAGCGCGTATTCAGGTCAGCCACTTGCAACACTGTTGATATTTATCCCTAGTGTTCAGTACAGTGACGTCACTGACGCTGGAAATTTCGAGACTATAAATATCGACTTGGGGATTTCCACATTTTGTAGCTATACATATATACTAGAATTCATAAACAGGAACGTCACTCAAGCTGAAGCTATAAAAAGATAGTGGGATTTTCCAAAGGAAAAACCCACAAGTTGGAGCTATAAATAGATAGTGGGATTTCATAGGAATTTCAGCTGATTATAGATACATAGGTATTTATCGACGATCGTCACAAAATGGAACGAAAAAATTGAAAAAGAAGAAGAAAATGAGAAGAGGAAGAAAGAAGAAGAGGAGGAAGAGAAGAAAGAAGAGGAGGAGAAAAAAAAGAAGAAAAAGAATGTAGGTGAGAAAATAAGAAGTTGGTGGAGGAAAAGAAGAAATTAGAAGCAGAAGAAGAAGAAGAAAACCCAAAGGCCCTTTTCAGGGCCCCCCATATTTCTCGAAAAGAGATAGCCTTTCATTGCCTACCCTTTTTTATTTTGTTTTTTTTATTTTTTTAAAAATAGAGACCCTCCCTGTTTCAATTTTACATAGACCCTATACAGTCCCAAGGGTTTTTGGCCATGTTAAATTTACATAGACCCTATATTGTCCCAGGGTTTTTGGCCATGTTAATTCCCATAGACCCTATATGTTCCCACGATTTTTCTCCATGTTAAATTTACATAGACCCTATATGTTCCCAAGGGTATTTTTAATGATAAGTCCCATAGACCCTATAGGATCCCCATTAACTACTTATATATATATATATATATATATATATATATATATATATATATATATATATATATATATATATATATTTGTCTGCAGTCCGTATCTATCGATCTGTCTATCTTTACTTATATATTGTCGAAATCTCTTTCGTAATTAAAAAATATTGAAGTATTTTTTATTAATTGGTGAATGTTTAAAGTTTGTGAATAATAAGTAAAACGAACTTAGTGAGTGAATATAACATACCTCTGCATAAACGTTTCCTTGATCGGATAACTAGTACAATAACCGTAATCAGGCAAGCAGCCAGACAAGCTAGGACAATAGATACTATCAGCGTAATTTGCTTGGTATTTGTCATGGTGTCTGAAAGAAAAGCCACTTAGTAAATGTATTGGTGGAGGAATTAAAGTTTCATTTGCCCTTTCAAATATGGTTTATATTTCATTAAATAGGACACCCAGGACAAGGTTGTTACTTATACCAAACCGGTTTGATAATACTCGCCTTGTTTTTATCTAAAATTCTTTTCTTACTATACCATTTCTTTATTTATACCACTCTACGACTGTTTCATGTTTTCTTACTAATGAACTTACTTTAATTAAATCAGTGTTTTGAAGAAAAATAAATTTGGAGAGAAAGAGAGAGAGAGAGAGACAGAGATTTCAACAAGAGTTTGCATGCAAAAACATACAGTATTTTTTTTACAGTGACCAACAATAGACCATCGTAGAATTGAAAACTGTATACCCCATAATAAACTGATGTAATTAGTTTTAAAGATGACTTAAATAAAATGATAAAAATGTTATATTTTAACACGAAGGAAGAAATAACGAAATTAAAGTCAGAAATGTAACAGTTACAATAAATTGATCATGCAAAAACGTTCTAAAATAAATTGACATTACGTAAGGGTAGAGTGTTTATAGCTACTTTGAAGCATTTTGTAAGCTATGGTAAGGGTAGAGTTTTATAGCTACTTTGAAGCATCATGTAAGTCACGGTAAGGGTAGAGTTTTATAGTTACTTAGAAGTATCCAGCAAGTCGCGGTATGGGTAGAATTTTATAGCTACTTAGAAGTATCCAGCAAGTCACGGTAAGGGTAGAGTTTTATAGCTACTTAGAAGTATCCAGCAAGTCGCGGTAAAGGGTAGAGTTTTATATCTACTGAGAAGTATCCAGCAAGTCACGGTAAGGGTAGAGTTTTATAGTTACTTAGAAGTATCCAGCAAGTCGCGGTAAGGGTAGAATTTTATAGCTACTTAGAAGTATCCAGCAAGTCACGGTAAGGGTAGAGTTTTATAGCTACCTAGAAGTATCCAGCAAGTCGCGGTAAGGGTAGAGTTTTATAGCTACCTAGAAGTATCCAGCAAGTCGCGGTATGGGTAGAATTTTATAGCTACTTAGAAGTATGCAGCAAGTCACGGTAAGGGTAGAGTTTTATAGCTACTTAGAAGTATCCAGCAAGTCGCGGTAAGGGTAGAGTTTTATATCTACTTAGAAGTATCCAGCAAGTCGCGGTAAGGGTAGAGTTTTATAGCTACTTAGAAGTATCCAGCAAGTCGCGGTAAGGGTAGAGTTTTATAGCTACTTAGAAGTATCCAGCAAGTCGCGGTAAGGGTAGAGTTTTATAGCTACTTAGAAGTATCCAGCAAGTCGCGGTAAGGGTAGAGTTTTATAGCTACTTAGAAGTATCCAGCAAGTCGCGGTAAGGGTAGAGTTTTATAGCTACTTAGAAGTATCCAGCAAGTCGCGGTAAGGGTAGAGTTTTATAGCTACTTAGAAGTATCCAGCAAGTCGCGGTAAGGGTAGAGTTTTATAGCTACTTAGAAGTATCCAGCGTCAAAAATGTTTTAAATCAAGCTTGCATTCGATCTAAAAGGGATGCAAACTGCGTTTAGATTAGGTCAGACTTCGACGTACGTAATGTTTTTCTCGTCTAATAATATAGCTTGTAGACGATTGATATAGTCATGTGGCAAAATCGAAATGGCACAAACTGCTTGAGTGGATAATTAAGCTATCACAGTAAAATATGTAATAATGAATTACTATCTATTGCTGTCGCCCATGTGATGAAAAAGCAACGTATGCTACTTAAAGTAAAGCAGTTTTAATACTCGGTTTTAGAGCCGTGGATAAAGCAAGTAATTTATTTTGTAATGGGGCTCACTGGGGGTGTCTCAAAATATTACCAATGGAACGTTTAAGTTATCATAATTCTATGGAACAAAAGTAAAAGTAAAAAATATATGGCCATTTTGCTGGTTAAACTGGGTTTAGAGATGTTTCTCCATGACGCATTAAACTCAGGGACTGCGCATTTAACGTTTTCAAAAGTGGGGGAACTGTAACATTTTATTCCTAAATATTATAAATTTCCAACTTCAAATAACTTAAAAAATATCGCACTGATTGTTGGACAAAAATCATATTATATCGATTATATTATTTGTAAACAATTATCTTGGGAAAATCAACAAAATCTGGTTTGAAAGAAAATCAGTGGTGCACTTCCCTTCCGCCACTGCCGATGTATATGGTCGGTCCCTTAGGAGACCGTTACTAGTTTTCCAGAGATATAGCTATTGCAAAAAACGTAAAACACTTATAACTTTCTTTCACTTCATAAGTTCATGTAAGACTGATGATAAATACAGTATGATATTATACATGTTATGTGTCACTTTCTATGAAGCTCGTAGCAGTTGGAGCACTCTTCATTCTCTTAGCCTATTTCGCAGATATATTCATGTGAAGAGATCTTTGGAACCAAACCATTTGACATATTAAAATATAGATAGTAATTTTCAAAAAGAAATCTTCAGAAAAGAATCGTGTCTGCATGCACGTCCCTTTCATGCACTATTAACCTCATAACACTAACTCCTTGCAGAGAAAATAGATGAAATGTCCATTCCAAGTGTAGCTAGGATGCTGTTTCAACGTTAGAGCTTAGCATACGTAAAGGAAACAAAGTGAAACCAAACACTTAAGTAAAAATCAACAAGCAATTTATTTCAGTAGAACACAAAGTGTGAAATCAAAAGACCTTTACATAATTGTGAATTGTATTTCTAATAAAACTAATGGCAGAAGTGAAAAAATATTGAAGTTCCCAAACGAATTCCATTAGTCTTGAATGCCCTGATGTACCAGTTATATCGAATATCCTGATATACCAATGACGTAATCCAGAATGTCTTGTACTGAATCCACAAAATTCCAAATTATTGTGTGAATCCGAAAGACAATAAGTACTTACTAATTGTAGTTAATATTATAAGCAATTAAATTATCTCGTATTGTATCAGATTGCAAAAACACAGCAGCACGTTCTGGTCATAAAGTGGATTTTCATATATTGAACTAAAATGAATTAGGTTTAATTAACTCTATTTATACACATTGTACGCATGGCTAATATTGCATACAATACATTTATTGGTTCAAACGTTATGAACTATACCATTCCTTCTATACAATTTTGTATTGTTACTATTCTACGCCTTTTTCATATTTTGTTGTTAATGCACTTACTTTCGTTACATAAGCCTTTTGAAGAATCGTTTTGTAAAGCTATTACGTTCATGTATTTGTTCTTTTCTCATGTTTGCCTTCATGCTCTGCTTTGCTTCTTTTTACAAAAGAAATGATAGAGTCCTAATGTGTTTGGGGTCTTGCACCTAATGTTAACATTGATCATGCAAAATTACTTACCTGTCTTTGCGTAAGAAGAAAGGCGATCATCTAATACAGTGACATTTCGTTCAATGCTGAACTCAGGACTGGTGCTGTACACGAGGAAAGGACCCGTTGTCTGCATCAACAAACACACAAAAATTGATGCATTAGGTAGATCGATCTGAACATATTCCGACAGTTATTGGTTTATTCATATTTACTATGTATATTTTCCTATGTCGGTAATTAATACTTAAATCTTACCAGCAGTTTACCGGTCATTGATTATTATGATGAAAATGTTTTGGGCTTTGTGTACCGATTTTCAGTTTTTATTTCCGCCATGCAATTAAACAGTATCCGTCACTAAAGTTGCACAGGTAATGCAGAAATGTATATCTATTATAAGACATCAAACATTTTTTAATTATTTATACCGTATATAACAAGATTAGTTTGCAATTTTATAGGCGATCAATTTACACCGACTCTACAGGGATCTCATACTGGTATGTTTACAACACTTAATCTATAGTAATGTACAACCCAAGATATGGATCATTTTGTCACAGTATGTATATTAAATAGGGTTTATTTTGTCACAGTATGTATATTAAATAGGGTTTGTTTTGTCACAGTCTATATATTAAATAGGGTTTATTTTGTCACAGTATGTATATTAAATAGGGTTTGTTTTGTCACAGTCTATATATTAAATAAGGTTTATTTTGTCACAGTATGTATATTAAATAGGGTTTATTTTGTCACAGTATGTATATTAAATAGGGTTTATTTTGTCACAATATGTATATTAAATACATCATTGATTCAGCTGATATTAACACGACGCCTGTCGTAGGAACATCTTCGACAACTGTAAAATAAAATCTTCACTCAATCCTGTGCATCATGGACAAACGTTATTGGCTGCATGACCTGTGGACCTAAGCTAAGGCAGGGGTTATAAATAATGACAAACGTTAGTTCTTCTTTAATATCACACGTTCATTATTATGACGGTTTACCGATGGCTAACCATCCTTGTGCTCAAATGGTGTTCAGTCTTTATTCAGGTAGCACTTAACGTGTGTTCCGATTGTTTGAAAAATAACATTCTTTATGTCAAATGTCTTCACTTTCTAATTAAAATACTGCATATAAATGTTGGGGTGGGGGGCACACGACATCGCTCAAGCAATTTATGTAAGGAAAATGTCACTGATAACATTTTTACAGATTTGTAAGACTGTTCCAATAACATATTTTGATTACATAGCCTGGAAGCAAGGTTTGTAACCTATACTTGCTGTTCTCTTTATTTTCATTACATTTTGTCCGGGGAGTAATGAATGCAACTTCTGCCCGCTGATCCCCATATTTTGATTACATAGCCTGGGGATATGGATTGTAATATCTACTTGCTAATGCAAGTATTTTCATTAAATAGCCTGGGGAACAGGGACTGTAGCCTATAATTGCTGTTCTCCATATTTTCATTACATAGCCTGATACGTAAGGACGGTAACCTCTATGTTATACTTTCCATATTTTCGTTACATAGACAGGGACGTACAGATTCTAGTCTCTACTTGCTATTCACCATATTTTTGCACATTTTAGTAAACCTCCGTTATGCAGACATTTCCACGAAATCTTTAATTGTATGCAACACGTTCTCAATGAGAACACCAGCCCTTTAGCAATTAAGAGATATTCGCATTTGGATACTTTGTAAGTAACAATAGTTTATTCGTCACTAAGACGAGTAAACTGAAGAAACCTATGAGGGAGCCACGTACCAATAGTTATATATATATATATATATATATATATATATATATGAGGAACAGACGTGTTAATATCTATCCATCTATCTATATATATATATATCTATCTATCTGCCTGTCTGTCTGTCTGCCTGTCTGTCTATCGATCGATCGATCGATCGATAGATCGATCGATCGATAGATCGATACATCGATAGATCACACTAATTGTATAGATAGTATTGAGGGGTGTGAGTGTGTGTGTTTGATTTTTAATATAGCTTTGGCAATTGTTCAGTCATATCGCTACAATGTCTGCGTGTGGCAGTTTATAGTTGTCAAGCACTGGGGTCATCATGCTGCAGACATGTATTATCTTGTCCCACCGAGTCATATTATCCTGACACCAAGCCGACCAGTCTTAACACCAACCTCCTTAAGCTGAGCACCAAGCAAGGGAGCTGCTATTACCACTTTTATAAGACTTTTGTATGATTCGGCCGGGGTTCGAACCCGCGATCTCCTGCATCCGAGACGACAACAATTAGGAAAATGTAAGATGGAGAAACTGAAAAATAGTTATCTGAGTATACAGATTACCTTTAGGGAAATAATACAGCGATAAAACATTCTCCCTTTAGGAACACTATTGTTGCGAAAATCGCAGGAATGACGTTTGGTGTAAAAAATATAAAAAATCTTGAGGTAATAATTTTGGGTCAATATAGGAGATCTACAGTGCTGAAATAAAAGACTAAAATATTTGCACGAGACAGGATTGTAAAATATCATTAGGATTGATAAAATTACGAACGGATAGTTAAAAGGCTATCCAAAAGGTACGATTTGACAAACGAAGTTCACCTGTTACTGTCGATTTGGAATGTTTCTAAAATACAAGGTCTTTTTGTTTGTAATTGTCCCAAGGAGCGCAGAGTTTTAAGACTCTTTCAAAATGTATGATAAGTAACTTTTTCAAGAGATACACTTAATTCCAATTAATTCTAAAAGACATTTATACTGAGTAAATGTGACATTTCCTGTCTAAATTTGCAAGTTTCCAAAGGTAAACGTTTCCATACTTTGATTGTCACAGTTGTCTTAAGTTTGGCCCTGTTTTCCACCTCTACTTCAAAGAAGTAATGTCCGTCTTGGTCCTGATCTGCGTTTTCTAATCTCCGTTCCAGATTGTCAGGGACCAGAGACATTTGACCCTTCAGGACAGAATGTTTGTGATAGCATCCATCGAAAGGAGTACAGTAACAGTGATCCCCTCGGCTGCAGTTCATATACTTTGCCTGGCATTTTTCCTTATCCTGGAAAGATTGATCAAACAGTAATTATGGTCAACTGGTCAACTTGCAAAGATACATCATTTTTTGTATACAAGTTATACTGGTACGTACGGATTTAGTTTGAGAAACCATCAGATGGGTTATACACACACACACACACACACACACACACACACACAGATATATATATATTGAAACAGCGTAATGTGAATCCAAACAAGCATACATAAGGTCCAACGAAAGAGATTCCTTTAAGCACCTGTACCGGCGTAAAGCTGTTTATAAGATGTACAGCGGACAAATCGACTCAGGGCAGCTACAGTTATGGGAGATCATAGTCTGTGACGTCAATACTCTAGGCATGTATATGAAGCTAATGTAAGTAATCATGCGATGCTTTCATTCTGTCTACAATGAATTCGGAGATTATCCAGTTAATTGGGAATTAAATCAGAATGCAACATATACTACAAGTGTTTGAAAATTAGATCCGAAATTTGAACCTTAATCATTTACTCGACTAATGAGTTCCATTTATACAGAAGAGAGGGAGAACGAGAAATGAACATACCGATAATTCTTCTTGAAGAGATAAATTATTCAGTCCACGAACAACCGTGTGACCTGTGTAATTATCATACAGCCTCCACTGGATATAGTTAATTCCACTGTGAGTATCATAGGCCAACCACTCGATCCTACAGTAGAAAACATACATCAATGTTTGATTTAATATTGATCTAATTCTAATAAAGACCACAAAAATACACAAAGTCGATAGTTAGTGTGTGTGTGTGTGTGTGTGTGTGTGTGTGCAGTTGTTTACTTGCCAAATAATATTTGTTCCTTTAGATTACCACCTTAATCAGAATGAGACATACATTTTGCTACAGTAATCAAATCATGACAATATTTTGGTCAGTGTACGATTGGCAAAATTCTAAATGTCACAATAAGCAGAAGAGAATAAATAAAAAGGATAAATGAAAATATGCCTCTACGGACACCTAATATAGTTGAAATACAGCTTGCTGGCAGTGACAGATAGCATGTTCAGTGCGAATCTTAAACTAAGGATAGCCAAAATTGTAACACTTACCATGTTTTTGCACTACATCAACGGTACTATAATGGAGACGTTGAGTTTTAAAACCGAAGCTAATGCATGTCTGTAATATACTGATTTAGTTTTCTTTTCATCAGATTCATATCTATAGATTGCAACAGTATTCACACCAATAGTCAAATTTGTAGGGCTTATGAAGGTGTATATTTTTATCTATTAGGGAATGGTAGAGGAAGGGAGTTGTGGGTTCTACGTTTCTGTTAAGAAGACAACATGGAAGGGACGGAATAGAATCTTTAAGTTTTATTTATAACTTATTTAAATTATATTATTATAACCCCGTCTTTACATACTACCCTATGTGGTCAGTAGTTAAGTGGGTGTTAGTGACACGAAATGGTGCGTTTAATAGTAAGTTTAGTTTTACCATTACTGTTCTCGTTATAACATGTACGTTTATACATTTCTTTGAACCCCTGTTTTCATAAGGGACACTATAGGGTCATTAGGGCTATTTTCCATACACCGACAAGTGGCATTTTGTTTGTTTTGTTGATAAAGAAATTACTTGAGTGACTTTATCTTTACAGTTTTATACCGACAACACTGCCAAAACAAATTCAGCCTTTTCAGGAATAATAGATATTGTCTCTTGTCACGTGTCAAATAATCTAAAGATTATAAAAGGATATTTAGTGTCCTAAACGGCCATGCATTTTTCACATAGAGAGGATTGACTATCAACATTAAAAATAGCTTCTCAGTGTATGTGCACCAAATAGATTTAAAATATGACGGATACATTGTTATGTACAATTTTCTTTCATACATACACCCTCTCCCACAAGCCAAACAACAACGCATCACTCTCCAGCGCTGAGAACAAGTATTAATTTTACAAATGTTTCATCACTTACGTTAAGTTGGCGAATTCCCTCAAAATGGACATGCTGATGTTAGCACCATCTTCCCATGTAAACCAGAGATTCTCAATAACAGGTGGACTGGTGTCAATTGTTACATTTACAGTATCTTCTGAAAAATTACCCATAATGTCATAGGCCCGCACGTGAATCACCATCCGCTTCCCATCAACTATGTCTTCTTTTATGTCCGTGCTTTCATCATGTATATTCTGGATACTCTTGAAAGGGATATGTGTGATGTTTCTTTGATATATTGTCTCGTAACCAACATCAAAACGTACAATACCTTCAAGAAAACGTGATGGTGTTCAATAATATAAGAAACATCTTCCATAATTGTATTTTCCTGACCGAATGAATATAAAGGTAAAAGTAAAGACTACAGCCAAACGCTTGGGAACATATTATCGAAATGTTCTAGCCATACGTGTCCTATATAGTATCTGGTGCATTTCTGAGCAGGCTGCCTTTTGATTAAATTCATTAAAAATTATTTTTTGAATTATCATATTGAATTGTTTTCTGATCTGAAAAAATTCAATGAAAAATTTGTCAGTGCTAAAATAAGAAAGAAAACCAATTTGCATGTAAAATATAGCAAAATATGATTCATACAACTAAATCAACACACAAACAGTTCTTACTAAACACAGCTCCTACCAATTAAACCATCATACAAATAACACATAATCCCTACCAATTTAATCAACACACACAAATGCCCACGCATAATTAGCGAAAAAAATAAATACGCCATCACAATTACACGTAGCACAAAAACTGAGAGAAAACTTGAACAAATTTGAAAGACGGAAAATTTAAAAATAAATAAATGCAAACATCAGATGATAACATTATTAAAATGAACGAAATAAATGTTTATACTGTGGTTCTGGGATCAGAAAGGCAAACCTTTATCAACAATAATTCAAAGTGCGATGATAGGCGTGGATACAAATTATTGGTACGGAGAATCAGACTGCGAGAAAATGCTCTAAAATAATATTCAGATCAATACATTAAAATACAATGAAAGTACAAAAAGCCAGTAGAACATTTGTTTAAACTGAATTAAGTAGCGAGGCATGATCATGTATGCAAGGTATCATTATCTATATCATGCATGTAGTTCAAACGTCACCAAACTGATACTTAGAATGTAGAAATCGCACCCAGTATAAATCACATACTACAATTACCTTAACATAACCGTGCCAAGCATTACCTAGTTTGAAAAACCACATATACACACACACATATACACACACACACATATATATACAAATACAAACACACATATATACATATACACACATATACACACACACATATACATACATATACATATACATACATATACATACACATATACATATACATACATACATACATATATACATACATACATACACACATACATTATATATATATATATATATATATATATATATATATATATATATATATATATATATATATATACCGTGAATATTATCTGTTCTACTTATTTGTCTTTTCCCTTGGTTGTCGTCAAGGGCGCTATCAACATGGAACACTTTTTCCACCGAATTCAGCCACCCTTTTCCTTCATGCACTTTATTTGCAAAACGATTGTGCCATTCTACATGAACCATTTTACACAGCTTAGTAATCCATCTATAATTAGTCTCTTTAGAGGCTGATGTCACTTTGGAAGGGTTATTCATTTTTTCAACAGCAGAAATGTTATCGAAGATGAAAATGCGTCTTGATGATTTTCTATTCCCCGCTTTGTCAAATACAACCAACAAGACAGAATACGCGCCAGAATTTCTGAGAGACATATTGGCCTGCAATTGAGAAAAATGATTATTTCACAGAAAAAGAAAAACAAGTTAACATTAAAGTTACTTTATATGCTATACTTTTCTGAGTGAATACCTAGATTTTTGTACTCTTCTTTTAGTATAAAGAATACCATCTGCTAAGTTGACGGGCTTTAAAGTATATGTAAGTTAGCATTATTTGTCCAATAGCACAGAAGACGCTTTTCGAACCTAGAAATTTTTTTCTCCTTAATAGAAAGATATTTTCTAAATGTATCAATGCATCTCCTCTTTTTCGACTGTCCAGTTACATATTATAATGGATTATTATCAAACCCTACTAATTGCAGTGTTATGATTTACCACGTTATGAGATTCAACGAATGTATGTATGTATGTATGTATGTATGTATGTATGTATGTATGTATGTATGTATGCATGCATGCATGTATGTATGTATGTTTTTATATCTGTATCGTCTATTTTATTTATAATTTCTATTTTAGTCATTTGGGTTTGTATATTTCAAACTATTAAATACAGTGACTACGTAGCTGTAGTGTAAAACACATGTATACTACCAAGATAAGGTTAAATCATCAACAATGTCGGTGAAGTATGCCACGCATTAATTCGAATGGCCGTCAAAACACGTTTCATGAAACTATTGGTGCATTTGTCCTGTTAGAGCTATCGTGCACGCCCAAGTTGTTGATTAGTTAAATAGTTTGATATGGTTTTAAAATGACTGTTCCAGTTATTCTGAAAAAACACGAATTTAACTGTTCGATAATCTTTCAGTGAATCATTATCTTGATTTGCTGCGCACGTTGATGCTGTACATGACTGTGTGCTTGTTATTGTTTGTGTGCGTTTAGTATTTTGGTTATGGAAAGTTCCAGCTGCAATGAGCTCTACGAGATTATTAACAAGCTAATGTCAAGGAACAAATCAACACCACTTCCAACTACCTTCTCTCCAGTCGACCTTCCGGATATGTTTTCAAATTTCTTCCGTGACAAAGTACAAACCATCAGAGATAAGCTTGACACTACAATTTCAATTGACTCGTCCTCACTATACAGTTGGAATACAGAATTTGAGCGGCAACCATTAGCAGCATTTGAACCTGTCTCTATGGATTTTGTACGTACAATCCTGATAAAGAGTGCACCAAAGTCATATGAACTTGATCCAATTCCAACATCACTGCTGCTTGAGTGCTTAGATCCAGTATTGCCTCACTAACTGATGGTATTAATACCTCACTCTCATCCGGGGAATTCCCATCATTTTTCAAAACTGCCATTGTAGACCCTCTGCTGACGAAACCAACACTATACCATAACGATTTAAAGAACTACCGCCCAGTTTATAATTTCCCATTCATATCAAAAATCTTAGAAAGGTCGTTCTATCCCAGCTTGTATCTCATCTAAATTCAAAGAGTCTTTTTAGCAATGTACAATCTGCATATCGCCCTTGCCACAGTACTGAAACTACTCTTCTAAAAGAAGTTAATGACATTCTCTCTGCGCTGGAAAGCGGAAAGATTACAGTCCTCACCCTCCTTGATTTGTCTGCAGCATTTGACACAATATACCCTGATATATTACTTCACCGTCTCCAGCATGTATTTGGCATCCATGATAGAGCCTTACTGTGGTTCAAGTCCTACTTGGTCAACAGGACAGAAATTGTATCTGCAAATGGAATACACTCCAGCCCAGTTGATCTATGTAGTGGTGTTCCACAGGTGTCTGTTCTTGAACCTGTTCTCTTCATTATGTATACTCAGTGGCTCTCAAGTGTCATAGATCATCATCCAGTGTCTCACGAATTGTACGCTGATGACACCCAAATATACAAATCTAGCCACCCAACTGAAGTTGATGCTACCATCCAAGGTGTAGATAAGTGCATTTCGGATGTGAAATCATGGATGACATGTAACAAGCTGCAGATAAATGATAAAAATGAGGCAATTCTGATCACAACAGAGACTTTCTCATTCACATCCTTTACCTCAAACAATAAATATCAGCAACGCCAATATTAAATTCACACAATCAGTACGAAACCTTGGTGTTACTCTGGACAGTACTCTCACATTCCACCAACATGTCATGAACATATGCAAGGCTACATATCTTGAGCTGAGACGCATCAGCTCAGTTCGCAAATATCTTTCAGTTGTTGCCACTAAAATCTTGTGTGTTCATTAGTACTTTCAAGACTGGACTATTGTAACTCAATTCTGTCTGGTTCATCTCAATATCTACTCCAGAAACTTCAAAAAGTTCAAAACACAGCTGCTCGGATCATACTTAGAGTACTACGATCAGAGCACACGTACCCGCTGCTCTGTACCCTACACTGGCTCTCCATCTGATCCAGAATCAAACAAAATTTGTTCTGTGCTACGTTTCACTGTCGGACTCTTAGTCCAACATATCAATCCGATCTCACCCATATGTAGATACCAGCAAGATATTTACGCTCCTCTTCTAACAATCGTATAATCATTATTCTCACTATGAAATCAAAGTCATATGGACAGCGTTCTTTGCATACCAGGGCCCAGCAACGTGGTACGAATTGACCACTGAACTTAGACACAAAGACACAGTGATCACATTCAAGAGGGCTCTCAAAACTCACTTATTTCGACTGCATGAACAAACTTAAAGACCTAATAATGTTTCCAACCTGAAATATTCTCAGCATGTTTTTTTTATTATTTTTTTAATGTTTTTCTAATTTCATAGTGTTTTTTTAAAAATAATATTATTATATGTTTTTTATCTTATTGGTGTTGTCTAATGTTGTAAAGCGCTTAGAGCTTCGAAAGATTAGGCGCTATACAAAGTCCTCATTATAATTATTATTATTATTATTATTCAATACAATAATACCTAAGGCCCATATACATGTTATTCTGTGGTACGTATGGTGAGAGTAGTATGTGAGTTGCGTGCGTTGCACGTGGCTAACATGCAACCGACGATTACATTAACAAGTTCCCTGTTCCATTCTTTACTCCTCTAACGTGTCTCCAGGAGTAGAGTTCAACATTTTTTGGTGCAATAATCTGCTCAGTACTTTGTATGTTATCGAAGAAAATAACTATTGTACACAAGAATACTACACGACGCTGACCTTCTTCTTCTTCTAGTTATTAGGTTAAGATCAGGTCTGATTAAAATACAAGAACCCAGGGAGGCGTAACATAGGTTTTTTTTCCTCCCATATACCCGCTAGAGGTACTACAAGACTTTCTAATGGGAATACACGTGTACACCGTGTATTTATTCTTAAGTTTTACTTAGTTCTGTTAGAGTCGTTAGAAGAAATAGTGATTTATTTATAATAGTTGTTCTTCGGATCTAACAGAGTGGAAACTTTTTAATTTAAACAATCAGTACTTATCGGATTCCGTGAATGTATTCGATGATTTAAATATTTAATAAATTCGTATGGGATTATGTGAAAATTTCAAGGACTGCAGTGGTATTTTAAGTTATGAGATCACAATGAAGTAAAAACAGATTGGATTTAGAGCTGAGATTTCTCAGTGGTATTAGAACGGTAGCACATAAACACAATATAACCTTCATTCGGAATACATTTGGATAGTTACCGGATTATGGAGACATTTATAGTAAAGTTTAGAATATTATAGGAATTCATATAGTGAAAGTTTTATTTTTATATAATTATTTCACTTTCTTGATTCTATTTCAATAAAATTACATTTTGTAAAGTTGAATGCTTCTTCGGTTTACCTTGTCTTGCTATTTAAGTTTAAGCCCCTAGATGTAACGGCATGTATGTATGTATGTATGTATGTATGCATGTATGCATGTTATGTATGCAAACATGCACGTTTGTATGTACATATGTATGTACGTACGGATGCATGGATGGATGTGGATATTTTTCAATTGCGTTTTAAGTTACTCAGGACATACCTCAGATGCTGATGAATCAAGAGGCCCAGGAGTACCCGAAACTTTTTCGCCATGTTTCAATTTTGTTAAATCACTGACGTTGACATCAGCTATCAGCTGGAACACTTCAATTTCATATTTACGTATCCCTGAATCTTTGTCATTCCATCCATCCCAGCTGACTTGAATAAATGACTGAGAAAGAGTGAGTGGTATTAGTAAGTCGTTGTCATTCAACCGGGAACAAAGGAAACTATTCCTTTAACGTTATTCTGTAGAAGGAAGAAGGAAGTTTTGTCGGGTATTATTTGTTAAGTCTGTAAAATATGTTTTCTTGCGTGAATAAAAGAATATGACTAACAGACCTTACTAGGACTAGTGTGCGATATATAATGACAATCACAAAGATATAACACTTGCAGTTCAAATATACGTATTTAACGTAATCGTCCTAATTATTATATACTCGTCTTTTTGTCTGTTCCTTGAGTTCTGCAGTATCGTTCGCACTGTTTTAATTTGCACAGGACGTGGGCCTAAAACTATTGAGTGTATCATGCACATTTAATTGCGTGCTTAATATTTGTTTATGATTGTAAGTTGTACTTTAGCTGCTGTAAACAGAATTTTTAAATAGCCATCTTTTGTCCATGGTTGTAAATTGCAAATAGGTTTACATATCATTTTAGCCCAGAACATTCTAGGACTTATCTGGTTTACAATTAGGCGAATATTCTGGTTGAATTCTGGATTGCACCAATTTGTGAACCATATTGAAATTCATTTGGAACATTCTAGGACCTGTATGGTTTACAATTAGGCTAAAATATTCCTTTTAATTCTAGATTGCACCAATATATTAACCGTATTGAAATTCATTGGAACATTCTAGAATCTGTATGGTTTACAATTATGCTGGAATATTTTGTTGAATTCTGGATTGTACCAATTTATTAACCGTATTGAAATCCATTCAGAACATTCTATATTTTTTGGAATGTGATAGGACCTTTGGGATTTAATTGAAAATAGTTTAAAGGTTTCTTGAACGTTTACTTTGTATTGCAAAGAAACAAATAATTCGTTGATTTTACTTAAATTACTGGTCTCACTTCAGTGTTAGAAACTACTTTTTTTTTCTAAGCAAACAATCGGTGTTTATCTATCAAATAATTTCTAAATAAACAAGATTGTAAGGCCCTCTACTTGTCATAGGCCACGATTAGCACTGTTTGAAGAAATCCTATTAATGGAAACTCCCATTCTAGAAGATTCGGTAGCTAGAATGATGATAAATAACATGGTAAACACAGTGCTCGTGGCTCATACCAATATAAAAATGTTTATTTTTACTGATAATGACCTTACACTTAAACCCACATTCATAGAAAAATGTTAGCTATGTATTAGTTTTTTACAGAATAAAATAATCATTGATTCTGATCAGATTGACAATGAAATTGATTTTGGACAAGTTCAGCTTAAAAATACAATGTTCCATAACCCATATTATGAATAAAAAAGTAAATGAACTGAGATGCAAATTAAATATCCATACCAGGGATCCCAAACTAAACCGAGCATATACCTCAGCGTTTTATGCACACATTGCCTAGCGATAGCTTAATGACACCAAACGTGAAATATGTTGTGATAAAAAATATCATTCCTGATCATTCAAATATTTGTTTTGCAATGGTTCGAACTATGTTATTCTATCTAGATTCCGTAATGAAGTAGCACAGGAATGCACCTTTGGGCCAAGCCTGTTTTGTCTGACTAAGATAGTATTCCTTTTACGAGTGCATGCACTAAATTAGAGAAAATTGCAAGCGAAAGAAGCGGGTTTAGGTATATAAAAAATCATCAAAGCCGATAAGCCTAGACAGCAAATAAGCTATGTTTCTGCTTAACATTTTCAAACCAATAGTTGGTAGCCCATACTAAACCCGTTGCACGGATCGATGTCTAATGATTTTAGTCGTATAATATTAATAGGTTACTGCATTTGTATGGGAAAATATGAGCGAGTTTTCCGGATGGAAATACTGCACGACCTTGGGAGTGCAGTACATACATCTGACAAAACGAAGTCATATTTTCCCATATAAATGCAGTAACATTTTTATTAAGTGCTTAATTTTTTATTCTACCTAAGGCTTAATTATATAAACAAAAATACGCTACAAGAAAAAATGGAACTGAATGTGTTTCTGTTTTTGCCATTGAATGTTTTCAATCATAATGTGGGAAAATGTGAAGTCTTTCAATTGCAATTATCAAAACGACGCTGTGGAATTTAATGTTTATTTCATTTTGAGTGCAGTAATGAGGATGTAGTTGCACTTGGAACATAGTCGAAATTACATTACAATTTTGATATGTTTATTCAAGATTGAAAACCTTTGACGTGACTCGTGTAATTCGGTTTAGAAGAACTAAGAAACTACATTTTGAGGAAATTCAGGATAAAACTAAGCATATTTGTTTTGCCATTCTTATTACCAGCTAAAGAAGGCGGTTTATGCCTTGCCACTTGCATGTTATTTGTAAGGACCCTTCTGTCATCTATACCTAGCCTAAGTCCGAAATATTGTATGAATAAAGTTAGCGCGGAATGTTCCAAAGCAGCTGGTACGTGACAGTCAACGAAACATCTGCTTTAGTTCATTCAGAAACAAATTTAATCAACCAAAACGTAAAGCGCCTACTACGCGAGCGTACATGATTTGTTTACAAATCAAAAGTGCTGGCGTATGCGTCCATTGTTTGTTTACAATAGAAAGTAGTTCCCTTATGCAATTTACTGCAATATGAATGGTACGCTAGTTCAATATCGTAAAATATAAAATATTGCACGATTTTGACAATATAAAGTTAACGGAGGAAAAAATAAGCATATACTAATTTCTTTTATATCCAATTTCTTATCGAAGAATATCGAAGCACAATCAAATATATAAGTGTTTTATACTCTGATGCGCGATATTTTAGTTTAACAGCGATGGTAGCTGAGGAATGCCTATATTGGTTAATTAATGGTATAATTTTAGCGAAATTAATATGTCTGAGAACAAATGGCCAAATGTAAATAGCAATATTCGTTTCGTTAAGGAAAGAGTATTGCATGAAAGTAAGATTCCTGAGAATCCTTACGAAAGCTGGAGACTTTATTACCAAGAAAGTGGCAGGCTATACAATTGTTTCCTACAGCTGGTTGTAATGATCACTATACATGTATGTATCTTTTAGAGTCTTGAATTTCCTCAAAATGTTCTTTCCTATATATGCCTGCTAATTAGAATTACATAGGTTATATTACAAAGAAGAAATTAGAGCACTCCAAGTCGGAACAAATGTTATCTTTTCTAACCAAAAATATATCATCCGGCACCAACCTGAAAAACTGAGTTTAAAGAATTTCACATATTTACAGATTATGATACCAAACTATTAACAGCAGAACAGAAACACAAATGCAGATCATGGTCAAGGCCAGACTATCAAGCCACCCACTTATAACTAGCAAAGCAGAATTTAGTTGGATCCACAGAAAAGTAAAGTCTCATCATTCCAGACCAAATAGGAAGGTCATTTGAATACGCAGTTATTCACAATGTGATCATGAATTTTAAAGTTAAGAGTCAAGAGCAAAATGAAATTGTTTTAAACAAATAACTGGATAAGCGGTAATTTACCAAAAGGTCGCTATGCAGTTTGGCCCTGAATTTAGTTATTGTGTATTTGTTTAACTACTGCTGTTGATTGACTTAGAAATTTAGCTGAAATTAAAGTAACGTTTATGTTGTGTTCTGTTTCTATTACTCAGCTTAAGACGGACATCATGAAAATATAATAGAAAAAAAATAAAAAAAATTAACTTGTTTTTTCCCCACTTGCTATTCTGCACTCCGAACGTCGCGCAACATTGATCAGAACAATTCGTTTTAATTTCTCTCTACAAATACAGTAACATATAAATCCTGAAACGGTTAAATGCCAGATAGTTTTCAGAAGACAGCATTTAAACCTCATACCTTAGTAGATATACGATATGATCTCTTCAGTAATTCTATACCTAATAGTCTTTTGATTCCACATGTACTATTGAATCGGCATTTGGTTACGTTTATATACAAAGCATATTAAAGTTATTTAATGCTTTAAAATATGAACTCGATCATTCTGACAAATTATTTTATTCATGTTGACATGTAATATTGTAGAGGGTACAGTATTATAAGCTCTGGTACTTCATCATAATATAACTTGACACAAGGAAGTGTTCACAAATTGTAATCGGCGAGTTTACTGTATACTGTATAATTGTGTTGTAAATTTTGTATATTTGTATCCCTCATTCTACGATTTATTTGTTTAGTTTCGACGTCGCTGGAACAGTTTTATTTGATGATATTTGGCATGTTTAAATGTTAAGGTGACATAGTCACTTACTTTATTAGTGACCTCCGGCACAATGATGGGCTCAATCGAACAATTACTGACAAGTTCACTGCAATGAAGTGGCTCCTGATAATCAAAGACAATGTCAAAGCTGCTCTGTTTTGTAACACCTGTCAAGTTGTATTTGTCCTGCTGCATCGAATTGTCATAATTCACGAATAAAACGTGACCACCATTTCTAACTTCTACAGTAAACTGAATGCTGAAACAAGCGAATACAAGAAAGTGGCAGGCTATACAATTGTTTCCTACAGCTGGTTGTAATGATCACTATACATGTATGTATCTTTTAATGTCTTGAATGTCCTCAAAATGTTCTTTCCTATTTATGCCTGCTAATTAGAATTACATAGGTTTCACAACGAAATCCTCAGCACGAAAATGTGCTATAATCTAGACTACATCTTATACTAAAATCATATTACAAAGAAGAAATTAGAGCACTCCAAGTCGGAACAAATTTTATCTTTTCTAACCAAAATTATATCATCCGGCATCACTCTGAAAAACTGAGTTTAAAGAATTTCACATATTTACGTATTGCAAGCTACCTTTCATGTATGCTATTTCTCCTTTAATAAGATGATGTAATATAAATTCAAACCAATATCATACAAACCGCTTGGTTCTCTGAAAGAAATGTGCTATGAGCAATCATCCTGGGACTTTATAACAAACTATGTCTATCATTATTGTATTTCATTTCCTAAAACCCATTCTTAATGAGATACACTCATCAATATCAAGTTGATTCCCACTTCAAAATTGGCCGATATTCAGAAGTGATGTTATCATAAATTTATAGAACTTCATGGATTTCTTTTCTGTTTGATAAAATTGTAAACTTTTTTGATATATTCCGTGTTTCTAAAACTTTGTTTTCACTCTCCTAGTATGTAGCAAAATTTTCTTCTATGTTGCAGTTGTAAACTTGAAACTTGAAACTTTGAACTTCTAAGCGTAAATTCGTTTCTTTGATTTACTAGGTCTAAGATAGATGTCATTATCAATCAAAAGTGCAGTGTTGTAACGCTTTTGTAACGCTTTTGGTATTCTTCACCAATTTGAATGTACATTTCCAATTATTTTAAATATGAATTATCGTGGTATCTTTGAAAAGACTCAACAATTATTTTTTTTTACGTTGGACAGAATGTCTAAGCTACGGATGAAGAAATTATAACAGCTGAAGAATTTTGTCCCCTTTATTAAATGTAAAAGAACATTATTTCCATTCATGTTCGTTTGGTCTTCATAATAATTAAATTTTGATTGAGAAAACAAACGTTTGGTCCTTAACTTAATTTAGCAACAATGATATTATTATGAGTAATTTTGAAACTCATCAGATCATCAATTTGTACTTAATGCAATTAATTTTGCAGACTTAAAATTAAAGATTACCATAACAGCGTATTTTTAAAGTTAGCAGTAGATAGCGACGAACAAACGAAATGCTAAAATGATTGACCTCTTTACCTTTTGATGAGAACTTTTAGGACTGGATGATCATAATACCATTTGCTAAGATTATTCATTTATAAAACAACTTTCGGTTGAATGCTGCAATCAACATCACTCCCGAATGCAGTTTTAGATTAATCTTAGAATTTTCCAGATACAGGTGTATTGTTACGAATCTATGGTCTTAAACTAATATCAGAAAAGACCGAAAATCAACAAATTTTGTAAACTTCTACAAATAATTTCTTTCTTTAGAACACAAAGTAAAACGTGAAAAGAATTTACAGTATTGTGAAATAACTATCACAATAGTATTACAGGTTCTATCTGAATCCAAAAGTATTGAGCATACAAAATGAATTTCATTGAAGTTACGAATGATTTCCACTGTTGTATATGTTGATGTGCCAGTAGCCTGGAATAGTGTTGACATGCTAACATGCTTGATGTAATACAACGATATAATCCAAACTATCCTTGAATCAATTCACAATTATTTCCAAAATTGTAATTTAGTCCTAGAGTCTTTGAGTAATTTGTAATTCCAATGAATAATTTTAACACAACTTGAATCCACTATGACTGCTACTAGGATATGGAATGACTAATTCCAAAGTAAACACCATTTATATAGAAAACTAGGTCATACCTTTCAGAACCAGGATGCGGATTAACTTAACGTAAATTTCAAGTACACTTTAAACAATTTCTTTCAAGAAACTTCAAGGGCCAGAATCAATTCTGTCAATATATCTCAAACTAGTAAACATGTTTGCCTCAAAGTAATAATTATCTTAAAGGAGACAAGAAATCAAACTTTTCCTTTTACGTATGTAATTCTCTACAGATTGTAATTCGACTGCAATGTTTGTAAATTCAATATCGTAAGCGGGTAGTGATTATATTGCGTGGAAGATACCACGATTCCGTAAATTGCCGAGTTTTTCCGAGTTTTGACTGAAGTAACTGAATAGGCTCGGAAATTTTGCATACGAGGTCATGGAAATTCAGCTCCTAGAAGATAGGCCAATATTTAAATATTGGCATTAAGGTCGGAGATGATACTTCAGAATAAGGTTTTCTGCTATAGTACTTTTATTGTTGTTCTATATTTCCATTGGTTTCTGGTCTCCTGTGATATATAACCTAAAATCATAAACAAGTATTAGCTATGTAATATGTTGTTCGCAACAACAACAAAATAAAGATGTGAGCAGTCAGGTAGATATCTGTCATCAATTACTGATTAATATCAATCACACAATATAGAGATACATAGCGATATGTTTGTGGCAGTACACAAAGCCTTATTATATAATTACAGAACTCATCAGAGGTTACAATTTCTTACCGGTCTTGGTGTTTCAGTGGTTCCCACTCGTTTAAATTAAAGTTGCCCTCACAAGTAAAATTATCTGGTATGGGGTTATCGATTCCAGGGTAGCATTCATGTATGTAGCTGGTCGTAATTCTTTTACCATCTGATGACATTTGGTATGAAATGTAAATCGTGTATATTTTAACAACTCAGACGAATCCAATGACAATCAACATACTTTACGATTTTAAATTTAGGAAAGCTTTGACAGACGTAGATCGGAAAGTCTGAGGAATTATTCGCCATTTGGGGGCATTTTTAAATACTAAAATTACACAAACTCGAAGATACTAGCAATGCAGGGTAATTTTCTCATGAAGGTTGCACAATAATTGTTGTCATGTAATTTTCTTTCCTTCTTATAACTACGTTTCAAACATCAACATTTGCAACTAACAATACATAATTATTTTCTTCTCTCCCATACGCTAGGTTACCTAATGAGATTATATAGCGAATGAAAAGAACCCAGCATATCTATACCACACACAATAATGTTTATGGTTACATTAATATGCAACTTGTATTTCTGTATATTCAAAAAATCACATATCTGCATTTGGCTAGGTATACAGAGAAACGTAAACGTTTTATTTCGTTTAGCCTCATTTAGAAGTCAAATATATTCAACAATGCATCAATGTATTGTTTGAAATATTTTATCATACATTAGTTCAATCCAACACTGTAAGCGTATTTTGTGGCATATTTTGTCATACATTTTTTCAGTTAGAATACATAATGTAAATAATGCAACTTATTTCAGTAGAAACCATACACTATAGTATGTGAACACACATGAATATTACAAAAATTTGTTGGAGTCATCCTACTCCGGATAAGGTAATAACAAGTTCAACGAATATCTCAGTTTAAATTTACACAAACTATATTACTAGACTTCAACTACATGATTAATTGTCTTCGAGATCGTACGGTCCATTTACTGTAGTTAAGGATCCCATTTTAATTACACTGGACAACAAATTTTTACAAAAGTCATGTTACTGAAATAAAATTAGTCAATTCTTATCAATTTTTATGTGCTGAACACGAATATGACAGTCAAATTGCAAAATTGGCTCTAGTTTTTTTGTAATCTGCAAGAAATTAATGTTTACATAACGAAATGCATTCCAATAGTAAAAGGTCAACTGTAATAGCCTACCTATAAAAAATCAAGTCATTGACTACATCTTAGATTTCTTCGCCTGTCTCTTGTACAGCTGTTCGGGAGCATCTCTGAGGAGTGTCCAGCAGTAGTCAGCCAGCATTGTAGTGGACCATTTTCCCTGGTATCTTTGTTCCATTGTTGCGATATCTTGATGAAAACGTTCGCCGTGTTCATCACTAACAATACCACAGTTGCTAGGAAAGAAATCCAAATGGGAATGAAGGAAGTGAATCTTTAGAGACATATTGCAGCCAAGTTTCTTATACTTCATCAACATGTCTTCTACTAGTTCCTTATAGTTTTCTGCCCTAACATTTCCGAGGAAGTTTGTAGAAACTAGGCGAAAAGCATTCCATGCTTGTTTCGCGTCACCTTCCAGCAAGTTGTTGAACCGGTCATCTTTGAAAAGCTCTCGAATCTGAGGACCCACAAAAACTCCCTCTTTAATCTTTGCTTCGCTGAGTCGAGGGAATTTTTCATGCAGGTATCGGAATGCTGGCAAAGTCCGGTCAATGGCTTTCACGAAGTTCTTCATCAAACCTAGTTTGATGTGAAGGGGTGGTAGCAAGATTTTCTGAGCCTCAACCAGAGCTGGGTGTTGGATATTCTTCTCTCCAATGGATACATTCTGCCTGTGAGTCCATTCCTTCCTCATGTAGTGCATTTCCCTTGCTCGGCTATCCCACTCGCATAAGAAACACATGTATTTTGTATATCCTTGCTGCAGTCCCATTAAAAGGGCAACTACCTTCAAATCACCACAGAGGTGCCAGCTGTACTTGTTATACTCAATGGAATTCAGTAGCTGCCTTAAGTTATCGTATGTCTCTTTCATGTGGACAGCATACGCTACTGGAATAGATGGAAGAATGTTTCCATTGTGCAAAAGCACAGCCTTGAGACTCAGTTTCGAAGAGTCCACAAATAGTCTCCATTCTTGTGGGTCATGAGTGATTTTTAAAGCATTCATGAGGCCCTCAATATCGGAACAGAATATCAGATTACTTCCTTTCTGAAGAAAGGCTCCAATTGCTGGTGGCGCTTTCGATATGCAGTAATTGTGACATCTTCTTCTAGAAGATTCCATTGTTGGAGTCTTGATCCTAGCAAGTCTGCCTTGTTCTTTGATAAGTCCAAATCACGAATCAGGTCATTTAGTTCTTCCTGTGTTATTCTGTGTGGGGTTGATGATGTACCACAGTGAAAATCTGGATCACTGCATGCTGATGGACCAGGAGAAGAACAGGTCGACTCACCTTTGTCTTCGTCAGATGAATCAAGAGAATATTCTGCTGGAGGTTCTGGAATAGGAAGTCCCTCACCATGTGGAACTGGTCTCAATGCAGACGGAATGTTTGGGTAGACTATTCTCGACTTCTTTCGCTTCGTTATTCCGCCGGAAAGAGGAGGAACCAAGCAGAAGTAACAGTCATTTAGGTGGTTGCTTGGCTCTCTCCACACCATTGGGACTGCAAACGGCATTGATGACCTTTTGCAATTCAACCACTGTGAAAGCTGTGTTGTACATGTAGCACAGCATATATGCGGAGCCCAAGGCTTGTCTTGGTCACCAACCTTGCATCCGAAGTAAAGATGATATGCCTTCTTCACTTGAGAATTGATACTTTTCTTCTGGTTGGCAAATGTCACTTCCCCACAAATATAGCAAAAATTCTCCGCGGTATTAACACACTTTCGAGGCATTACTGTTCTTTATTGTACGTAAATGGATAAAATAATAAGTTTTATGTAACAGTAGCTTGAACTGTCTCGCACAACGTCTAAAATATTTTAAATGCTGAACCTATCTGATTGGGCTTTATATAGTACACTGCTTACGTCAGCTTCAGCAGCCGCCTGGCATTAGTATAATAGGCCTACACATGTATAGTACACTGCTGACGTCAACTTACTTCAGCAGCCGCATGGCATTAGTATTGCATTGCATCAGAAAATGATGCAATCAACTGTGGATGATGTGAGCATGATGGTATTATGCAATGTTACATCATTATTCCGGATGTTGCTGCAGTCCTACTGGAGAAATTTACACAGTGAAACATAGAAAATGAGGTATATGAATATCTTCAAAACGAGAGCCAATACAAATTTTTCACGGTTATATTCGTGTTCGGCACACCAAAATACTACAGATTAGGGCCTTTTCAAGTCAGTAATGATTTCACTGTTGACCAGTGTAATTATCGGTCCCAGAACGTGGTCAACCAACAAGATTCTTGGTATATCAGGTTTCTTCGCTTTCCTCCACCTCAAAGACCGCTGCCTAGTGACAAACGGCCCATCAAATATGCGTTATATAAGCCTTCAGAACTTTTAAATTAGTTGGTTTCCGAACAATTAGGAAACGTGTGTTTAAGTCTAAGTTATTTAAAATTCTAACTCGAAAAGCAGCATAAAAGTAAAGTTGAATAACTTAAATTTCAAGCACAAAAAGCCGCCACTGACTTTAAGGTAATCTAAATATTTGTTTATATATATATATATATATATATATATATATATATATATATATATATATATATATATATATATATATCAATGAAGATTTTTGCTGTTGACAATTCCGTAAATGTATTTGCATATACATTAATTGTAATACTATCTGACTGTTTATATATCAGTTTCTTATATCCTAATCTCTAACTTCTGTATATAAATTAATTAAAAACCACCTGACTGTTTTTACGTAAATTAATTACCACACTATCTGACTGTCTGAATATAAACTAATCATTACGCTATCATATCTGACTATTTATATATAAATAAAATATCACACTACCTGACTGTTTAATATTTGATTACATAAAATATAAAAACTGTATTAATTGTCAGGGCCACCGAACATATTTCTCATGGACAGGAATAAAACTTCCTTTGAGTTATAAAATAGTATTTTTCTTGCATGTTATTTGCATCGAACGTCATAATTTATATCAAACAAATTATTTAGTAAGATGTCTATTATCCCAAGAGTATATTCATTGTTAATTTAAATTAATTACTTCTTTAAATCTCATGGAGAGTTATTTTTATTGGGTAAACTATACTTTTTAAAATTATATTTAGGGTTTAAAGAATGCAACATTCAGAATAATATCATACCTAAATTAATGCTCCCATCGGAAATGATTCGTTCCGTGTTATGCAAGTTTCATTAAAGTGTGCTATGTAAATGTGTACGTGTACAACATGTCCTTAAACAGCATTCGCGTGACCCTGAACTTTATTTAAATTTATAGGTTGAGTCTGGAGAGATACTCAGTCAGTTGGTTTTAGGAGAGAGAGAGAGAGAGAGAGAGAGAGAGAACCTCTGTATAGATCCAACTGAACTTTCCCGTAAGAAATTCCCACTGTTGAGTTAATGATGTACTTTGGTGGCATGTAGTTCTCAACTTCGATCATGAAATTTCCTTGCAGAGTAGCGTTGGCTCGAATATTGCTGGACTTCAGATTTGTCCACGTTGTAGGCTGAACATCGCTGCTTGAAATATTTGGTGGAGATTCCACTATTTCTGATCCAGCAATTAACTTCATGTGATTAACTTGGATTGAAGCAGCGTGGATTACTGCAGTAGAAAATCATATAAAATATATTTTAAGAAATGGAGAAAAAAATTGCAACTTAATCACATTTCACTTCCCAAAGCGTTATTTCCATTTTCAGATATCTTGTAATCAGGCTAAATGTTCAGTATGATTATACATGAGATCGCCAAGTAATTATTTCAATTTACATTACTTGTGTCTTTAATATGAACAATACAGTTAAAGTATGCTGCTGGCAGACACCTTTACAATCAATAACCACGGGCTATAAGGAAATCAATGAGTTCATATTTGTAAATTATGCGTACATTATCACTGCCAAGGTTTATCGAGTAAAGAGCTGAAACTATGTGATTCTGTTCATTCATGTAAACATACATCGCACCATGTGACTCTGTTCTGTTTAAGACAAGGTATTTTCTTTAGTCGCTGTGATATCCGGAGTTCTCTCAAAGATCTGCAGAATATTCTTAGATACTATATATATGGTGCAAAAGTATGAATCATAAATAACTGATACGGAAATGGACGACGCAATCTAAAGCAAGTTTTCATTCATTTGAACTTTCCATAAATATTCCAGTGAAAAATATGAATTCGTAGTTTAAATAAATAAATTTCATATAAAAGCTCATACAATATTCAAATGCTTTTCAGATATTGCTCATGGCAGTAGATACTATTAACAGCATTAACATGTGCGTTTGTGTGTGTGTCTGTGTGTGTGTGTGTGTGTGTGTGAGAGAGAGAGAGAGAGAGAGAGAGAGAAGGACGGATAGTTACTTTGGTTACAGTCTGGTCCAGAGAATCCATTTACGCATTCGCAACTTGCAATCGTTGTATCTGAACAATTTCCAGGAAAGCATCGGCTTCCTTTTCTCCATGAGCATGCCTCTGGACAAATTCATAAACATAATCAAAATGTTAATATATAAGTTTCGTGAATGTTCGAGGAATGCTAAATGGAATGTGTCTCCCAATGATACTTCTTTTCGCTTTCTGCTCATTCTGATTTTAAAGAGATAAGAAAGTCTTTGGCATTGCGGACGAATTGTTTTAATATATACATGTTTGTATACATTCAACTGAGAGACATTTCCACACAGATGATTGTATTTTCCCCAGTGTATTAGTTTTCCTCACTTTGTAATTAACTTTAAAAGTCAAGTATATAATCAGTGTTGAGCTTATAGTATGAATGTGATCGAATAATAAAAAAGTAAAATGTATGACATAAACAAAAATGTCTCTTAAAGGTCTCAGGTTCTGCTAAATCCACAGATTTCAGGAAGATTCGATATTTTACGATAATAATGAAAATCAATAAACTATCGATTTATATACTAAATTTATATTTGCAAACAGAAATAAAAATTATTAGTGACAAAGTTGGTATTATAATTATGAACTAAATCTAAAATAACCCCAAACCGTTGGTCACAAAACAAAATAACCAAGTAATGCAAATGAATTTTAGGACCTTGAGTAAATATGCTGATGCGACAACAATCTTCATGTATCCCATTGGAAGTGTCCAGAACCCCTTTGAATAGATTTATAATAATCCAAAAACAATATTTTAGACTTAGAAATTTCAAAAAATAAACCAAGCAAATGATTCATCTTAAATTATATCTAAGCACAACATTAAACACATATGCAGACTGATATTAAGATAACATACGAAATAACTAACTATCCAGCTATACGTCCTTATATATATCCATACGCCCCAATGTCACAACACCTCACGTCGCAAAAGAAGCCACCTGACCGACGCGTTCAGTGGAAATTACCCCCAACTCGTTAATAAGTTTATTATACTATTAATATTGAGAATAGTAAACACCTTGCTATTGATCACGTGCAATCTACAAACACGTACTAAAAATAAAAATCACCATACCGATACTCAGTCTTTCCATCAAACAGACTGTATCATTTATAGATGTTTACGCAAGTTCCACGCCATTTCCCAACGATTTTATTTGCAAGTTGTATTACTGCGTGTAGTGCATCCATAGTTATTCTCCCCCCAAAACCCAAGAGCTTGCATCACATGCATAAAGTACTTGCTTTCAGAGGGAGGACGATGAAGTACTTGAATGAAACATATGAATAAACATATTTTTAAATATCATAAAATGTCATGTTTGATGTTATTTAATGTAAACGTTTATACAACTGGAAACCTTAGATAACAAAAAAAACATCATTTGCTTCTGAGGTGGGAATGTTTTAACCACCTTATTTAACGATGAAACTATAACGGACAGACATTTGTGTGTGTACTTACGTCTGCATGTCTTACCACCGTCGAGAAACCTTGTATATGCGTAAGTACCATATTCAGGTTCATATTCGCCCTCACAGTACTCACAGAAGGCATCATTAGCACTGGTACAGCGTGGAATATTGCATTTATCAATTCTGCAAGCTGAATGAAAAATATTAGTCGTCATCTGTGATATTTGGCATTAATTTATCCTCACCCCTTTCAAATAAAATTGAAACGAAATTGATAGATTATTGATTAAATATATTCAGGTCAACTAAGCTAACCTGGTTCAGCTTATTGATGAACTAACATATTTGTCAGAATGTAAATAAATCGCCCACAATCAGGTAGATTCTAAAAGCTGACAAAGCTAAATAATTCATGCACTGAATCGAAAACCTAAAGTTCGGATGAAAAGAAAAATAAAATTCCAAAGGAAAGGTTGACATAAACTCACCTATCATTTCAGATGACCTATTCAATATTCAAATGCTTGGATGCAAAATATGTCAATAAAATCATGGATTTAGACTGTCGCAATTTATGACTGCGATATAACACATAACTTCGGTTAGGTGGATGACGTTAAAACTCGAGAAATGTAATTGTTCCATTCTCTTCTTACCTCTACAGTATCCGGAATCCGGATAGTAGCCTTCATTGCAATTTGCACAGGTGTTGACATCCACACATGTACCGCCAGTATTTTGAACGATACGCCCGTCCCTGTATTTTACATATCCTTCAGTTATGTTGCAGCCATTTTGATCAGTGTTTCCAGCACACAATGCTAATTCAGAAATAAATGATTCAAGTACATAACAAACTAGCATTTTGATGAAGTGAACCTTAATTACCAGACGGACAAGGTCTACACCATGCTGCTCCAGCAGGCAGACCTTATTTTTGTTATCGGTACCAAGTGACAGGTCGCGGTGTCAAAGCAACGCCAGAAGAATAAAATAATGCGGGGTATATCATAATTGTTTACCTATATGTTTCACATACCTGCTGGTGATGAGTGGTCAGTGACCTATCAAGTTGTCGTTACTAAATCACATCGGCATGAAAGTCTTACTCAAGCTCAACAAACTTTATTGGATGTACATTTAAGTGTCATTAAGACTGATGAAAACATATTGAATAATTTTCTTTAGCTGAAACTCAAAATGGTTGATTCCTAATATTGTAAATCGTCCCACATGTGACAAAAGGTAATAATACCCAGTCCGAATATATGTAATGCTAATCTGCAACATGTTACCGCATGTGCAACATGTTACCGCATGTGACTAACCATTTTAGTGGATAACGGTGGACTGCATTGGTTCCTTATCTACCAAATCAGGCAACCAATGCTTGATGAACATACTATTTGCGTCCACAATATGTATAGACGCAATGTCTTTGAGAAATGTTTAAACTAATGGTTTTAACACGTGTCGCCTTCCCAAATCTGTCCAGTCTAGTCAAGGGTTTAATTTTATGTCCAGATGTTTCCAACATGTTATGGATCAGATGAATATCCATCAGTTTAGATCTCCTGCTTATCTCCCTGAACTGGCTTTAGAAAGATTTTATCAAACTTTGCAAAACATAATTGAGTCAAATTGCTTTGATACAGGATAACATATGGATGATGGTGTTTATTTGCTGTGGGCGGTGTTATGGGGATTTTTCATTTTTTTTTGTTGCTGTTAGGAAATTAAATTAGCAATCGTTACACATTGGATATACAACGCGTGTACCTTTTTCGTTATTAAAAGAGACAATTGTTTCAACTGGAGATTCAAAGAAAAATATTCTGGACTATATCTCTGATTTCAAATAGAATTTGTGAAAGGCTTGTGAGATAGTAAGAACTAACCACCACTCTGCTCAGTCAAAACGGAATTAAGATATGACGGAAATATACTGGAACGTAATATTATCTTGGTAATAATGTTCTGAGAGCTTTGACCATTCTTAACGATATTGTACTTATTATACAAATAATACAATGTAAGTGACTTCAATTATATCATTAATAATCAAAGAAGTCGTAACATTAAACAACTTTTTAATGCAAACTTTTTAAGGGGTACTTTCATAGAGATTATCCAGTGAAGTATTACGTCATTACCACTCATTGGAGGTGGAAATAGAACCAACGTTATCGTATAAATATGGTAACAGAGTATTTTGACAGAAATGGTTCGCTTAATCATTCAATTAATATATTTGTACCTGTCCCACACAGTGGGTATGTAAGCTATGCTATACAATTCCACTCTTCAGAAATATCAAACAATATGGACCAGGAAGAGGAAATGAGTGAACTAAAGCAGCTATTACGTGAATGGTTTTCCTGATTTCCCAACACAAACAAATAAAATCTTTTATGAAGATGAGATTATAGAATCCACATCTGCGAAGCAACATTCTGTCTCGATAAATCCTAACAAACAGGAATATTTGAAAACGGAATTGAATATTTACGACCGAATGAGTCTACTGAACTAAGAAAAATGAAATGACGTTCACGATGTATCATTGTGCCTAAACAAGATAATGCAACCCACCTGTGTACTGACTATGAAAAGGTCAACAGTCACCAAATGCCAAGAATAAATTATTGCATAGGCAAAATTTGAAATGCAAAGTATGTTACTTAGTTTGAACTTTTGCAAGTATTATGGCATGTTCGACTTACCGAAATAGCGAAGTAACTTTTAGCACTTGCAGTTGGACTCTATCATTATAAGGTTATGCAATCTAGTATCAATAATTATGAATATTATAACATGTGGTCAAGATAACTATAACTAAAATAACGATGATGCATTTTCTAAAACGATGCCCATAAAAATCACTTAGGAACCCTTCGAATGCTATGTTCGACTCAGAAATGAAAATCGACATTTAATTTAACCACGTTTTAACGTATTTCTGTCATAGTGTTAGGATGTATTGTGGGACAAGGTCAATATAAACTTGTAGAAAATAGGTTCAAAGCTATCAGTAAATTCTCAATGGCGACTGGCAAAAAGGAACTGATACGTAATGTATTATCAGAAAGTGTTTCTTCCCAAATTTACTATAATTCCTGCGCCTCACAGAAACGTACTAAGTAACGAATCCATGTTTCATAGATCTGACAAGTGTCAGTATTTGTTTGACAAACTAAAAGCCATTCTTAAATGTGCACCAGATTTTCAAATCCAAATACCAGCCAATTATTTACAACGTTAGTGACGTAGGATTTGATGTAGTATGGCCGCACAAAGATAAAAATCAAAGATACATATGGTTTGTATTTTGTTTACAACTCGAGGATCATAAACTAAGTAACAGAAAGAAACAAACGTTACCTCATTAATAACATGACCAACACATGTGCCAACTAAAGGAATACCTTTATATCATCTTCATTCTCAAGAACTCGTTTTGCTACACATATAGTAACTGCATAAGGAAAGTATAAATCAATAATTTCAATCACTTGTATTGAAACTAAGAATATTAGGGAGAGAAGTTAACTTAAACCGCATTCTACTCCCTGAACAAGAACACTTTCAGAAAAAGAACACCCCTCACACAAAGAAAAATACATGATAACGAAAGACACTGAAACGTTCGGGTGTTCTACAGAATTTTAATAAGGATATAATTGTCCGAATCACCAATAAGTGATATAGAACCTTTTGACAATAACGGTTCTCCATAATAAAATCAGAATATGGTTTGTTTGTCCCAACAATACATGACCTTAACATTGACCTCAGAAGAATAAGAACATTTGGAACAGCTCTGTCTTTATTATGTGACTTAAGCAATAAGAAAACTTAAGAATAGATATTGATTTATGATCATTCTTAATAGGCGTTTGTTTGATTCTTAAAAATTGTGTCAGATGCAAATTAGTTAAGTCATCACTTGAACCTGAATCTGTTTCTGACATCTACCCAGTCCTAGCCATTTATATAAAGCGAAACGTTTAAAGTACTACTGCTAAGTGATAAAAGACACATTACCAACAACGTAAGCAATTCACATGGATTTTACCCATCCAAAGGAAATTAACTTAATTCTTCTAAGATACCAGCTGATCGATCTGTCGAATATGCAAAGCCCAAAAATTGTAAACATATTTACTATTATTTATATTATTAGTAGCTGTCGGCACGAACTTAAATATATATTTATTAATCCTAATGACATTTGACGTTTTAAGATTTGAAAATCGAACATATGCACGTACGAAATTGTATCTTCAAAATAATCAATACAATGTTACGCCTTGGATAGAAATTACAAAAATTATATATATGCATAACACATTTCAAATCGAGATGGGATAGTTTGGCTGTTATATTGTCTTTGCAACACTTTGACGTGTATATTATTTTAGCTACTGTTTTGAGTTATGGTATTCATTAAAAAAAATAACAATATTAAGAAATGGTTGTCATCGATGTTGATGTTACAAGAATACAACTTTAACACTAGACTCTTGAGAGGAGAAGACAATGTGATTGCAGATTCACTCTCATTAATCTAGAAGTTTTATATTGTAATGCATTGTACCATATTAATTGTAGGATACGCTACTGCTATGAAAATAATCTTAAATAAAGTTCTAAAAAAGCAAATAGCAATTCCATTTACATACATAATAGATAATAGTAAATTACTTAATGAAATTGAGTAAGTCTTTCGAATTTGATATCTGCATAACCTGATTTGCGAATACCAATTTTTCCGGACAAGTAGTTCGCAGTGGATTAATAACACATTGGTCATTACTTTAGATCCCTTTGAACAATAATAATAAATGTCTAAACTTAAAAACTAAGTATAAATAAGGGAGAAATTGGTCGAATTAAAAATTATATTAAAAGATAATCAAATCTACTTACGGATGTTGCAATTTTTACCATCTGCAGATGCCCAACCAGGACAACATCTATAGAGCGTGGTGGCACGAAATCTATTGGACAGAAGAAAAAATTAATTTTAATCAGCTGCTGATTTCTTGACCATATTTAAGAAATTTCTGGGTAACACTTGGTCTAATTCTATTCATTTTAAAAACTTTCATTTAATCTCTAATACTTTAGATTAAAACCTAAGCAGAGAGGCTGATATGGCATCACGAACAGAGAAATGTTGTAGCGTTTAAAGTTATCTCCAATTATGTTAGTAGTGGAAATGAAAAAGTAAAATATAAGAACAGATATCATTTAGAGAATTAAAGCTCCGTAAGAAAGGTGTTAACAGCAGATAACAAACCTAACCAAAATGTGTACAATTTGGACATTGCTGCCGATATATAGACGAAAATCTGTTAAAACTTAAACAATTCATCCATGTGATTTTATGCTATGTCAGTATTATGATTTTTCCGTCAGATTCAAACTGATCACTTGTCACCGCTTAGGAACTATGTCTTGTTGAAGAAGATTAAATATTGCATGCATTCATAAAGCTTCTAATACTACAGCAACTACTCCGAAATTAAAAAAAAATCACAGGCATAATTTTGGCAGATCCTGTATGATAAATTGTTGATCGTCGATATCCGTTTTCTATTTTTCTGCTGAGCATTATGTCAGTTTTAATCATCCGCCTCGATATCAAGGAGCATACTTGATTTACCATTTATGAATATCGCAAGAGGGGAATCTGTCTATGATTAAAACTGGTCATTATGCATGTCCATGTTTTCGTAAAATCTCCATTGAGATCTTGATAATATGACTACGATTGTGTTATGATAAGACAAACGTTTCACAGATGCCAAATAAGGTATATATATTATTTTTATCTGCCCAAGTACTGTTTGGCCAATTATCAAAAACAATTTCCCTATGTTGTTGCATATATTGAATCTAAATCGTTATATATATATATATATATATATATATATATATATATAACCTAATTCTGCGTGTAGCCAGCAATACAATATTTCTCAACTTCGTCTCCTTATTAGACAAAACAGATTATTATAATATTGTGAGTTTATATGTAATTATCTTTTACTATAATTGTTATAGATCTAGGTTACAAATCTAGCGAGTCTCCAAGTTATTTCAGAGAGTTTTGATATCTCACACGACGTAATGAATGACAGTTACAAGCATGTAATGACCGTCAGAGATTTAGATATTGACTTTTTGAAGCTTAGTTTATTTCAAAGTCTATGATATTATGAACATAGGTAGTTAGCTAAATGTGATACCTCAGTCTGTTCGAACGTATCACACTAGCCCAAGTCAAACTGATACTTGATTTGAACGTTGTGATGTGTAAATTATTTTCACAAGGATGCAATCAATTTTAATTACGATCAATTATTTTCCATGCTGATTGTAACTTCGTCATGTTTGTAAAATTGCCGATTAATGGCAAAAAATTGATTCCACTCGTGATATAACTTCTCGATCTAGGAAAAAAGATAACGTGTTTCTATTATGTACTCTGAACACAAAAATTCTAAATTAATGTAGAGTATTCTTCTCTCGATACTTTACCTATGCGATTACTATACCAGTACAAACAAGTTTATTATTATTTTTAAACTTTAATATTTATTGAGCATTTGTCTAAAATGGTTCATTGTGATCATTATTTGTTTTGGTTGTTTTTGTTCGCTAGTTCTTTTAAAAGATGTGGTTTAGGTTATTCGTTAATTTTGGTTACTAAGTTATATTATCTTTTTCAAGATAGAATACTGTTTTTTAATATACAATACACATTATTTACTACTACTGGGCGACTATCAGTTTTACTTTTTTATACTTGACAACTGTAATAATTTTATGGGAAACTACTGAAACATAAAGAAACTTTGAAACCTATTTACTCCTGTTCAAGACTGAAAGTGGGTAAGCTCCAAAATACCTTACTACATTAATCTGACCACAGGCGTCAGAGTGTATGACATGTACTTTTGAATGTTCTGGTAACATATGTATCAGCGCTATTAAAATTGTTATGTACGTACTTGTTTTGTACCCTTTTACTTGTATTAATTCAGGACGATGTTTAATCGGCAGGATAGACTAGTAGTTCTTTGTGCTCGTTTGGAAAAGCGTTATTTCATACAATTGCATAAACTATGATGCATACTATTAGGAATCGAATGTTAGATGTAGTTCAAACTAAACTATTTAAAAATGGTAATTCATTCAAGGCTAATATGTTTAAGGTTCAACTCGTTGTAGCCCATTTAAATAGTATTTATTGTTCAACCTGTTGATAACGCAAGTTATTGATAAAGTTCAACTATGTGATAGCCCATTTAGTTGATTTTTATCACGTTCGACTCGTTGATGATCTTTGTATATGACAAATCTAGACTACAACTCTTTGACAGGCCTTTAGCTGACGTTTATAAAGTTCTACTTGTTTATAACCAGCTTAGCCGATATTTATCAAATTAGACTAGTTGATGATATTTGTATAGGACACGTATAGAGTTCAATTCGTTGATAGTATATTTAGATGTACCCTTGTAGAGTCCAAGTCGTTGGTAGCCTATTAGCATTTAATGAAGTATAGGAACCAGGCTGTGTATTTTGTACTGCCCATGATATTACATACAGAAAATGACTTGTTACCTAAGTTGCCAAGTATATCTAGAACCCATGTGGGGTAATATATATTCACAAGGGTATGTTATCAAAGTTCGCTGTCTTTCTTCAAAGCTATCGCAATGAAATTAGTAGATTTCGTTGACCTTTAGCTGTTTATTAATCATCATCTTGATAACTCCTCTACGATTCTATGACATTCTTTTTCTTACTTTAACTCACTGTTACGAATCTAAGTAACAGAAAGGACCGAAACAAGCAATTTTTAAAATTCAACAAATAATTTCCTTTGAATAGAAATAGAACAATTACAAATAACTTAGAGTATGGTGAATTAAATCCTAAACAGTCCTAAAAGGTTTATCACAAATCTAAAGATTACGAGTTTTTCCGTATGGGTTCCAGTATGTTTCGAATGAAATTCAATCAATGTGCTGATGTGTTAATAGTCGGCAATATGTGTTGATATGCTAACAGTCTTGATCTATCACAGTGATCTAATCTACCGCAATTCCAAAATAGCTACTGAATCCAACATTTTATGAGCATAGTGTAATACCAAAGAATACCTGACATGAACAAATGAATTAATCTCAAAGGAACACAACTAAATGACTCCACTAACACTGATGCTTAAGATAGGAATAACTAATTCTAGATAAAACATACTTTACAAAAAAACTAAGTCGAGAACGGGGATAGAATACTCGTTTACAGATTATTATAACTTTGTCAACAATGTTAGGTCCTATCAAATAACCAGTCAGAAATTAGGTTGTCTGGTTTTCCTAAGGACACTAAAGACCAGAATTCAAATCACATCACATTCGTCAATGAGATTTCTTCTACACCTTCCAAGGTCAAAGACCACATCAACATATTTACTCCTTTCTACAGTACCACTCACTCTCCTGCAGGAATGTAATGTGTATTGCAGTGAAAGGGTGGGGCAGGGTCATCTTGAACAATGGTATTGCATGGTCCGATTGGCAAAGCTTCGGATTTTACTGGAAAAGGTTTGTTCCCATGCTTACCGTTGCTCTATATACAGATGCCAAAATAATATCCACGACCGAGGTAGATCTATTCCAGTATGGTTTTTCCCCCTCGATCGATGAAGCGAGAAAAACAACCACTGAGGTGATAAGACACAGCCACGTTAAAATTAATTAGAACAAATATATCAGATGTAGGAGAAAGGCGGCTTGGACTAGGTTTATATTATCTTGCCTTGACAGGCAGAATAACCATTACATATGGAAAGTCTATTACCTCAGAGACAGCCTCAGGTTTGTCGGTCTCTCCTGCCTTAAAATGGGCTGAATTCAATTGTTTGTTTTACCGGGTAAAGTTGGATATTGTGTATCGATTCTGTGTGTCTTTAAATTTCAAGGAGGATTCGAAATGTGTTAGATTCGATCAGTATTCTGTCAAACGGAGTCCCCCACAATGTAAAAGAAATACATTTTAGGCACGGAGGGCGTGCTCAACATAATATGGATCTATTTATATATTGGATGGCCGTATGACGGATACCTTTATAAATAAGCAGAATTCGTTTTTATATACCGATGTAGAGTCAAAATATGCAAATTGTTTCGTAGCTGTCAGTACAGTGATAGAGAAAAAATATTGCTGGTTTGAACCACGGTGGAGAAAAACACGCTACCATATTAACTGGAGAGAAGCGATCTAAGCAATTCTTCTCCTTTCATAAATTATTGAGATAAATGTTGTAATAAAACATGAACTCTGAAAGAAATTATGTGATACTATGTGAAAGAACAAATAGGACGTGGGCCTGTTAAATTATCGTCTGAAGATACATTTTCAAAGAGATGTATAAATACATGGCCGATTCTCACGTGCATTTCTCGTTGGCAAACACCTTAGGGTAATGAAATAGCAATATGTGCAACGACATACCGCCAGCTAACGGGCGAAGGAGCTAAACAGGTTTGTCGAAAATAAAATATGTACCGTTCAAGTATATGTATGAGCATGCACAAGTGCCCGGAGAAAGTCAAGTTTCAAGAACGTATAAAAAAATAAAGACTCTCCGCGTGCTGTCAAGATTAATCTGTTTACATAATGACATTGTTTTGTCGTCATGCAATTAATTGCCACGTTACTTTAGTAACTGTCATTATGTGTTTGATTACGTTGAAGCTGTTCAACTCAGTGATCACAACACTTCATTCATCAATAGTAATGACGGCGTCATCAATGACTTCCGACCATCTATGTTTTAGTCATCCCCCCTTTCGCTGTAACAAAATCTTCTCATGAGGCCCTGCCATCGCTTAGGAATTGATCGCCAATTTTCGTGTTGATTATTCTGATTTAGTCTAGATAGTGACGTTTCTTCTCCAGCAGTCTTTGTTTCAAAAGCGGTCAGTTTCGTGGCAATATCGGTTTGGAAAGGTGTCACTGTCATCGCTGAAATCCGCAAGTTGATCACCAATTTACTTTTCGGCACAAACAACACTCAACCGGTTTCGGATACATTGTTGCCAGTCATTGTAATATCAAGTTCAGTCTGTAATGTTTAAATGTTATTATCCAATGTGGAAGTTTCATATAAAATCAAGGGTCAAGGGGTGAATGGTTCACAGGGATGTCACAATGAAGAGATGGATATGGTTTACTCAACTAGTAAACAATGTAGAGTTTTACTCATTTTGTAAAATGAATTCACTCAGATAGTGAAAGTATGCAATCAAAAAGGGACTTATATACAAATCAGCTTTACAGTCCCGAAAGATACAATGGGTTTTACGAACCCCACAATTAGCCAACGGCTAAAAGATTATATGAAAGGAGATACACTCCGTCAGCAGCACAGTTTATTTCAGCTCTACGGCTGCTACAGTTCAGCTTCACAGCTCCTACGGTTAATTCCTGTGGTTTGCTTTACAGCTTGCACCACGTTGACCCCGATTTCTACGATAACTTTGAACGCTCGGGTCACTCTGTTCACTCTAGACACTCTAGCCACTCTGGATACTCCAGACACTCTAGACACTCCAGACACTCTGGACACTACAGACATCCAGACAATCTAGCTATATACAGCTCTACACAGCCAAAAATATATCAAATACCGTGTATTATACATAACACGGGCATAAAAGGTAAAACGTAATGACGTTATACACGGTAAATTATACAGATTACATTACCGGTACAATAATTACAAAACAACAGGTTCAGAAATAAACCTAACCCTGCTCGATAAGAATCCTTCTGTACTAAACATTTCTTAAAAATGTAGCTTTATATTACAAATATAAATCCTTTGCTAAATCGCAAAAAAGAATAGAAATGCGCATTATACTGCGTAAACCAAAGCTACGTAGCAAACATACAAAAATAAACGTGGTAGTACAATAGTTATCAGTTATATACAAGAAATGAATAAACTTACATACCTCTACAGCTGAAGATGTGCAAGTCCTTAAAGTAGACCGCTGACTGACATACTGTCCGTAATGTAAAGAGTTGGACCTACGTTGAGGTATTTATACACAGATATAGTCTGTGCACTGAAGGCATTCGGTTCTTCCTATCGAGAGCACTTTGCACGTGCGGCGTAGGATGAACCGAACTCACTATTTCAAAATACAATAAAATACACATAAATCACCTTTGGGTATCGTTGTAAACAAAAATAGAAACCCGAATACATCTATTTAATAAACAAGAGAATTTATACAATTTAGTGACATCGATAATCTTTCTTTGCCCAAATTATCCCCCACTGTGGAAACATCGTTTTCTATGTCATTATGTACCAATTTACTTCCGGCATATCGGCAGCATCCAATTCGGCTGCTTATGCAATGGCGGCGACTGCCCCTGTCACTTGTCCTGTGGTAATCATACCGGGTAACGCTGAAAACAGGGGAAATATCCCATCGGTTTTAAACATATTGGTGACCTTGACGGCCGATAGTGTTATTTTCATTCCATGCCCGCTGGCGCGTGCTTTATTGAAATGAACCAGGTATCACCGGGTTAGTGTAAGTTCATTTCGATGCTTGGATGCAAATGAGAACCAACTAATATCAATACTATTCTACATTTCTTTTTGGCGAACGATTGAAGTTTTGTAATTTGACCTTGACTCAGTGCAACATTTACGTGTGTGTATGGCATGTTTTGGGTATTTTGCACATCGACAAATTCATATATTTTCTACATTTGAGTCAGCGACTTTAATTCGTCGACTAACTCATTCGAGCAATTTCGTCTTTAGTACTGATACGTTCCTGTCAAATGCGAGATCGGATACATATTATGACCATTTCTTATATTTACGCAAGCTTTTTCGATGATCACCTTGGCGATATAGCCCACTGTGTTAGACACAGCCCAAAACGGAGAAGACAACAACCCGCAACGAGAGTCACTGTTATATTGTCAGGCAATAAGTTGCCCTGGGTAACGTTGCGGTCAATTTCTTTGTTTCCAAATCCAAGCACAGTGTGGATTGACTACTCTCCAATGTCGGCACAGGGCTATTTCAATGGAGGAACTTAGAGTTGGCTGGTGGAAGGTAATTACTATGTTAGAATTTAATGATATCTTTTATCCACTATTGAAATACAGCATTGATAACCTCAATTTCGTAGGCGCTGTCCAGGTTATTACATCGTTTGGGAATCTGTGTGTTTCTCATTATGTTAAACTGGCGTGGATTATTTTGTCGGTGAAACGTCAACTATACTGAATGTATTTTATCAGATGTCAATGAATTGTCGGTTACCCATAATAGATTGACTTCTAATATAGTGATATAAATTGTTTATAAGTTGTTATTGTCTGCGATGTTGGGACAATCGAGATACTAGACGCGCAAGTAGTGACCACAAATAGAATACGTCCAACGACCATTGGACATGTGCATATTGTGGTTGGTAATAAATACATTTTTCAGTCAACGATACATCTCCGGCCTGCAGAAATGAAATGCACGGGGACATATCCAGGAGAACAACTTTAACCGGGATACAGTTAATGAGGCCCTGGGACTCGACTGGATATTCGATTGGCTCCTGATGATCATCCAAGGCCTGGTGAGAATCCAGTCATTAATATAGATAAAACATGTTATCATCATGATCTCGAGTACAGGAACGATGACCTGGCACTGTGACATATCGCCGACCATGTGCTTATTGATGCGCTAAATGCGATCAGTTTGCCGACGATGTGAGACTGACTTGCAGGATGGGAAATAACAACCGCGATGAAAGGCATGTTAATGGCGGGACCATGAATTGTCTTGCAGCAAGAAATTGATCAGAAACCTAATATTATAATTCAAGCATTCCATAATGCAATCAATTTACCACAGTTCCAGTAGTTATAAGAAATACATCGAGTGATCAATATAATACTGATTCTACCTCAGATGTTAAACGCAAGAATGAGTAATTACTCAAGAAAACAAGATAATATAAAAACAGAAGACAAAAGAGTAAAATGAAGATGGGGTCAAACGTTCATTTCTAGAAAACTCTAAGATAAGATATAATCTGTTACTAAAATTACAATAAACAATGTGGTAAACATCACGTACGCTCGGTTTACCACGGGGAATTCCAATGTCCTGGATTCAGACCAAAATAAACACGTTTACGTCTATTAATAATGATGCTAATATTTAAACCATAGAGAAATATCAACCATGTATTTGTTTACAAATTAAAATCTACTGTTCCGGCACACAATGAGCTTTATTTTGGAGAATATCAAGTCCGAACACTATTATACATAACATACAATCATGGAGCAAAAGTTAGCAAACATTATAAATCAATTATGCATAAAGGCTTATAAAACACAGTGATCAGTTATGTGTTGTTGTTGTTGTTGTGTTGTGATTTGGATTTTTAACGTAGTTTTAACAATTTTTCAGTCATATCGCTACAATGTCTGCAGTGTGGCAGTTTATAGTGATGTCTAGCACTGGGGCATCATGCCGCAGACATGTAGCATGATGTCCCACCCAGTCACAGTATCCTGACACCGGGCCGACCAGTCCTAACACTAACCTCTTAATGCTGAGCGCCAAGCGAGGCAGCTGTTAGTACCATTTTTGTAAGTCTTTGGGATGACACGGCCGGGGATCGAACCCACGACCTCCCGCATCCGAGGCGGACGCTCTAACCACTAGGCCACCGGAGCGGTGTGATCAGTTATCGTTATCTTCATATGTAAATAATTTTTTTAAAGCTATGGTCTTAAAAAAATTAACGATACCAGTTACCACAAACGGTTAGTAGATTTCACAACGTGCATAACAAAGCGTAAGGAAACGATACAATTTGAGATAAGTTAACGGTGGCTTAGCTAGCTGAACCTTGTTGAAATTTCCATATAGAAAATCGCCACATTTTCTCATGCACATAGTCCTTATTGCCACTCACTGTAAATATCAAGGTACTATCGGAATATATTCATTATAATATAACATTAAGTGATCTTACTGGTATCTGCTGCATCTACGCAAATTCCAAAAACCGCAGGAAGTATATCTCTTTTGTACCTTATCTTCAGTGTAGGGACATACATGACTTCCCCTAAAGAAGCGAAATAAAAAGAAAACTTATTACTTCTTTTCGATCAAGGTTACATTTCAAGCAAATACCAAAAGCAATTTGATCGAACAAAAACTGAAAATTCATTTACGGGGTTATTCTGTACGAAGAGATAACATATGTTCTAATATTAGTAGGCAGCAACGTGTCTAAGTTAATTAAACAATATAGACATATAGACTTTATGTATACACTAGGAAAAGACATAGCGTTTAATATATGGAAACTACTCCATCAGTTGTCTGGAAATATATTTCATACGTTAGGAAAGCAAACTCTAGCGACAATGGCATTTCATAATTAAAAGCAGAGAATAAAATTGAGAAAGATTGAAGAAGATATCATGTAACTGTAAGATAATTCTCTCACAGCTTTAATACAGTTCGGTAAATCACTTGATATTATGACCGAAAAATTAACTTCGTTACAAATTTAAAGAAATTAAAGAGCACTTTCGTGACGCGATAGCTTGATTTTGGCTGAGTACCGAAATATCTTTCAAAAATTGCAGTTTCATGTTATTATTTAGTCATTTTGACAATACATCAATAATTAAAATGCTTATTATTCATAGTAAATGGTGACATGTAGTGTTCTAAAACCGAGACGATTCGTTCTAATTAAATTAGTCGTATGTTATTGTTTTCGGTTTTAACGCCTCTTCTCTACACAAGATAGGCTATATGTAGGGCAGTAAGTATCCTATCGCGATGTTAATTTATGCATGCGATATATCTAGATGTTGATTTATCGGAATGAATCTTAATATTTTCCAACTTAATGTATTGTGCTGATACATTGTGCCTGCTTGGCGCATCACGTGAATGTGTTAGGTCTTGATGCACTGGGCCTGCATGAATTCATCATGTAACAGTGTCACACGGAAGCTGTTAATACTTTAATTATGAGTTTACCTTCAAATTATCACACCAAAAAGCGACACCATTTAAAGGTTATATACAGTCGACAACTGGATCTTATCAAAATCTTGCTATATAATGGTGTAACAATAACTTCATAATTATTAAGATAACCAACGTTTCTCGTGTAAGTGAATGTTTTGATATGAGACGGTTTGCATGAAACAACCCTTGTCGGAAGGAACAGTTCACGCTTTAAGACTCGGAATGAATGCATCATTTCGTTTCTCTCTGTCAGTAATACTGATTTAGCCATTACATATCTTAGGATGACAAATCCTGGACTAGTTGATATGTCTTCCACTTACCCTTTCAATGATTCACCATCTACGTCGCAGATAACAGATCCAATCAGATAGGCAATTACCATTACAAACAGAACATGCACCTTGTTCATATTGCAACATGTGTACTGAGCAGGTACCATTTCATACGAACTCATTCACAGACTTTATAATTTCGCTTACGTACCAGTCTTCCATGAGCGTGATCGTACAAAGGCAACCCAATGCAGATCTGTACCTGTTATTTGATCTTGATAAGGCTAGTTGATTTCTATTGGGTACAAAAGTCGATAAATTATCTACCCCCGTATAAATATCGTATTGTTCTTGCTTTAGTACTTAAATTAATTTAAATCATATAAGTGTCTCGTTGTGCGTGTACAACTAAATATTCTTTTTTAAAAGCACTAAAATATATGACAAAAATGTTTTATTTCAGTATTAATATTACAGTTTTAGCCTTTAAGTCTGTTCATTGTGTTTACTTTTGTGTGCGGATTACGCTATTTCAGTGTGTTGTGTATGATTTATGAGTGTGAGTGTTCGGTTGTGTGTTTGTTAACACACGAGTATACACACGCGCGCACGCACGCACATACAGAAAGACAGACAGATAACTAAACAAATGGATAGATTATGTACAAATTAAAAACTTCAACATTTTCAATATCCCAAACAAGGAAAATGCAAATTTAACATTGCAGATTTTTATACGACATTTTGATCGTACTGTACGCAAGATTTCATATATTAATCCTTAGACTGTAATTACCATTGGCAAACATTTACACAACGCGTTCTTCTTGGTGAAATAAACACTAACTCTCCAAACTTTATTTATTTATTTATTCATTTATTTATTTATTTATTATGTGAAAGCCTTTTATAGTAAATGGACAAGCGAGAATACACAACCACTGTAATTAATGCATACAAGCAAGTATCATGTCATAATTGTGACATGAACAGGGATGTTTTCTTTGTAAAATAAATAGTTCAACCAAGAATTCCTCCACTTTTGACTTCCTCCGTTATATTGGTTTGGTCTTCATTGAGTATAGCAAATTCTATTTATACAAATCTGACAATTATAAAGCAGTGGTAAAATGTAAACCTAGTTGTTTAAGGTAAAATGAGCCAAAGCAATGAAAGAAAAGGAAATTTGAAAATAAATTCCCTCTACAGAAAATATTCATTTCGTGACGTTTCGTGCTGACGGAGGTAATTTGTCATCATAGTATAAATTTGTGTGTCCATGGTATTGACTAAGCCCTTTATACTCTAAATAATGCATTGTATAGTAACACATTATTTCTTGCTGCATATGGAATACGTGTATGGCGATTAGGAAGTTTAGCATGTATAAATGACAAACACTCACAAATTTATAGGCATGTAATAATACTTAAGTAAGTAAAATCAGCGACATAACTGAATATCTCTGTAACATTTATTTATGTATATGTGGTGCCGTGTAACATAACTGATTTCATACAAAAGAAGTTTTTGCACAATTGTTGTGCTTTTTATCTGTATGGCTCTAATATAAATGTGATGTCATACAGTATGTTTTTGCATACGTGTGCCTTTATACAAGCATGACTATAACATAACGGTGATGCCATACAGTCAGTTTTTTATTTTGGTCACAAGCTCTTTGAATACGAAATGTCCTATATACGTTTGATTGGAACGTAACTGATGTCATCCAGCCAGTTTTTGCACAAGGGGTGCAGTTCATATAGCTAAGGGTCTAACATAACTATGGCATCATACAGTTTTTGCATACGTGATGTCTTTATTTAAGCCTGGCTCTAACATAACTAGGACTTCGTACAGCCTCTTTCAGCACAATCGGTGCATTTTATATATGTATGGCTCTAACATAACTTAAATGTCATACAACTAGTGTTTGCATAGGTGGTGTCATACAACTAGTGTTTGCATAGGTGGTGTCATACAACTAGTGTTTGCATAGGTGATGCACTTTTCATATCAATTGCTCTAAGATAACTTTGATGTGTTTGAATACATGGTGGTCTTTATATAATATGACTCTAGCATACATTACATAATGCAACCAGTTTACAGTTCGTGTTCTAATATATATATATATATATATATATATATATATATATATATATATATATATATATATATATATATATATAATAAATTCAAGCAGACGATTATGTATAAAAACAGGTTTTGTTATCGCCTTTCAACTGTTTGACACTCGCGTGGCATTTGCAGTCTTTCAACTTGATAAATATTACGATTACACCAGAATTTTGTACTTTATAAATATTAGTTGGGGTTTATTCTTGGCCCTAAATATTTCAACGCTTATCTAGGAACCTGGTTAGAGCAGACGAATTCTTGCTCGTTATAAAAAACAAACAAAAATATCGATCCGGACGACAGCAACTTTTCTGTAGACTGCGCCTGTGTGAAGTACAACTTTTCAATACTAAACGTTACCAATCTGATATAGCTTGTCTCCGTAATTAGGAATGGATTAATAAAGTGTACACAGAGTAACTTGCCAGATCACAAGAACGGCATGCATATGATTCGGACTAATTAAGGAGACAAACAAATACTCTGAAGCAAACAGTAATGGAATGCTGGATGTCATATAGGCTTCATCCTCGTGTACAAAGTCATACACGCTTTAACCAGCTTGAGAAAATTATACTACGCACACTTCTATTTTACAGTGCATGTAACTATGAAGAAAGATCCTTCCAGGAATGATTCCATGATGTCAAATACCTTGATAATAGTCGTACTGACAAGTATTCTGGTCAGCGATAACCATCTACTTTAAACTCAAGCATACCTACCCTTCACAAAATAAATATTGAAAGACAAAACCCATGTCCGCCAGAAAACTTTCCCGTAGACCATCACGCAATTAAAAAGGAAAAAAATGACAATCAATTCAACATATTATTAATGTGTTTCATCTTGGATCAGCCACAAACAACTTTAATTTTAACCATAACGTCCCCATTAAAGAGACAAAAATAGTTTATCAAAAACAAAGAACGACCCATCAAACGTAAGCATCAGTTTTCGAAACCAAACACTCTACCAGCCCGCATTCTTTTTTTCAGATCGTATTGATTCTATACCAGACAACATATAGCTTTATTTGTTAGTTTTTAAATGCAGTACCTACCCTCACCCATATAAGATTATTGTTTTTCAAAACCAACGTGCTATTCCCTGCGATATACGTCTGTAACAAAGTATGATCTCTACAGCAGCCATGCATGACCATACATCTGACAACTATCAATTTACCTATATAAAACAACTAATGAAGTATTGAAACCATCTCTGATGTTTGTGACATTAATTTTTGTCAATACACTTGCAAATGGTTCTCATCTTTGTCAGTTAACTTTTAAGCCCATAAAATCCTTGTATTGGTAAATTCATGTTTAGAAAGTTATATAAGTTGTTTGTCATAAAAAGAACACCTTAAATATAATATATTTGGAGGTAGCTTATATCGTAAAACTGAATGTGTATGCAAATACTTGTAAAATACCACCAAACATTTATCATCTTCAAATGACATAACATTGTCGATTAATGTGTGATTTGTTTGCCCATTTAAAGTTTTTGATCGACATTGAGTATCAACATAACCCGGTCGTGAAAACATTTAGTCGTCAAGGGACATAACGAATGAAATTGATCTTATCATGTCTCATACTGTTGTAGCTAAAACACCCGTGCTTTGCTTTGTCATGTCTATTTGGTCATGTGCTAATGCTATATTCGATCTACAGCAACATGTAATTTTTTCTTAATTATTTTTAATCTAATATGATTAGTCCTGGTGCAATAATATGGTGTCTTGGATCTTGATTCCAATAATCATATATTTGTGTAAACATGTCAAATAATATCTTTCTTCAAGTAACTTTGGCACATGCCCATGTTGGCTGAGTCTTAAGGTAGAACCCAATCGTACAGAGATGAAATGTCAGCGATCGGTAAAGACGAGTGGTTTAAACCACTACCCGGGGACCCCATTTTTAATGTACGTACTGTGTTCAGTATTACCTGTCGAAAAGATATTATACTTCGTAATCCTGGATGAAAATGTACGCGAACCTGAACTAATAAAAGTTGTTTGTTACTGCCTGATATGTGGCGGAGCGCTGAAGTGCAGTTGGTAAGATTAATATTTACTGCTGAGAATTAAGTATTTATTACTAACATTTCGATGTTGCATTTTGTGCTGAATGCGGTTTAACATTATCATTGTCTAAATTAATGAAAAACGACACCTTTCACTAAATTCTTATCGAATGACGAAGCAGTTGCTTGATATTTCTATAGCAACGGTTTTAATCTAAAAAACTTGTTTGATTCTTATAAAAAAAATGGGGGGGGGGAATTTTTAACAAAAGATTATTTGCCTAAACTAGGAATTAACTATGAGGAATAAATATCAAGGGGCTAGGGATCTGGGATTTGAAAATGAAATATAATGTGGGTGGCCATGGGTGCTTGAGTAGGTAAGATTCGAATGGCCGTGTTTGTTGCCTTTTCTAGAATTAATACGGTATAACTATGTCATCGTTGGTAATACATTGTTTGTCTTGAAAACATAGCATGTGTGCACTGTGCTGTATAGACTGTGGTATTTTAAGAAATAGATTTGTCTCAGGGTGGTGGAGGTAAGGCATTCTTAAGAATAAGTTTGAATGCTTACGGCTGATCGATAATGAACCACATCAATGAAAATTTGTGCCATGTATGGTAGGTTGCTGAATTTTATAAACAAATAATCTTGAATGGTGACCTTGTAGGTAATAATTCATTTCTGTTGTGTAGAGAGTAGAACATTCGTTCTTTAAAATATAGCTGAGTCACAACAATGCAAAGTTCTGATTTGTTTGTGTGTGATTATTAAAATCGACAAGGAGTTACTATTAGCGTACACACAGACACGAACACACAACTAGCTTTATATATATATATATATATATATATATATATATATATATATATATATATATATATATATATATATATACATATATATATATATATATATATATATATATATATATATATATATATATATATATATATATATATATATATATATATATATATATATATGGGGGGTGTGCATTAACAAAATAACCAGTATAGTATCTACACGTTAGATTCTTGGAATAAATAAGAGAACGAATGAGCAAGAGAGGAATACGAAAATATGTAGTGGGCTTTTAAAGATATCATTAGGACCCAATGGATTGAACTTACAGCGGGTTATGGAAAATATAATTTTGGACAATTTAAAAACTGAAATGTAAAATTGAATTTTATGAAAATGTTTCCACCATGCCTATGGATTAAAACGTTTATTCGCCCAAGAACAGCAAACTATTGACATTACTTTAAGGACTTGGTATTTCAAAAAGTAAAGATCATTCTCAGTAGAATAGTCGTTTCAATGTATATAGTAATTTCTTAATTTTGCAAACAAACAAAAGGTTTAAATTTTTCTAACCTCGTTATACCAGAAATATAAAATATTTTATCTCTGAGCAATCTGGACTTCCAATTCAGCAATAATAATAATTTATTATTATTATTATTATTATTATTATTATTGATGTTGCAAATTATTAAAATTAATTGAACCTTATTACAAATAGCAAAAATTATAAGTGTTAAAACATGTTGTTACTATAACTTCGGTTCGTCAGTAAAATTGTCAACACTGATAAAAAGATAGCTTTTAGACACAAATAAGGCGATGGATTACAAATAATATAAGTTGAAGCTGAAAGAATAATGTTATGAAACAAAATCCCAAGTAGTACTTGGTGAAAAAACCGATCTAGGTAATACTGCATCATGATGCAAAGGTGACTTGCTCATTGATGGAATGTAAAAAAGAAGTTTTGTATTCCTGTATACACTGTTCCCTTTCATAAATATCCTTATAACCTGGCTCGTCCTGATTTGTTATGCATTTTACGGTACCCCAGGTACTTTGACTATTTTTCCAATCTGAAGGTCAATATTCTCATAATTCTATAAATAACTTAAACTGATTGGTCTATTTTCACACTTTTACACTACTAATTATATTTTAATTTGTCATCTCCGATTTATGCATCTAACCACAAGCAATGCAACCAGTTTTGACTCCTCTGGTAATGGAAAGATACCATCGATTTGCAGAATCAATTAAGGAACTTGTTTCTCTACAGAGCAAGAGCAATTAATACAGTTATTCGTGGGAAATATATACAAAAATCCTATAGAAGAACAAAATAATGCCGGACCATTTTGGATTGTCGGTCATAAACTTGGCCAAAGTACATCCATTATATAAGATAAGCTTTTGAAAAGTTCAGCAATGTCATTGAATTATTCCATTCTATAAGCTATAAATGGTCACATAATTTGCCTGAGTTTAATTATTAACATTTATTTTCATCAAATAAAGATTGCTTAGGCTTTAGACATTGTTGCAAAAAAAATCATTTATTGACGCTTACAACTCAGTCTGTAAGAAGTGTGACATATTACTTGAAAAAGCGATCAATATATGTTGCTTCCTCTGTTTTTAATTACAACGTTGCAAACGGAAGTGTGGTAATGTTGAGGTTAAATTAGCTGAACCTCAATTGTGGAAGATACGCTTTATATCTCTTTTTTAAATGTAATCATAGGAAATAAAATATCGCTCCTTTGAAAGATTTTAAATAATAAAAAATAGTCGAGGTATGATACAATGAAAACTTTGGAGACAAGACCAGCTGAACTGTGGATAGGAGCCTACGTCTATCGATTGAGGTCTCTGCTTTATATTGCTCATTTTATCAAAACGTTTTAACTGCGCTTCGATGCGACCACTTCCTAATTCTGAGTACAAAAGCAAAACAAAGAAGAAATAAACAAGCAAAGTTGCTTTTCTCCGTTCAATAAATCGTGAGATTGTCAAAGAATTTTCTTGACGGGGATTTATTGATTTGTGACCAAAGATTTCTCCCTAATTTAAGTACTTGGTGTAATTCATGCGAAGTTGGCAGTCTACCAAAGTGGAGGACAATGGCTTAATGGTAAATGTCTTGTAGTTTACATGAAAAGTTAAAGCGAAAACTGCTTATTGTTTTGCATAAAGCATGGACATAACAGCAGATGTCCAAAACCTTTATTAACTTATATAAATAAATACAATTACAGTACATTTGCTTCTTGGGAAAATTAATTATGAAAAGGTTGTGAATGGAATGCCATGTTACAATGTTGCTCATCAATCAAGGTAATCGTGAAGAGAATATGACATTATCTGTGTGTTTAATGGAATCATTGATACGAATTCATGAAAATAGAACAAAAACTGGAGATACAACATTATACTCTTTTTACAGATTAAATTGATAAAACAGCAATATTTAAGGTTAGTCTTAAAGACTACTTTGTTTAAATTGCTGTGATTTAACAATGCATGAATATCTTACTTGCCAATTATTTTGTTGCGACAGAAATATTTCCTTGGAGAGAGCGTACCCTACGCTGCTTATGGTGCCACCCATATTAACAAAATTATATAACATTAAATACCCAATATAAAGACAAAAATCATTTGAATTACACTTATTATATTTCAATTCTAGGTAAGTTTTCACATGGCCGAAAAATTTATTTCGGTTTTGATTTTACATTTTACATTTTTCATAAACTTGTATATAAAAAAGTGTTGTAGAATCTGAGCGTTATAAACCGTAATAAGCAGGGATCGAACTCGCCTAGCAAGTATCGACATCCATCGCCTAGCTCTCACGCAAAATCATTCTAATACGAACAGCAATGCAGTCATTCCCCTATTAAGATCGATTTAGGTTGAAGAAAGAGCTCGATGGGTCATGTAAACACTTCTGTACGCGAGCGAATTTAACACACACACACACACACACACACAATGTGATAAATGAAAAAACGCTCACACACAGTCACGTAAGCGCCGTAGTGTAAAGGGATTATGTACGTACTGGTATAGAGGAGCAAATATATTCTTCGGCACGTCTTAGAGTCCTAAGTCACCTAGTCATCCCTAGATACAGTAGATAAAAAGGAGGATCAAAGGCTGACTGGTATAAATCAATGCAAGTGGATCTAAGACCAAAGCAGCGATATGTTAGCTAAACCTCGTGAACATTTCTTCGGTTCATTTAGGGCATATTTACCGTGTATATCCAGAAGACTATCTTTCCCGCTCTAGCAACGCACGTACGAACGAGTTTATTATTGCTCCATAATATCTAATATATATGAATAAATATGTTTTTATAATGCACATCGCAAATCAAAATATTACACGGACAGGACTGTTCAATAACATACTTGTTGGTCGTGTTATCTACCTCATGTATTTAAATTTCGATATTGGTTTTAGTATATACACTGCTTGCATTGGTATTGGTGTTCTGTGTCGCCTTGATAATATAATTTCGCGATCTGCCAAACACGCCTGAGTGTATATTGTTTTATTTACCTATGTGTACGTGCTGTCATTTACCAAATGGCTAGAATATTCTGCCAAACACGCTTTGTTTTATCTGCATTAGCTATAGACAGAAGAGAGGAAAGGGTTAATGTCAAAGGATATTGCTTCATTTAACAATACCCCAGCAAGAATGGTATTAAGAGATGATTTAACCCTATGGAATAAATGTTATTTAAGACTTGTAACATGATCGACATGATTGGATATTTACATTTTCCCGTTATACGATAAAACATTAGCCTGTTGAAATTTGCAAAAAATATATGATATTTGAGTTTTGGAAGAAATATGCATAATAGAAAATTCTAAGATCGTCAATTCCGTCTTTGTAATATTTAATAATTTGAAATTCGGGAAGCTTCTGTCCATTTCGCTTTTTAAATTATAGTAAGTTAAGATTCGTTGCTCTGTGAGAAAAGGTAACAAACATCACGTAAAACTTCACTATCCCGATCTGAAGCGTTCTTTGCACAGTAGTTGCAATTGTAGGTGCATTGAAGAAACGATGATATTAACTACAGCATTGACAAATTACAATTTGGTTCAGTGCGGCACATACGGTTATACACTCAAGGGAATTATATTCTGTCCAATTTAATACTCCTGTCTGCCGTTTGACTAAGAGTATTAACTAAAACGATAATAATGAGTACATGTCATAATATAACTGGGAAAATGTACAAGTCACCAGGCAGAAACATATGTAATTTAGCTGGTAATAATAATGGCAAAAATATACTTACATTTGTGCAACTTGAATTTCCTCATAATGTGTTATCTTCATTCTGCAAATCGACACAAAAAATAACGAAATCCATTCGTTCCAGACCAAATTTGAAAGCTGTTGCGATGCGCATTCATTCACAGTATGACTCTAAATTTCACGTTTAAGAAGAGAAAAAACGGAAATTCTTTTTGATAGTGATATCGAGCGTTCGACTAAGTTCCCTTAAGTTCGACTAAGTTCAAATGTTGCTGGGTGCGGTTATGTGCGCATTAATATTATTGTTGGGTACTGATGCTTTCCAAGTTATATTATAACCTGTACTCATTATTATGGTCTCTATCTTTAGCCTAAATCCGAAACATTGTATCAATAAAGTTAACGCGGATTATTGAAAACTATATAGTTTATCACAAGACATTCACCCAGCGGAAATTAGAATTCTTCGTCGTCTTGACCTATTGGCTCAAAGACCTTCATTTCTTTTTTACCCATGAATTTAGTACTTTCACGTAGAAAATGGGACTATGTGATAGATATGCTATAGCTCTTGCCGTCAGTATGTTTTTCGATGCTATTTTATATACCCCATAGATCACTGGTCATAGTCGGAACAATTCCATTAACGAAATGTTATGATTATCTATCATAAATATATGTTTAAATGACCAGAATGTTTTTTCAATACTGCGTCTCTCATGTTAAATGACCAGAATGTTTTTTTTCAATACTGCGTCTCTCATGTTAAATGACTAGAATGTTTTTTTTCAATACTGCGTCTCTCATGTTAAATGACCAGAATGTTTTTTTTCAATACTGCGTCTCTCATGTTAAATGACCAGAATGTTTTTTCAATACTGCGTCTCTCATGTTAAATGACCAGAATGTTTTTTTTCAATACTGCGTCTCTCATGTTAAATGACCAGAATGTTTTTTCAATACTGCGTCTCTCATGTTAAATGACCAGAATGTTTTTTTTCAATACTGCGTCTCTCATGTTAAATGACCAGAATGTTTTTTTTCAATACTGCGTCTCTCATGTTAAATGACCAGAATGCTTTTTGTCAATACTGCGTCTCACGTTAAATGACTAGAATGTTTTTTGTTCAATACTGCGACTCTCACATTTGCTGTGGCCATTGTGAATAACATATACATTCGTTCGCTTGTTTAAAATTTGTATTTGTGACTCAGTAATCTCGTCCACATCAAGTTAGCATATCTTCTTTCAAACAACAAAACTAAAACGTTCATTCACAGACAAATCTAATAAACTGAAACCTAAAGTATACTACATGAGTGTACATGGTTTGTTTAAAAAGTAGTTTCTTTAGGCACACGTGTCGTGCACGTGCGTGCAATATACATGTTCAGTATTGTAAAATACTTCACTATCTGGACACTGTATCCTCTGGGTTATGTAAAATAGTATTTAATAGCTGACTCTGTCCAAACTCAGTGACAGTTTTGTAAACAACATTGGTTTTATTTTTCTGAGCGAAGAAAACAAAATGGATCATTATCGTAAGCTGACTCAAGGACATTTGTACTTCTAGACAGGTAGACCTGTTGCATCTGCTGATCGTGACATGCTTTGTTGTAACAGACTTTCTAATTATAACTTTGATTGTTTTAAAACAATTAAGTTTTGGTCCTCATTCGGGTCATTCTTGTGTATTTTAGTTTTTATGTAAATTTTGTTTATCTGATAATTAGTCATTCCTTCGATAATATCTGGGCAGAAATCTCTGTTGTGTACGGTATTTTAATTTAGGTGAAATTATTTATTCAAATTAATATTCTCTGGAAATACAAAGTGCTTAAAAATAATATTCTTTGACAGATATATTTGGAATTATAGTAAATTCAAACAAGGATCTATTCTACGATTATATAATAGTGATTCAACAAACGACTATTGGAACATCTCCACTTTACAGGCTGTCAAATGCACATCAGCTCTTTTTTGATTTGTTTTGGAATACCACTAAGGTTTATAAGAGAACATTATTCATTAGGACTTGTATTTGAAAGTCTAGGATTATAGCGTAAAATTTTTTTACGTTATCACTTTATATAATAGGAAAATATATTATGTTAAACTACATGCTGATTTTCTGTCTTTTATATTACTTAATAGAGTCGAAACAGGCTAAATACACCGTCATTGTAATTTTCCAAACTCAAACCCATCTGCAACCGACACTATATTTATTTTTCAAAACCCCATCCCTTGACATTTATTAAATTCCTATCTTTGGCACACGTAAGTTTTATAAAAATCTCCATGAAACAAAAACGAATGAAACAAATTATGAGATTAAAGCTGCTCTAGATAAAATCTCCATTCGATAGGAATATAGTGACTAATGAAAATGCCAATGCCCAAGAGTTCAGACATTCACTACGTCATTCGGTAAAAAATATTATCACATAGTAGGTATAGTTTTCCTATAGTATGTGCAGTTTCATACTTTTGATATTACCACATGTTAAAATATCACTTTGTGTGATTCTGATTGGTCCAAATAAGGCCATGACATTAGTGTGCAGTATCGTCTTTATTAGCAGGGATCGTGAGAAAACATTTCTAAACCCGCCTTCTTGAATGTTTGGTTTTGAATGAACGTTTTTAGCGGCCATTTTTGAACTCGACTCGCGAAAGGAAATTGAGGAAAAATTACCCCCGCTGTCTGAATATGGCTATGTTACCCCCACAGGGGTTTGTTATGTCATTTATAACCATGTCATAATGAGAAATATAGCGTAAAACTACAGGACAAGAACAAAAATAAGAAGTAAAACTAAGGGTATTGTTTATTTGATGGTGGTGTGGGGACGGGGAGCGGTATATCTGTAACATAGATATAAAATCCACCGTATATACAAGCGTGGTTTAAATGTTAACTTACAGAAGTAAATAAATTCACCTCTGTTCACAGAAGAATTTGGACATACATGGGTGTCCTAACTGACAGAGCGTTATTCAACCACAGCATCTTTACTCAGTATATATGGGATGCAAAATCCGACTAAAAAAGAAATTTGTTTACGTCTTCTGTAAAGTCTATTGTTCCAGTCAAATACTGTAAATATCCGGTCAAAAATGCATTGCAGTTAATGTGATAATATCTGCATCCTATTTCACATAAAAATCGCAACAATATAACGTTTAGTTATGAAAGTTACATTTCAGGGTAAACATGTACTCTAGGTCTACTATTTACCGAACCAACGTGGCATCACATTGCATTAATCATTCTGTTTTGAAAAATGATTTTGTCGTTAAAAAAGGTTATGTTTATTCGGATGGAAGCTTTTTCTCTGATTTATAGTTTGTAAAAATGTACAATCTAATTTTACTAGTTCAACCTTTTTGGGACTATATTTTATGCACAACAAATAAAAGGTGCACCGTCTGTCAGAATAAACGAAGTTATTCGCTCTTCTTTCTATATAAATAATTTCCACTGAAATAAAAACTATGATAAAAAGAATATCAGATGGGTAATGATTAAATATTGAATTTATGAAATTCGTTGAATAATGTCCAGCTTTTGCTTTTAGGAATTGTTACTTATTTCTCAGACGTCAGCAGTAAACATTAAGTCTTACCACTTAAAAGTAAGTTTTTTTAAATCACAAATTCAATATAAAAAACTAGTGCTAATTCAATTTTACATATACTCTGTTCTCAGATTTTGAAATATTTGTTCTCAGCCTATAACAGTTAGTACATAAAAATGTGTGCCAGGACTTTCCCATAAGTCTCTGATGCTATCTAGGGTTTCCCTGGGTTCTTGTTCTCAACTTATAACAGTTAGTACATAAAATATATAGACCAGGACTTTCTGATAACTCGTTGATTCTGTCTGGGGTTTGCCTGGGTTCTTCTTTCGCCAAATATACTGGCCTCCATGTATAGCCTATAATGTGCTGAAAAGTGTTGTTAACCTCACAACAGTAATATTATCAGTAGTAAAATTGGACTAATTTATTTACACGAACAACTCACATAAATACACATAAAGCTTGCGCAATTTCCCCACGGATATAAACTATATATCTTTTCAAGACTCGTCATTCTAAACTTAAATTGCTGTCAGGCTTACCCTGTTTCCAAATGGCGCATTCCAACACAGGACAACTAGCTACACACACTCGGAGAAAATACGAGTCCCTTTGTATCTGAATAATTCCCTGTATTCTATCCTACTCTTAGTTAAAATGACAGATTTGCCTTGATATGGTGTGAGTCATGAACACTGGGGCTGACAAGTACCACATATTTTGCTAAATTATCTTAATTATGTGTAATTATTAAAGGCTTTAAATGTCACATTCTAATCATTATAAGAATAATACAAAAATATCTCTGTAGTGTAGAACGCTGCCAGTGACAGATCTGGCGTAGATAATTAGATCCCAGGTTTTAAATTTTACTGGTTTTTGGAAACCTTTTATATCTCATTGAAAAGCATGATCGTATCTCCTCAGTTCAGTATTATTTGGCAAAAAATGAAACAATAAGTAAACAAATATGAAATATTTGACAATTTATTTTGAGAATAATGTATTATTGCTGAGACATTTGCAACTTTATATCTTCTGAATCGTTAAATTTCCATTGAAGATTTTAAATATCTTTTTAAAAATTCTATTTCTGTTTGTTTTGAGTCATTATAGATCGGTGTGGATAAACTAAAATTTATTCAAGCTTTAAGGTGAACATGCCTGTTCTCGTTTATGTTAGTTTCCTGGACAACTATTTTTTCGTCAAAATAAATATTTTTACACCATTTAAACCTGAAGAAATCCGAAAACATTTAATTCAGTTATCGTTGTTTTTACTACAACAGTTGAAATACACGCATACTAATTCTTGAAAAGTCTTAGGCCTGATTATAACAGAGTTCATTTAAAATACAACAATAAATGAAAATAAATGACGACAGAAAAAAGACACGTATTTATTACATTTACAGTACTAAAACAGTTAACAAAATGACAACAATGCAATTATTTTAATTAAATTTAATGCATAATACGATGTATTTAATAAATGAAATCCCAGTGAGAAAATTATGCCTCTAAAGTAAATGGTCGGTATAAAACTGGTTGCACTAAAATTCAAAGAATATCACAGAATCAATTTGAAGACCAGTTATTGTGTTAGCCCCTTTTCTAATGTAATAAATTAATAGTCAGTTAAATAGCTCTCAAGATTCCTGCTAGTATCAATTTTTCACGTCACAATTGTTGTGTCAAAATTGACCAAATATAATTTCTAAATACTGAATACAAAATAAAGACAAATGAGTCAAATGGTTTTTATCAATCTGCTATGACAAAATCAAATAATATAACCAGAAAAGAATTAACTGCGAATGTGAAGGGGGAAAAAGAACTATACAAGGATGTTGCTTATTCAATCACTAAAAGTTAGTTTGACACTCTGAAGACAATTATCGGACAGCAATACCTGTGTAAAGATACAAGTTTAATTATCTACATTTTATCGATTAACGAATAGTCTCTGCATAACGACAGAGGAATGCCACTAGATGTTGTTACAAGGTACAAAACTAAAGATCGATTTTAAATAACCAGGCACGCCTACATTAGTGTCACTGTGCTATTGACGCAAGTACTAATCGGGTCACGTGCAAGAGCTAAGATAAATTAAATGTCATGACAGTAGTAAATGGGGGCACTTTACCGTCAATGGGAATTAGCATTACAGAGACCCCTGGGTCAGATTAGCGTCAAGGGAAATTTAACATGGAGAAAAATCGTGGGTCAGATTAGCGTCAAGGGAAATTAACATGGAGAAAAATCGTGGGACAATCTAGCGTCAAGGGGAATTTAACATGGGAATAAATCGTGGGACTGTCTAGCGTCAAGGGGAATTGAACATGGAGAAAAATCGTGGGACTGTCTAGCGTCAAGGGGAATTTAACATATGGAAATTGAACATGGTGGGTCTGTATAGCGTCAAGGGGAATTGAACATGGTGGGATTGTCTAGGGACAATGATGGTAGAGGGTCAAACACAACAGAGACAGAAACATACATACACTAGTACAAGCGTGAGATTTATATATAAAGCATTACCAAGACCTGAAATCTTGCTGGGGTGTTCAAAAATTTGCATAATTGTAATGATGCTATAAATAGCTATAATCAAGGAAATGCTCAACGACAAAATGGATGTGACTAAAAGTAACGCTAAAATGACGAAATTGTCCCAGAATTTAAAGGAAAATAAACATATCCCCGAAAATTAAGTTACAATGGTTTAGACTAAAATGGATAAAATTAGTAACTACTTACAATATCAACTTCTGTGACGATCGTGGATAAATACCTATGTATCTATAATCAGCTGAAATTCCTATGAAATCCCACTATCTATTTATAGCTCCAACTTGTGGGTTTTTCCTTTGGAAAATCCCACTATCTTTTTATAGCCTCAGCTTGAGTGACGTTCCTGTTTATGAATTCTAGTATATATGTATAGCTACAAAATGTGGAAATCCCCAAGTCGATATTTATAGTCTCAAAATTTCCAGCGTCAGTGACGTCACTGTACTGAACACTAGGGGATAAATGGCAACAGTGTTGCAAGTGGCTGACCTGAATACGCGCTACTGTAGGTAAGTAGGTAGAGTGTATCTGATAGGGATAAAGTGAGTTTTATAGGGACAAACAGAGACCAATACACACACACACACAAACACACACACAACATACGCGCGCAGACTCTCTCACACACACACACACACACACACACACACACACACACACACACACACACACACAGAGGGAAGAGGAAAAAACAAACCCCAAAATATACTATCTACACTCGGGAGGAAGAAAAAAAAAACAACCAAATATACGATCTACACAACGTACGCGAACAAACACACACACACACACACACACACAACATACGCGCGCAGACTCACACACACACACACACACACACACACACACACACAGAGGGAAGAGGAAAAAACAAACCCCAAATATACTATCAACACAGAAGGGAGATAATACAAACCCCAAATAAACTATCCACACAAACGTACGCGAACGCATACAAACCCCAAATATACTATCAACACAGAAGGGAGATAATACAAACCCCAAATAAACTATCCACACAAACGTACGCGAACGCATACAAACCTGAAATATACTATCAACACAGAAGGGAGATAATACAAACCCCAAATAAACTATCCACACAAACGTACGCGAACGCATACAAACCCCAAATATACTATCAACACAGAAGGAGATAATACAAACCCCAAATAAACTATCCACACAAACGTACGCGAACGCATGCAAACCCAAAATATACTATCCACACAACGTCGCTAACGCATACAAACTCCAAATATGCTATCAACACTCGGGAGGAAGAAGAAAAAACAACCAAATATACGATCTACACAACGTACGCGAACACACACACACACACACACACACACACACACAGAGAGGGAAGAGGAAAAAACAAACCCCAAATATACTATCAACACAGAAGGGAGATAATACAAACCCCAAATAAACTATCCACACAAACGTACGCGAACGCATGCAAACCCCAAATACACTATCAACACAGAAGGGAGATAATACAAACCCCAAATAAACTATCCACACAAACGTACGCGAACGCATACAAACCCCAAATACACTATCAACACAGAAGGGAGATAATACAAACCCCAAATAAACTATCCACACAAACGTACGCGAACGCATACAATCCCCAAATATACTATCCACACAACGTCGCTAACGCATACAAACCGCAAATATACTATCCACACTCGGGAGGAAGAAGAAGAAAAACAACCAAATATGCGATCTACACAACGTACGCGAACACACACACACACACACACACACACACACACACACACACACACACAAACACGCACACCACAGAGGGAAGAAGAAGAAAACCATTATACACTATCCACACGCAGTGAAGAAATAACCCTTTATATATACTATCAACAGAGAGTGAAGAAAATAACCCATTATATTCCATCAACACAGAGTGAAGAAGAAAAAGTTTTTTGAAAGCACCTAAGCCCTCACCTGCAATGACCAACTCTGCCAAACACCTACACCCCACGCACCCCCACTCCCAACACTACAAAATCCATTTAACCCGTTATTTTATGGCATCAGTGTGTGATTTAGGAAACATCAAGACACAAAATGATGGACGAATAGACTGACTATTGTTTACCGACTTGCATGCCTAAAGAGCGTGCGTGAAGGAAAACATCCTTCCATTTCAATTCTAACTAAAACATGATCCAGAGGGATAGAGAGAGGTGAAAGAGCACAATTTCATAAAGTGTGAGTAAAAACAAAACACGCCATCCTTATTATACAATGTCAAGACCAAGAGACACTTACGTTTTCTTTCTGGTCTATTCTCTTTTAGAAGGTAGTATGAAATTTCACATCAGGGCCAACGCATCGGCTCACATTGTCAATTTTTCCATTTCCATGTTTTTACTGGCACAAGTTCTTCATCATCTTCAATTTCTTCTTCTTCTGAATCCCTCTTCTCTGTTTCGTCTTGTTTTTGTTTCTTCTCTTTTCTCGTAGGGCACTCTGAATTCCAGTGTCCTTTCTCCTGACAACGATATTAGGTATCTTGACTTTTGTCTCTCTTTCTTAGACGAAGCAGGTATTCTGGAGACAAATACCCATTTACCTTTGCAGATACAGCAAACTTCATTAGTACTTACACACTTTCGTATGACTCTCATCAAATCAACGACCAAAAGAGTAAGTTTTGTTGCCACTTTCGCATGTGAATTATGCTTTCGTATGACTTTTAGCAAATATTTGACCAGCAGGTCGATCTGTGCTGACTCTTCCATCTTCTTGATCGTTTGAGAGCGGAATGAATACTCTGACGCTAAGACACTCTCCTTATATACATGGACCTGCTGCGTATGAAACCTAGTCAAATGTAATTTTGCAATAAGATGAAACGATTTCATTGAGGAAGTAAAAAGCAATGATGTACCGTATCGCCTCACACAAAACCTGAAGTTTTAGTTCAAATCCGTGTCAGCGATTTCGAAGACGACATAACTGAGCTTTAATCAATGCTCTCCAATTATGACACAAAACCACGAGTCCTGATTCACGCCAAAAATTTCGTTCGGTCCATAAAAAATAGTATCACATCTGAGAAACGCAAAAACGAACTTCCAGAAAACTGAGAACGACGGCTTACACCTACAACGTAAATGTGTGAGTTCAAGTAGTGCGTAAAACTTAGTCAAATTAGATTTTTATAGTCAAGACGAAACGATCTCTTTTCGAACAAGAAAGCAGACACCAAGCGACAATGGCGATCCGTGTGACACAACACTTTTCAAAATGTATATTATCAGAGGTTTGTTCTAGCGATCTGCACGGTTAAATTAAATGTTGATGTATTTTGCAATAAGACGGACACAATTTCCATGGGATCGCCCATGGTACGATTGTTCGTGCATTAGTTTAATTTTTAAAAATATTTTTTTTATATAAATCGCCTATAGGATAGACCCAGTAAAGCATGGCAGTAGTATAAAGGGGCACCCTACGTACAATGGGAATTACCATTAAAAACACCCCTGGGTCACTCTACGTACAATGGAAATTTAACATGGCGAAAAATCGTGGGTCACTCTACGTACAAGGGGAATTGAACATGGGAATAAATCGTGGGTCACTCTACGGACAAGGGGAATTTAACATGGGATTTTTTTTTTAAAAAATAAAAAAGGGGTAGGCAATTCAAAGACTATCTCTTTTCGAGAAATATGGCTGGCCCTGAAAAGGGCCTTTGGGTTTATGTTAATGTATTCATAAACATAAATGGCACCGCATTGGTCTTCTTCTTCTCCTTAGGCTGCGTCTTACTGTTGGTCCGTACATCAGCACTCTTTTCAGGCATCCTTGTCTTTCGACGTAGATCCTACGTATCCACAGGCTGGTGTTGGTCCTGTGGACAACGGTCCACTTCGATCGGACATACATAAGCAAGTCTGTCCGAAACATCATGGAAGACACAAGGGTGGATGACTCAACTGTAGTCCACATCTTGAAGCGACGAGAATAGGTGAATCAATGCAGTGAACGGCGCTTATTTATAGGGACAGGAGGGATTGAAACGGATTGAGTTCATTCACCAATCCGATCACGCGTTACAGAATTCAGTCAGCCCGCATCCAATCCGAAGAGAGCAGTCTGTGACGTCACGTAGTCAATATAGATTCGCTAACGCTTGTGTGCAGTCAATCTATGCGACAGTGATTCAACATGACGGAAACTCAGAAAACGATCCATTGGGCTGCACCAGCAGGGGAGACTGCCCAAGGGAACTCGGACTTACTTTCAGAAGAAGTGAATTGGGATTTTGTGGATTTTCTCTCCTCGCAAGAATTTGTTCCGGAACCTTCGTTAGCTTCTTCATTACCGCAAGTGGAGAATTTTAGACAGAGACAGAAAGAAGAATTGGAGAAATTTATGCAACGACAAAAGGAAGCGGAACAAGCTTTTCTCCTACAGCAACAGCAACAAGAAGAAGAGGTAAGAAAAAAACAACAGCAGCAACAGCAAGAAGAAGAAGAAGAAGTAGCAGCAAAGAAACAAGAGGGTGAAAATCAAACGGCCACGGTACTGTTGGACATTTTAGCGGAGTTAAGAAGTCTGAAACAAATGTATCAGACTTCTTTATCACGACCGAAGAGAATACGACCTTCCCGAGCTAAACACGTCAACCCTGTGACTAAGCCTACCGTACCACCCTTAGTGATTTCAACCCAATCATCATCAACATTACGCAGTCCAGAAGTAGGCCTTGGCCGTGGCAAAGGCATAAGGCAGTTAAAGTTGATTGCTTAAACTCACCCCTTCACCATGAAGAAAAAAAGGCCCTTTTCAGGGCCACCCACATATCTCGAAAAGAAATACAATTTCAATTTGCCAATAACTCAAAAAAAAATAACCCACCCATTTTACCCTTATAGTACGTGTCTGTGTATGAGTGCGTGAGTGTATCTTCTTATTTTAAAATCATAACTCAAAGACACTTACCTTATATCATTCATTTATTCTTTTCTCCATTTTTTACAATTCAATTCACAATTCACAACACAACACTTTAATTAAAAGTTCATTGACTTCTTCTTTCTCCTTGTTTAGTCTCTCTCTTTTTTTAATTTCTTCACCGTCTCACTCTTTTCCTCTTCTTCTTCCTCCTCGCTTTCTTCCCTTCTTCTTTTTTTCTCTTGTTTCTTTTTCTTCACCTGTCTTCTTTCTTCCTCAGAAGAATCCCTCTCTTCTTCTGAAGAATTCCTCTTTTCTTCTGACTCCTCTTGTTTCTTTTTTGGGCAATCTGGAGACCAATGTCCTTTTTCTTTACAATAATAACAGGTATCTTGACTTTTGTCTTTTTTATCCCCTGTTTTTTTTCTTTTTTGACGGTCTGGACACTCTGAAGACCAATGCCCTTTCTTCTGACAGATATAGCAAGTATCTTGACTTTTATCTCTAAAGGAAGGAGAGTAGTCCGTAGGCTGGTCTGAAGAGAATTTTCTAATGACCCCTCGCAAAGCTCTGACGAAACGTTCCATCTGGTCAGTCTCTTCCATCGTTGTGTTCGGCTTGAGAGTGAAATGAATAGTGAAAGGACAAGACACACATCCTTTTATATACGCTGGTCTGCTATGACTATAAAGTAGTTTATGGTGTTTGAACTTGAGTCATTTGACTTTTTGCTTTCAAGATGAAACGATCCCATTCATTCGAGAAGAAAGAAGAAGAAAGTAAGAGGCAGAAACGTGATCTATCGCCTCGTACCAGGGCTGAAATCTTGGCACAAATTCATGTCAGTGATTTTGAAGAGGACATGAGTGAACCAGAATCAGAACCCTCTAAACCAAGTTCACCACCCTTAGTCAACCCTGAAAAGTACTATTCCATTCGAGAGACGGAAAAGCGCTCCTCTAGAAAATTTAGAACCACGGCTTACAAATACACTGTGAAGTTTAAAGATTTCAAGGCTGAAGTGCCGTTAGAGAAAGCAGAAGTGTTCATCACTGAGGTGTGGGATTCTTTGCTCACTTCACTCAAGCAGCAATGTCAACCCAAAGAAGACGATCGCTTGAGACTTTCCATACAACACGACGGTTTGAAATCCCCTGTTTGGATCGAGTTTAGCACCCCTGCAGAATTGACTGCTTCCAAAGTCATGGACAAGATTCAACACGTACAACAATCTAATGATCAGTTTGACATCACCGATGGTAAAGCCACACTGGACATGACCCACGTCTCTCCTCCTCAAGGGACAGGACGCAAAAAGATGTTATTGGTGGACGACCTTCGCAACACCAAAACGAGTCTCGTCCGAATTAACAACCCTCATGACCAGATGTGTTTAGCCCGTGCCATCGTGGTGGGACGAACCTATGCCAACAAGAACGACACGGTAGAATGGAAAAGAACCTGGAACACTATTCAACGATCCGACCGAGCCAAACAACGAAACGAAGCAGAACTCCTGTTGCAACAAGCTGGTCTGTCCAAAGACGCACCCTGTGGCATTCCTGAGATGCAAAAATTGCAAGATGTCCTAGCTCCACGCTACACCTTGAAAGTGCACCCTCAAGAAGTGCGCGGACCTCTGTTGTTTCGAGGCCAAGATTTTAAGGATGGAAAATACATTCACCTTTATCATCACGATGAACATTTCGATACCATTACCAGTATCACTGGATTCCTGAGATATGTTTATTATTGTGAGAAATGTGACCATGGTTATAATAATCGAGAGCAACACAAGCATTGTGGATCGAAATGCTCAGGATGTTTGGCCTCTTCACCCTGTCTGAGCGAAGAACCAGTGCCTTGTTCCACTTGTCTGCGCACGTTTGTCAGCCCTACCTGTTACCAACAACATCTGAAAACGCAAGGTTCACAGAAGAAATGTGCTTGTCAACTCCTCAGATTGTGCCCTACGTGTGAACAAGTCATATGTACCAATGCTGCCAAGGCACACGTATGTCGAGGAAAGAAAAAATGTCACATTTGTCACCACATCGTGGACTTGGAACACCAATGCTACGTGCAAAAATACCAACCCCCACCAGAGAAAGAGGACGGTCACAAGAAGAAAGGCAATTTCATCTTTTTCGATTTCGAATGCATGCAAGAGACCGGCATTCACATTCCTAATTTCTGCGTGGCTCATCGAGCGTGCGAGAAGTGCATTCAAGAACCTATCTTCAGTCATTGCCCTCACTGTAGCAAGATACCCGGAGGGCGTGAAAAAATCTTTCGGGGACCAAACACGTTAGCCGATTTTGCCCAATGGGTCTTAGACCCCGTCGACAAGACGTGGAGCCAAGAGGACATCGAACGTTACGGAGATTGTCATTGTCATGCCACGGTGATGGCTCACAATTTCTCCGGATACGATGGACAGTTTCTTTTGAGGTACTATACGGAACAAGGCACCGAGCGTCCTAAAGTGACTTTGAACGGAGCCAAAATCATTTTCATGCAAGTGGGACAAGTACAGTTTAAAGATTCGATGAGCTATTTGGCCATGCCTTTGAGTCGAATGCCTAAAACGTTTGGAATGACAGAAATGGCTAAAGGGTACTTTCCACACTTTTTCAATACGGAAGCCAATCAACATGCCGTTCTACCCCATTTGCCTGAGGCTCACTATTACGACCCCAACAACATGCGTACCGAACAACGAGAAGCTTTCTACGCTTGGTACCAGATTCACGCCTCGGACCCTTTCGACTTTCAGGAAGAAATGCTAAAGTATTGTCGTTCCGACGTGGACATTTTACGGCGTTGCTGTGGAAAATTTCGAGAACTGTTCATGGAACACGGAGGGGTCGATCCTTTGAAAGAAGCTTGCACCATTGCCAAAGCGTGTTCCTTAGTGTACCGCCAACGATTCATGCCTGAAAATACCGTGGCTGTCATCAGTCCTCAAACGACCAACTATGTCAAGCGTCAATACTCGGTCAAAGCCCTACGTTGGTTACATTACTTGTGCGACAAGGAAGACAAATGGATTCAGCATGCCCGCAACGGAGGAGGCGAAAAGACCATTGGAACGTATTCGGTCGATGGCTGGGACTTAGAAAACCCCAAGATCGTGTACGAGTTTAACGGTTGCTTATTTCACGGATGTCCCGTCTGTTACCCTGACCGTGGCACTAAAAATCAGTTTTTGCAACGAACCATGGAAGACTTGTACCAGGACACTTGTCAGCGACGCCTAAAGTTAGAACAGCAAGGATACCAAGTGGTGGAAATGTGGGAACACGAGTACGATCACCGTATGAAAACCGATCCCGAGTTTAAACGCCTCGTGGAAAGTTACCAGTTCATGGACCCGCTGAACCCGAGGGATAGTTTGTACGGAGGAAGGACCAATGCCACCTGTTTGCTGTACCAAGCCGACGAAAAGAAAGGAGAAGAAATCAAATACTTGGACGTGTGTTCGCTGTATCCCTACGTGTGTAAATATTGTCGCTTTCCTGTAGGGCACCCGCAATTGCTGACGGAACACATCGACCTGAAAAACATTCGACAATACGAAGGCTTGATCAAGTGCAAAGTTTTGCCTCCCACGAACCTCTACCATCCCGTCTTACCTCACCATTGTCAAGGCAAACTGATGTTTCCCTTGTGCCGTACTTGTGCCGAAACGTGCAACCAAGATCAGCCTTGTCAGCACAGCCAGGAAGAACGGGCCTTGACGGGAACCTGGGTCAGCGTAGAATTGTTCAAAGCTCTGGACATGGGATACGAACTGTTAGAAGTGTACGAGATTTGCCACTTTCCCAAGACACAACAGTACCGCAAGGGTGATCCCAGTCAGAAAGGCATTTTCGCAGACTACGTGGATGCCTTTTTGAAACTGAAGCAAGAAGCCAGCGGCTATCCTTCCTGGTGTCACACTCCCGAAGACCAAATAAAATTCAAAGAGAAATACCTGGAACAAGAAGGCATCACTTTAGACCACATCGAGAAAAACGAAGGCAGGCGATCGTTTGCCAAAGTGATGTTAAATTGCTTGTGGGGTAAAATGGCACAACGCCCGTGTTTACCCAAGACGGAATATTTGACAGAACCTTCCCGCTACTTCCAGATGATTCACGACAAAACCAAATACATGAAACACGTGGACGTCGTTCGAGAGAATTTGATCTTGGTCAATTACGAAGAAGATCTGGACTTTGTACAAGACGACCCTTTTGGAAATGTCATCATTGCGGCTTACGTGACAGCCCATGCTCGCTTAAAATTGTACGAAGCTTTAAAACTGTTAGAAGAACGCGTCCTGTACTTTGACACGGACAGTTGCATTTACATCCATCACCCGATTCAACATCACCCTGACATCGAAGGAGACCGTTTAGGAGCCTGGACAGACGAGCATCCCGACGACAAGATTCTAAGTTTCGTCAGTGGCGGTCCCAAAAATTACGGCTACGAATACCGGGACAAACAAGGAGAAGTGCACACGACGTGCAAAGTGAAAGGACTGACTCTGAATTATCGTACCAGTCGAGTGGTCAACTTTGGGGTATTGAAAGAAGCCTTGCAATCGGGAGAGGATGGAAACTTTAAAGTGACCACCTATCAACCTAACAAGATTGTACGTTTACCCACTCACCACATCGTCAGTCGACCCTTGGAAAAAGTCTATCAAATCGTGTACCAGAAGCGAGTTCGACTTCCCAATCATTTCACCTTACCGTATGGACACGTCGGTATAAAACATTGGTTGTAAGAGGATAGCCCCCCACCAGAAAGATGACTTCGCCACAGCAAGAATCGAGTGAGAAACCCGATGAGAACTCCAAGTTCAAACCCTACCATTTTCCAGTCTTCTTACCTGACTATTGTGATTGTGCCCGTCGATTGGACACGTTTCAGAAATGGCCTACGGATAGGGAAGGATTACTTTCTTCGCATGTTTTAGCTAGAACAGGATTTGTCTACTTGGGACCTGAGTCAGGATTGGGATACGAGGTACAGTGTTTCGCTTGCGGACTGAAGTTACGAATGGATCTATGTATCTATAAAGATTCAGCTATTCTGGAACATACTCGATGGTCTCCGCACTGCCCTTACCTTTCTATGGCCTTTCCACCCATCACACTACGGTACAATGTTGACGGTACCTTAGAGACGGTACCTTCCAGAACAAGACATAAAAAACGTAAAAAAGGAAAGATGTACAAGCTGGAGACTGCATTGCGACTAGTATAAAAAGAGGGCTATGGTCAAGATCGATAGTTCATTGGGACTACCAAGACCGAGCGAACAAGATGAATACTTTGAAAAAGACATCGTTCCAGTTTGGGGATTGTAAAAAAGCTGTATCTTTCTCTACTGGATGGATAAGACCCAGACATTGCGACGGAAAATGTCCGGAAGGAAACTGCGATTGTCCATGTGGTTACCATTGTAATTGCGTAACGGAGTTTGCAGACGAGTGCGATTGTGAGCCTTGCGATGGGACCGATGCTGTACCTTGTGACCTGAGCGATGCCGTAAAGCATCATGGGAACTTTGTTCTCACTGCCCCTGTCATGGAGCAGCAGAGGGGGCGAATCGGACATTTTGTCCAATCGTTATTTTGCTTAATTATTACTTTCTGCACTCAACGATCTAGTGTCGTCAGCGCCTGGTAAAAAAAAAACGACGACGTCGTTGGGGGATCGTCGCGTCGTCATTTGGTTTAATTAACACCTTCTGCGCGCCGATCCCCAGCGTCGTCAGCGTCCGGTAAGCACATCGACGACCGCGTCGATGTCATCGCCCCCTCTGCTGCTAAGTGGTTATTTACAATGAAAATTATTTACAACTAACCGAATATTTGGTCAAGTCCGATACGATATCGTGTCCGAGGATCATGTAAATTTATCGTTATGAATCCATGTGGGGTCGACTGAGCATGACTAAAAAAGTTTCGAAAAACATTAAAGTCCATGTCACCGCCGCACCATGTCTGCCAAATATTTCGTAGCGTGTGTGTATCAACGCCGTTGAATACAGCAAGAATATTGCAGTTATCTCTGATTACTTTTGGAATCTGAGTGTATCGTTGAGTGACATATATCACGTCAGTGTTTTTATGCCTGCCTCTGGAAAATATCCTAGCTGGGTTCTTTTGATTGTCTAACATAACATCATCGTACACGACTAGATTGTTAACGTCGCCATCAATATCATCAATACCCGGTGCATCATTGATATCCGTAATAAACTCAATAACATTCTTTTTAGCGATCGCTGATGCATTCTCGTTGAAATCTTTCAACACCTCGTAGCATCGTTGATCATCTACGCTAGGAGCAACCAAATACAACTTATCCCACTTCATCCATCTCATTATTAAATTGAGTAACAATTGCGTCTTGCCGGATCCAGATGGTCCGATGATAATCATCCGGATCGAGTTTGGTAACGCTGCAACATGCTTAACTGGTTCTCTTGTTTTAGTCGCCGAAAAATCAATTATATTCATATCTCTATACATAAATTATGGATCTATATTGTGTGAAGTGTAGAGTGCGTACTGGCACAAATGATATGACAACCGTTACGACAAGAAATAACAGATCGGCGCTTACTGGTAAGTGTGTACAATGCGGTACAAAGAAATTTAGATTTATTTCTATTAGACCCGGAGATGTTTTAAAAAAAAGCGAGGAGGTGACATCGCAGCCAAATTGGCAAAACTCCCCGGAACACCGTGGGCAAAGTATCCAGGAGAAAAACACCTCCCAGGATATAACTACTGTGGCCCCGGAACACGATTAGATATTAGACTCGATGATCAAAATCAGCCCAAACCCGGTGAGTATCCAATAAACGCTATCGATAAGGCGTGTCATGCTCATGATGTTGCTTACAAAAGTAGCGATCTGCAACAGCGTCATATCGCGGATGTAAAATTAATTCACGCGCTAAATGCTATTCCTGATAAATCCGTCAAAGAAAAATTGGCCTCATGGTTGGTAAAATCGGCTATGAAAGGTAAATTAATGATTGGCGCTGGTAATTAATAACAATCATCCAAGAAAAACGATGGATTCCATCTATTATTCTCCGAGAGGATACTGGAAGGGGAAGGCCGCAATTGGTAAGCTTGCAAGCGCTGCAAAGGTAACAAAGACCACTGCGGCTAATTGGTTATCCAAACAGGCTATATGGCAAATCTATCTACCACCGCCTAAACAAATCAACTTCTCGCGCTTTGATGTCAGCGTACCTAATGAAGTTCATCAGGCTGATATACTATTTCTGCCGCATGACAACGGTTACAAATACGCGCTAACCGTAGTTGATGTTGCGAGTCGATACAAACAAGCGGAACCGTTGAAAACAAAGTCAGCAACTGAAGTAGCCGATGCGTTTGAGCGGATTTATCGAAGAGGTCCTCTGCGCTGGCCAAATCTATTACAAGTTGATCCTGGTAGTGAATTTCGCGGCGCTGTTTTATCAACGCTGAAACATCATAGCGTCGCGATACGACGAGGTCATACTGCGCTACATCGTGATCAGGCAATTGTTGAACGATTCAATCGGACTCTCGCTGAACGGTTATTTGGATATCAATACGCGAAGGAATTCATCCAAGAAAAACGATCTCGTGAATGGGTTAAAAGGTTGCCAGGTGTAATTGCAGCGTTAAATAACGAGATTACCCGAGTAATCAACATGAAGCCCAGCGACGCGATTAAATACGAGTATATACCCGGAAAATTAAAAATAAATAGCGTTTCTAAGCCGATTCTTGGCGATGTCACTGTTAGATATCTATATGAACCAGGAGAGCTTGAAGGCGGTAAAAAAAGGGCTACCGATCCTATTTGGAGTGTTACCACACATAACATATCAACGATAACACGATCAATTGGTAGACCACCGATCTATAGACTGGATTCAACTGCTCCTCAGCGCGGATTTACACGCGAGCAACTACAAGTGATACCTAACGATACTCAATTGCCCCCACGTGGTCTTAACTAGCGCCGTTGCGTCTATTGCACTCAAGACAGGTCAACCTCACATTGTTTTTGACATGACCGAGACTGTTATCGATCCTATCCACGGTAAATTGGCGAGTGTCTTTATCCGAATAACGCCAACTCATTATACAATTGCAACTCGCGCAGTGATTATTCTGTTGTTGTCGTAGCGAGATTATTAATTCGGCATCAATATCAAAACGCCGCTGTTTTTTTTTATCCTGTTGGCGGTAACCCGAGAGTTTTCTATTAATGACGCTTGCATCGATAATGTCGTTGTCGTCACTGACCTTGTCAGCGACTCCGTCACTGACTCCGTCAATAACAATTCTTCGAAGCTGATTTATCCTTCGTACTCTGGACACTGCAAGATAGACTAGATTCGACCATTCGATGCGATTATCAACTATCCAAACAATTGTGTCCGTGATGGTTAGTCCCTGCGAGGAATGTATTGTTGTTGCGTATCCTAGCGTCCACGGGGATTTATCAGCACGTAGCGCGTCTTCGACGACGCTGATATCAACGAGCACAATATCATTCAGCACAAGAATTTGTTTTTCTGTCCGGCCCGGGATTTCAACTTCAATGTTCTGCCGCCGTGTGTCCGCGGGTCTATAACACAACGGCACTGGGCGCGTTGGAAACTTTTCCTTATGCAACGCAAACAATTTCCGCTGAAGTGTGTCTCTGACTATCTTTCTACTCGCCACAATCAAATCGTTTGGTCTCCATGTTTCCCAGAATTCATTTAACGGCGTTTCCGGAATCACCTCGCGGATTATTTCACACTGAACTCTATCCGGCTGTAACCTGATTAGTTTTTTAACCTCGCGCAGTTGTTCATCAAGTGCTCGGTAATCAGTATCGGTTTCTTCATAATAGTCCACGAACCCGCTCAACCAATCATGTGGACCCTCGCCGACAAATGGTGGTGGTTGGCCATGGTCCCCACACATGATTACCGCTGTATTCGCGCGCAGCAACCACTCAAGAAACATTTGTAAAGTATCTAACGAAACAGTACATATCTCATCCCAGATGATAATGTCGGGAATAAATTTTTCACCCATTCGATCAGGAGTCCACTCACCGCCGCTGTATCGAAAAAAGCTGTGATAAGTAACGGCGTCAACATTTCGTTGTTTTATCTCTCGCGCTAGTCTATGGGTCGGTGTAAGCACGATTATACTTGCCCGCGTTCGAAATAATTCAATTGCCCGAGTCGTCTTTCCTGACCCGCCACAGCCGCTTAAATAAACCGTCTTGTGTCTACAAATTGGATCAGAACACGATGGTGCATTAGACCATTCTGACAATTTATCACCGCGTAAGTAGTTGTTCTCAACGGTGACATCTGCTGACGGGGAATAATCGCGTCGTATTTCATTTTTAATTCTCCATGTACCCCAACTCTCGTCCGGACTAGTAAACTCGGCTACGTTTCCTTTATACGCTACGTCAACATAAAACGAATCAACGGCTACTCTAACCGCGGTATCGGGGAATCTATTTATCATCGAGAATAAATTGATAGCGGCATATCCCAGCATAGACGCCCTCAAATGTGGATACGCCGGGCTGTCTCCATCGCTGTAGGTAACAACTGTACCCAACCTCGTTCCATTGGACAAGAAAGCTGTTTTGCAGTTCACGTATCTATTTTTTGCCACTGTGTCCTTGATTACGAAATCATATTCTGCGTCATCTATAATCAGCCGTGAGCAATATCGTTTGTAGTCGTGGTTTTTTCCACCTTGTGTGAACTTACCAATTATTCTTCTACCGAGATCTTTTGCCTCGCGGTTTCGTTGGTTAAATATCCTCCTGGACCATTCGATGATATATTCCTCGTCGGCATCAATGTTTTTTCTGGACTCGTCAATTATGCTATCTAGACGCTCCGGTTCTGGTAACCAGACTTCAGTCTGTGCCCGGTATGATATAATCGCGTCACTGACAATCAACGAAACTAGCATGCTACAATCAATCATATACCGTAGCAGCGCTATTGGCAGCCATCTCTTTTCAGCCATGTGTCTACCGATCCAAATATAGCAACAGCGATGGAGTCCTGCCGCGAATTCAAATGATACTATGCGAGCGAATCCGGTTAAATCAAAATCAGGCAGTGGTCCATTAATAGCAACACGAATCATTTCATGACTGGGGTGTCCAAATCGTCTAAAGTACTCAGCGGCGGATCCATACCCGAGAAAACTCGCTGGATAACAGGCAACCATATCAACCGAGATCATAGCGTCGCGGTTGTATTCAGTGTTCCATAGTCCACCGTGATAGTATTCCAAACAACTGGATTGTACATCCGGTAGAAATTCTCTGCGCGTTGGTCTCCACGCATTTTTCCTTGCTGCAACATGAGCTACAACCGATGGAATCGTAAAACAATTTGTTAGCAGTTGTTCATCATGCTCCTCAAATTCTATGGCGGTTTTTTTCATCCTGTTGTGAAATGCTTCAGTGCGATATAATTCACCGTTTGGTCTTACAAACTGATCAAAGGTATCCGCATCGTTTTCAGCGCTGCGAAGTAACCACATTGATACAGGGTCGTTTTTACACAAGTAGGCAATAGCATCAAATAGTTTCCTCTCCGCGAGAAAACCGTCCTTGGAGAATTGTTCTCCCAGGAATTCTTCGGGGATATACTTTACTGTTCTATCCCGTGGAAATATTGTGATCACGGGCGTCCATGCGTGTTCGTTATGATCAATAATTTTGATTGGGGCTCCCTTCGATTTATACTTCGATTCGTATAATACTTCACCGGTTATCGTTGTAACGGTTATTGGAAATCTCAGCGATGTTTCTAATCTCGCTATGTCGCTGATGGTTGCTCCACGCTCTTTTACGGTTAGTTCCCACTGGTTGATTTTGCTACGTCGTAAATCAGTCAATTTGTTTCCTCGACATGCATTTGTAAAATGCTCTATTATTCGTTCTGCTACACAATTTATCCCAGTTGACTGTTTCATCGGTTTCAGTTTTCCGATATCAGGTTTCTTATTTAACGGGTATATTCCATAAACAACTGCTGTTTCAGGATACGCTCGTTCATAGTATGGTTTGTCAATTCCGGTTAACAACCCCGGCTTGGAGTCGCGGCTGACAGTAACTGTTTTCTTGTCGCTGAGAACTGGTTCAAATTTATCACGCATGATCCAATCGCCTGATTCCACCCGGACAATGAATTTTACTCTGAAGAAATACCTTTTACCGTCAAGTTGTGATATTATCATTGCTGCGCGGTTGTCGTTCATGGTAGCATCAACAATGCCATCAATTCGAAATGTTGACCAACTGTGAGATGCGCCATCACGCTTGAATTCATTGATACAATCGCGTATTTTATTCAACAGGGTTTTATCGTTTATTAACGCTTTTGGTGTGTCCTTGAGGACTCTATCGAGATTGAACTTAATATTTTTCCAGGGCTTAATTACTGCTAATCTCTCAAACTCATCCATATAATTAAAACAAGTATTTAAATGAAAGAATATAGTATAATGAATCACTGCAAATGGTTGATGATTGGGTCGACAACCCCGTGCAATAAATCATGTAGAGGTGAATTCTGCGGATATCATTTACAAAGCGTTCGTAATGGCTCTCTTGGCCCCCTACCGTGCTTGGTTTGCCACGTCGGTGTAAGAGGAAAATCGCAGTTGTGTATCAATTGTGGCGGAAAGCGATACAGGGAACTAAAACGCTATTATGACAAGCGAATTAAAAACGCCGTCATTGACCCCACCGCAGACTTCGTCATCAAAACTCCTCAGGACTACATTGCAAGGTTTATAATTAAACCAAATAATAAATTAGACAAGTAGTATTATTATACAAATGGACCAAGAGTTCAGATCTCACCCTGTGTTTGTTAATTACGAGGCATCTCGCGACGGTATTGTTAGAAACCGCAGACTGAAGAAGCCGGTTGGTACCGTAAATAATCACGGATACTTGCGATTTAATGCTGGGAAAAAAATCTGTCTTATTCACAGGATGGTGTATGAAGCGTTTAACGGACTGATCAACGACGGTCTCGTTATTGATCACATTGATGGATGTCCTCAAAATAACAGACTGTGTAATCTAAGAGCTGTTACACCGAGTCAAAATTCCAAATTTGGAAAAACAGGAGGGATGAGAAAGGCAAAACCCGTAAAGTCATTTGATACAATAACGCACGAGGAAAAAATATTTCGCTCTATGAATGCGGCTGGTAAATACTTCGATATTTGTAGTAAATCAGTTCTAGATGTTGCGGAGAATATAACTAAAACAGCGATCTCAAAAAAGACGGGTCACAGAATTCGATTTTCATATATAACATCAAAGGGAGATAACTCGTTTTGTGATAGCGTCTCATGACAAGAGTTATGTCCCTTGAAGTCCAATTAATGTTGCGATTAATTAATCATTTTACGATGAAAACTAATGAAATACACGCTATTATCTAACAGCTGTATTCTTTTTTTTAATGTTTTATTTGAGTATTTGGTTTCATTTAAATGCCGTGAAACACCATTAATAAGTATTTAAGGATTCAAACGATTCAAGGGAATTCAAATTAACACACACCTTGTGACTGACGCCGCTGTATTAGTCACTTTATATACAAGATGACTCGTTATAAGCCTGGGGCTTTCGAAAGCCAATTCAACTAATCAAAACTAACCCACGCTCTTGACCCGGGCGTGTGGTTGTCTTTTGTTCACAATCATGCAACCGGGTTAATTTAATTGGGTTGCTTTTGATTGGTTGAATTGGCCGTAGAGTTCCGCCCCGCCGTTTTATGTTTGTGCTGTCTTGTACCGTCCCATCATCCATCAATCATTTCATTGTAAATATATTCATCCTTAATTAAGTACATGTAGTGATGTCCCCCAAGCATATCTTCTGGGCGGTCTACGATGACGTTTGTCACCCTAGGCCTCCCTCCCGGAGATGTATGCTTTGGGGTTCCAAGATGTGAATGTCCTTAATTAAGTATATGTATATGCCTGTAATCTGCCACAACACTCGAGTGGAGATCTACGGCATTGTACTGTCCATGTATGCCTGCAATCTGCCACAACACTCGAGTGGAGATCTACGGCATTGTACCGTCCATGTATGCCTGCAATCTGCCACAACACTCGAGTGGAGATCTACGGCATTGTACTGTCCATACAAAAAACGGGGTCAAAAATGGCCCCAATAATTTTATTAAAATTTTTGATATTAGAAATAAGATGTTTTATAAGAATAATGAATATCGAAGACATCAATAATATATTAACTGAGATTTCAAAATTAAAAAATCAAGGAATTGAATTATCTGATGGTCTCGACAGTGAAAAAATATTATCCGATTATGAGATTATTAACGAACAGTCGAAACGGGGGCGTTTTACCCTGGCCCGCGAGTATTTTTTTATAAAACGATTACAACATACGATTAATGAGAACCTGTACCACAATGACGCAAATGCATTCATTGGACTATTTACTGCCGTTGAAATAATACGAAAAAAACTCGGACGTGTTTATGAACGACGCCGGGAGATTTCTAGTAAGATCAAAAACATTAGAAGGATTATAGACGAAAACTCCGTGGAGCTCCCGATGGTACACTCGGCGGAAAATTAGAAAATTGCGGATCAATTTACAATAATGGTAGGTGAATCACTTACTACTCGGCTAGCCAGAGAGCGGCTAGCAGCGCTTAGAAAGTTTATACCGTTACGAGACAGAGTGAGAGAGAAACTTCAAACGCGACAACAAATGCAAACTGATTTTGCTGTTGGAAGTGAACAGTTATTTGCCCCGGTAACTAAAGCGACTAAGGATGTTACGGCGGCAACTGTACCCGTTCTTGGTGCGCTTGAAAAGATAGCGGCAGAGACAAAACAAACAAAAAGGTCTTTAGAAACACTCCCTGCAAAAATAGCGGCTGCTACAACACGGAGGCCACCACCACTCGCTATAACCGAACCACAAGAACCTTATGTTACAATGGCCGACGAAGAAGAACCAGGCGCCACCGCAAGAGAACCAGAAGAAGAAATACCCGAAGAAACACCAGAAGAAGAAATACCGGAAGAAAAAGAGGGGAATATACCCCGTATTGTACTCAAGAAGAGCACAATAGATCAAATTAGAGGCTTCAGCAACAGGGAAGAATTAATTAATTTTACTGCCAACAATTTTGCTAAGAACATACGAGATAAGAAGCATATCAATAGCGGTTACGAGAAAAATATAAAGTCGTTAAAGGACTGGGCAAGAATAGTGTATTTAGCGAGTAAACATAAAGATGCATTACCACATCGTAGTAAATCCGATTACGACGCATTCCACAAGGAAGTTAAGAGTATAACACCAAAAAAAGGAAAAGGATACTCTGTTGGTAAAGAATCCTACGGCGTTACCTGTCCTAATAGTGTTCTCAGTGATATATCACGGCTGGAAGTACTAATCGGAGGAAAACGAGCCGGAAATAACTCTCCGGAAATAATCAATGAGGCCGCTGATATTTGCAAGCGGTTATTTGCAGGCGGTATTATGGACATTAATGCATATCGAACGCTCATAGACGAACTCGTGGATGATTAATTGGAAAACTGGTGTTTTTAATAAGGATGATCATACACTACAACCATGATAAACCAGTACTCGTCTACGTGGTAAACTCGCGATTGCTTATTTACCGCGCGTACTATGGAGATGGTCTCGGTAGCACCATTGCGGGGTTATTTACAAGAATGGCTCCAAAAGTAGCGCCGTTAGCCAAACAATTAGGAATGAAGGCTATTGATGTTATTCGTGATAAGGGTATTAGTGCCATTGGAGATGTTGCCGGAAGGGCGTTTTCTGCCGCACGAGACAAACTAATGTCGTTGGTGAAATCCAGGAGAAAAAAACAGAAACCACCGGTGATGCCATCAACGACAGTGATGCCTGCAAATGTCAGTAAAGTAATAAATAACGCCGTGGAAGAAAAATTAGAGTCGTTGGCGACGACTCAGTCGTTGGCGACTTCGCCATCCGCCGATGCGGCAACCAACGCGCTCATGAACGCGATAGCGGGGAGTGGTTTAAATTCAAAGAATTTACGACGAAAAAATCGCAATTGAAAACATCAACATGATAAATAATAAAATGTTTGCACGAACCGCTGACCCCGCGTTTGATATGGACGCCCCAGTGCGCAGGGATGATTCTGTCCGTGATTATCAATATTATTCTTATTATGCAGCGCAACCCGACCTACGATCGCGAATTGAACTTCAAGTCCAAGATACCAGTAAATATTTTTTGCCGTGTGAAGCGTTTATCGAAATTGAGGGAGAACTCGTGACAAATGCCGCCGATAATGCACCATACGCAGATGACCATCGTGTTCGAGTTGGCTTCGTCAACAACGGTATCATGGCGTTATTTGAGAGCGCCAGATATCTTATTGACGGGCGAGAAATTGAATCAATAGAACGCGAGGTTGATGTTGCAACGACGATAATTGGGTTGGCGAGATACTCGGATGATTATACAAGATCGGCGGGCCCATCTATGATGTTTGCGAAGGACTCCACCGATAACGCTGATCATATTCAGTACATCAACGTGCTGGTGGAAAGAGATACTTCAGTTCCTAATCAAACTGAAGCAGCCAACCCAGACCGCAGAACAAGACCGGGTGCTGAGTTCAATATCATAAAAAGTACTAACGATAATTTTAATCTAGGGTTTGCAACACGAATAGGAATGTTGCAAGGACCACGCCGAAAGTTTTCATGCGCGATTCCACTCCATCACATATTTGGATTCTGCAGAAATGTTAGAAAAGTTGTCTATGGGGCTAAGCATACAATCGCGCTGACGCGAAGGGGCCATGATAACAATGCAATATGGCATGCTGCTGGCGTCGCTGCCGGTAAAGTCATTTTAACTAAAATGGCATTGTGGATGCCGGTGCTGACTCCATCAGTTACCACGGAAGCACGATTGTTAGCATTTATGGAACAGGGAGGGAAATCGTTGTTGAGTTGGCTAGCGGTAACAACTGATGCTAAAGAGGATAACGTCGCCGATACGTTTACATGGCACTTGGCGTCAAAACAGGGTGTTTCAGCCCCGCGTCATATATTCATAGCGCTACAGAATAGGGAACGATTGGGTAGTCAAGAACGCAGCCATATGATATTTGATCAATTAGGAGTCAGGGATGTTTCGCTGAGAATAAACGGACAACAGGAACCATCCGAGGATATACAGCTTAATTACGGCGACAACCATATCGCACGTGTGTACCATCGATTGCTGTCATATATGGGTCGTGATCAAAACGTCGACACTGGTTTGCAAATATCACAACTTGATTTTAAAAACCTGTATCCGATTTATTATTTTTCACTGGAACATCTTGATTTAACGAGACAATCCGTCGTTGATATACACTTCCGAGCTCGTATAGCCCCGGGTGGTGTTGATTATAGAGCGGTTGCTGTCATTCTCAGCGATAAATCAATGCTGCTAGAAGGCGTTGGTGGACGAATGAGAATCGTTGATGCACCAGTGGAAAACATGTAATTGAAAACACAAACGCGTTTACAATAAAATGTCGTATAGTGTCGTCAGTGTAGAGTTGACTGATGGTCAAGTCAAGAAATTACGATCAAAGTCGGCTAAACAATGCGGAACCACAATAACGCTGAAGCCGTCGCAGATGGCGGGTGGTAATCATAAGATATCGTTGACGGCGCGTCAAATAAAACATTTCAATGATGCGATGAAGAATAAAAAGGGTGTTCAAATAGATTTTTCGGCCGCAGCAATTAAAAACATGGAAAAGACCGGTGGGATATTTCCGCTGTTAGCTGCGATTCCGGCATTAATTGCCGCGGCCGCACCAGCAGTGGCTAAGGCGGCGGCGTTAGGAGCCGTTGGTACCGCGGCGGGGATGGCATTGAAGAAGGCAACCGGGAAAGGCTACAAAAAAAAACGACCCGTAGCCGGAAAGGGTCTAAGACTACCGGGAACCCCGTATTCATGGTATTCGGGAAAGGGTCTAAGACTACCGGGAACCGTTTATTAACGCAGGAGTCAATGACTCCTGAGTCAATGACTCCCATGTCTAATTTTGATTTAATAGACGCCGCAAACGCGTTAGCGATAAAAAACTTCAGAGGTGTTTTTATGAGGGATCAATTACCGGCGGCCCCAAGGAATACTGAAACCGGTATAATTAACCTCGATGGGTCCTCCGGAGCGGGAACTCATTGGGTTGCATACGCGATTGATCCGCGTGCGATCGTCTATTTTGATTCATACGGGTTAGCCCCGCCGAAAGAGTTTATGCGGTATATCCGGGCGTGTTCAGCCCCGGCGTGTTCAGCCCGGGTTTTTTATTCCACGCTGCCAACACAGCAGTTAAGTGACCCACCGATATGCGGCCGTGAGGTATTGAACGTACTCGCGGCGATTTCATCATCGCGAAAACCACCTCATGTGGTTGTAAACGAATACACTAGTGGGGTTGTAGAGGCCCGGCGGGTTAATTAGAAACATCGTTTTTTTCTACAATAACGATGATTGATATTTGGGGACGACCGGTTTCGGCGCTGAAAGAATCCACGGAAACGGCCGCCGCCGACATAAAAAAACTAATTGAGGATGAAATCGCTGATATGTTAAATTTAATCAGTGTTGACCCAGGCGAAATAGTTGTATTTCAAGACCGCCAGGGTAAATTGAAATCCGGTAATGTGTCACTGAATGATGTTTTAACACGACAGCGTGATGCCGCCGAGGACACTATCGCGTTATATACCGGCGACGGACGACTCAAACCGGGTGAACATATATCGGCGGTAACATTAGTCAAAGACGGTTTTATAAGGTTGGATAGATCGGTGACCGAACTTGACGCGCAGGTGAAAAAATCTGTCACCGAGGTGAAAAAATCTATCACCGATATACAACTCACTACCGCTAGTTTTTTCGGGACCCCGGCGGTAACCGAACCAAATCTTGCAGCAATAATGGGTGCTATTTTGGATTTTGCAACGCTGTCGGGCCAATTTGTCTCGTTACGGAAAAATGTTAACAGGATCGATGACAACTTTGATAAATTCTTTGGTAAAAAAAATACCAAGCCGGATGAGATTACAATAACTATAAATGATATCACTGCGTATGGACAGGAAATAAAAACAATCAAAACTGATGTTGCAACAAACAAAAAGAGTGTAGACGCGCATGAACGGGAAATAGAAATAATCGGCGCTAATGTTGCAACGATCATAAATAATGTAGACTCGCATGGACGGAAAATAGAAACAATCAAAACTGATGTTACAACGATCATAAATAATATGGACACGCATACACAGGAAATAGGAACAATCAAAACTGATATTGAAGCGAATAAAAAAAATATAGACGCGTATTGGCGGGGAATAGGATTAATCAAAACTGATGTTGCAGCGAACAAAAAAGGTATAGACGTTCATACATATGAAATAGGAACAATCAAACTTGATGTTGCAGCAAACAAAAAAAGTATGACCGAGAATACACGGGAAATAGAAACAATCAAAACTAATGTTGTAACGATCATAAATAATGTAGACGCGCATTGGCGGGAAGTAGGAATAATCAGAACTGATGTTGAAACGATTAAAGACGGACTACCGAGAGTAGCAGAGCAATTCGAAAAAATAAAAACCCCTCATGAGAACATCATCAACACAGTATACACAATTCGGCATGGATCATTCGATTGGACTCCTACACAGAATACAGTAAATATCACCGCAACTGTTAAGGGTATTTATCGACTGACACTGGTTTCAATGATGCAGTTTAATATATTATCGTCGAGTTCATCCGGGTTTAACAATACAATATCAACAATTATAGACAAGAACGCAACTGAACAGTTTACAATTTATGCCGTTGATGGAAATCTAGCCCGGGCAAACATTACATGGTATGTGGAATTTGCAGCGAATCTAAGTAATTAAAAACACTAGCTCTTTTAAAATAAAAATGACCACCAAGGAAGTTGAATCAGAGGTATCACCGACGTCACATCAATATCGATTCGATACCGCAAAAGAATTTTCCGCGAACTTGAAAACGCTTTCCGAACAATACCGTGTAAAAATAAAAAAATACCGTCGTAAAATAACCGCCATCGACGCGGTCGTGTACTCGGTGTCGGGTATAGTAGCTGGCGCCGGTGTTATTTTATCCACGGTGACCACAATAACCCCGATCGCTGTTCCAATCGCTGTCTCCGCAATGACAACAGTTGCTGGAGTTGCCAACGCAATCACTAGGAAGATATCATCGTGTTTTCAGAAAAAACTCAACGAGTATACAGTAAAACATCAAATAGTATCCGACGCATACTCGAAATTATCCGGGTTGATCTCGTTATCGATTGATAATTTGTTCGTATCCGATGTTGAATTCTCCACGATGGTCCAGTTATATAGCTCCGCGATGTCAAAAATCGAGGATTTTCAACTGGAAGCCGAAACCACCTGGTTGTTAAAATTAGACACTAAAGACAACGAATAATAATAATGTCGCTGAACCCCGAAGGGTCTCAATTACTTCAGCGGATCGCGGAGAACACCACTCCGGTACAAACAAGTATGATATCGATAACATCAACGAAACCCGAATTCAGTGTGAACTTCCCATCACCGGTTCCAGTAAAGGAAATAGCGCTGGCAAAATTGCGAGTATATCACAGTTGGCCTAATATCCGAGCGGACGCATTTAACGGACAACAACCTAATAACTCGCTGGTTTTTGCACGGACAAATAAACCCGATGGGACCCCAAACTGGGAGGAGGTTACAATACCAACTGGGTCATACCAAATAGAGCAAATCAATAAAGAATTTCAACGCAGGATAAAATCGATCACAGGAAAGGAATCAAAAATCGCTATTACGGTTCATGAACCGACGTTATCGTCGACGATTGAAATAAGCACACCGGGATATATGGTTGATATTTATAACAGTTCAATAAGAACCATACTAGGATGGCCTGAGAATCCACCCGCGGACACCCCCCCATCAACTATCCTCAGACACGATAACGGAGATGGTGGTAGGCATATTGCTCCATACAACGTAAATATCGCATCAGTGATAGCGATCAATCTAGTGTGTGATGTTATCGAAGGGAGTTATCAGGTGGATACCAAGCAATCAAATCAAGCTCAACAGGGGTATATCCTTTATTCGTTTTCACCAACAGCCCCTCCGGGATTTTTAATCGTTGAGAGTCCGATTAATCCGGTCTATATGCGATGCCATGATCGGTTTTTAACGAGAATTAATTTTAGAATTACCGATCAGTCAAATAACCTAATTGATCTGCAAGAGGAGGAGTTAGTGATCACTCTGTTTGTAAGATCATAAAGACTTTCATTGTAAATAACCACTTAGCAGCAGAGGGGGCGATGACATCGACGCGGTCGTCGATGTGCTTACCGGACGCTGACGACGCTGGGGATCGGCGCGCAGAAGGTGTTAATTAAACCAAATGACGACGCGACGATCCCCCAACGACGTCGTCGTTTTTTTTTTACCAGGCGCTGACGACACTAGATCGTTGAGTGCAGAAAGTAATAATTAAGCAAAATAACGATTGGACAAAATGTCCGATTCGCCCCCTCTGCTGCTCATGGAAAGTGATGCTGTGCGTGTCAAACCTGAGGGATGCGAAAGCGATGCCGCTCGTCCTCTTAGACATTTTACCGGGTTTAAAGGGGAATGTTCACCTTCACGTCTACCCCCCTACGGATGTCATCCAGCCCTGAGCAAACTCCTGTTCATGTCACCCAACCCTTATCGAAACGAACCTGTGAAAGACGAATATTCGTTTCCTGTGCGTTTGTCGGAATACTGCGACTTTGAAAATCGTCTTCAATCGTTCAAAGGAAAATGGCCAAAGTATCTGGGAGGACCGACCCCCGAAGAATTAGCCAGAGCCGGATTTTTCTACTTGGGCGAAGGAGATAAAGTCAAGTGCTTCAGTTGCGGTGTGTCACTTCACCACTGGGAACCGCAAGATTCGGCCTACGTTGAACATGCTCGATGGTCACCGAATTGTCATTACTTACCTTTAGTGGGACCGAGACATTGAAGTAACTTCTTACCATAATAATCTGTTCATGAATACTTTACAAGAGAACATTCGTGCTTTGCCTGTGGAGTTGAGAGAACGCATTTACCGAGAGCTGGTCAAAATACAAGTGAAACGTAAAGAACAATTGCATCCGATACGTCACCGGTGTTTGAACCACTGGTACCTGAAGGCTATACAAGGACTGATTCAATTGAAAGTGTTCCATTGGACAGACATTGATCAACGACCTCCTGGTTATAAAAAGGAATGGTTTGGTATTGACGATTCTATCTACTACATTGTAAACGTACTGCATCGAATTCCAGAGGAAGAGTTAACGAATTACCAACATCTTGAACACAATGTCAACTTGGTGAAAGAGGAAACTTCTGAACGAATTGTAATGTGTAGATTAGTGACTCAACGATTTAAATTCGACACTGAAGTGAAACCATGTTTGTGCAAAGAGTACATTTCTTGTGTCAGACCAAAGAGGATTTAGTATGACCTATTCATGGATACTTTACAAGAGAACATTCGTGCTTTGCCTGTGGAGTTGAGAGAACGCATTTACCGAGAGCTGGTCAAAATACAAGTGAAACGTAAAGAACAATTGCATCCGATACGTCACCAGATCTTTAACCACTGGTACCTGAATGGTATAAGAGAACTGATTCGTCAGAAATTCTTTCAATGGTCAGACATTGTTCAAAACTTTGAGGTCGCTAATGATCGACATGTTCATGATTATGGTTACTTCGAGATTCACCTAGTGCAATGCATTGAGGAAGACAAGTTAAAGGATTACAAACATATTTTACGTGGAATCTACTTAGAGGAAGACGAAACACCTAAACGAACTCTGACGTTTCGGTTACAGTATGCAAGATTTAGATTCCCTACTGGAGAACGAAGATCTCTGGCTAGAAAGTACGTCTATTGCATCCGAAAAAAAGAGAATATAAAAACAGGCTGCCATGCCACGGTTTATGTCACATGTCATCCAACAGATTCCGTGGAAGGAACTCAATGACCTATTCATGGATACTTTACAAGAGAACATTCGTGCTTTGCCTGTGGAGTTGAGAGAAAGGATTTACCGAGAGCTGGTGAAAATACAAGTGAAACGTAAAGAACAATTGCATCCGTTACGTCACCAGATCTTTAACCACTGGTACCTGAAGGGTATAAGAGGACTGATTCGTCAGAAATTTTTTCACTGGTCAGACCTTGTTGAATACTTTCAGTATATGAATGATGATGGGCTAGACGTTCGTAATTTTGGTTACTTGGAGATTCACTTACTGCAACGTATTGAGGAAGACGAGTTAAAGGATTACCAACATTTGTTACATGGAATCTGCTTAGAAAAAGACGAAACATCTAGACAAACTCTGACGTTTCAGTTACAGTATGTAACATTTAAATTCCCTACTGGAGAACGAACGTGTTTGGTTAGAAATTACCTTTATTGCTTCCGAAACAAAGACACTATAAAATCAAGTTGCCATGCCACGGATTATGTCACATATCATTCAACAGATTCCGTGGAAGGAACTCAATGACCATATTCAAACCGTGGATCATTACCATCAATTATTACAAGAATTGTACCCATTCAATTTGGGACGACAAGTGGTGTGTGTCTTAGTGACTTGTTTTCTGGGATTTCGTTTACCAGCCGATTCTTTGTGGACTCTTTACGATCAGTACTTACCACCTCCATGGCCTTAAATGGTCACGAAAAACTCCTTTTGTTCAAAGCCTTGCGTTTTCATCTGGATACTTCTCGACCTCAACAGGAAAAAAAGATTCGTCAACTTTTAGTGACCCAAGACGTGTATGACGATGTGTGTGTAGCTTGTGACTTACACCCTCATTGGACAGATGTTCGTGATTGGAAAAAGGGGGGTTTTGAGGCTTGGACCCAAGAAGTGGCCCAGTATGCACAAGAGTTGTTCAAGGAAAAAAGTTACTTTTCAACCCGTGTTAGTGACGGTGCCAGAAGAACCCGTCACCGAGAACAACCACTCGCTTCAGGACAGGACTGTCATGGACATGCCTGAAAGGTCATTCCGGGAGGACACTTGTGTGACAATACCTCATGTAGAGACTGTAAGAACATTACACACTGTCCCTAGGACATCTTGGTTAACCAAAACATGTTGTACAGACACTTGTTTATATTCCACTTTGATCGCTTTGCTGTGTTTTATATTCCTGTACATCACTATTTGGGTTGTATGTATTTTTGTCTTTCGTGTTCATATTTGAAACATTCAATAAACGTGTTCTGAAAAAGTATATAAACTCTTGTCTTGTTTGTTTTTCGTGTCACAAGTGACATTTCTCATACCATGGCTACCTCTGCTGTCTCTGCTCCCTCTTCCTGTACTGTCAAAGTCATCGACGAACACTTAGATCGTGCCAGTTGGGAGGCTTTGTATCTTCGCCATCCCTTTAACATGCTCATTGCTGGACCTAGCGGTTCAGGCAAAACCGAATTCGTCAAACGTTTGATCGAGCATAAACATCATTTGATCGATCGGCCCCCTCAACGGATCGTGTGGTGTTACAAAGAGTGGCAATCGGCGTACAGCCTTTTGCGAGAAAGTCAAGGCGATTCCATCGTGTTTGTGGAAGGCATTCCTAAAGAAGACGATGGCATCGTCTCTGACTCCCGTCTAACCCATTTGGTCATTTTCGACGACATGTTAGGAGAAGACGAAGAAGAAATTAAATTGTGGTTCACGCGCAAAGGGCATCACCGTAATGCCAGTGTCGTTTACATCACCCAAAATTTGTTTCAACAAAGTAAAGCCCATCGCACCATCAGTCTCAATGCGCATTACGTGGTCTTGTTTAAAAGCCCTCGAGATAAATCGCAAGTGCAAGTCTTAGCCAAACAGTTAGGAACGCCTTGGCTGACTCAGGCGTACGACGATGCCACTCAAACGCCACACGCCTATTTACTCGTCGATTTGAAACCTACGACCCCCGAGGATTTGCGATTTCGTACCCACTTGTTTCACCACTGGTGCCAAGACGGAGGGCCTGTCCTGTACACGTCTCCGTCCTCGACTTCATTTCACTCCCCATGAAAAAAATCTATAAAAACCTCAGACCCTTTTTCGTCTGTCTCACACAGTGTGAACATGACGTCCCTTCAGTCGCATCTTCCCGTCAAATTGATTCGTGCCTTGTATGGCATCAGCCGAGAAAAAGATCCACAAACACGAGCCCGTGTCTTAGAAGCTAGTCTCAAAGAAGTCTTACGATGGTTCACGGTGACGGCACGTCAATTACTCCAAGGAATCATTCAGATTCCTCATCAAACCCAACGCTTTTTCGATCGAAACAAAGTCGCTTTGGTCCAACTGGCCGATCCCCGCATCGACACTCAAACCAAAAAACAAATCATTTTGAAACCTGGAGGGAGCGGTACTCTAGGAGGGGTCATCATTCGCTCACTCTTAAGATGGGATCCTAATGCCCCCAAAGTTATCCCCAAGACAAAAGTCCAAGGAAGCCCCAAGAAGAAAAAGAAAAAGACCAGGTCCCCAAGAAGAATAACTTCTCCAGTGGCAGGACCCTCCTCTTACCAGACACCACCACCCCGGAAAAAGAAAAGAAGCCCCCAGAAAAAGAAACAGAGAAAAAGTCCCCAGAAAAAGAAAAGTCCACAGAAGAAAACTAGTCGCAAGAGAGGCACTTCGGCCAGGACGCAACCTTACACTCGCAAACCACGACCTGCCACAGCGGTGACTGCGTCTCCGGCAGCCTCACGTTTGTCCACTTCTCCGTTGATGTCACCAGGAACTGAAGAGTACTTGGAGACGTTGATTACACCAAGAACTTCTCCGTTGATGACCCCCAAAAGAACTTCCCCAGTGGCAGGACCTTCCAATTTAGCGGTAGTGGCTGCTGCTCACAAAGTACCTTCTCCCAAAATCAAAGTCCAAGAAAGATCGGGCATGTTACAAAGTTTACTGGATTTGTCCAAGCAAGAACTGGCTCGATTTAGTCCGTTGCGTACCCCTGCACGACGTGTCATGCCTGTCCTCAAACTGATAAAACGTAAAGACAATCAGTGGCGACGCGTTCCAGTATAAAAAGAGCCTGTGACCAAGTCGGGGTATCAGTGAACTTGTAAAAAAGATGTCACCTCCAAGAAGCCACAAAAGAAAGAGACAAAGGCAGATGCGTCATCCGACAAAGCGCTTAGCCAAGCATCGACATTACCCTAAGAAAAGACACAGTCGTTCCAAGAAAAAGAGGCGTCAACAAAGGGGAGGATTCCTCGGCGATTTTGGGAAAAACATTGTCACCTTTATGACAAAGCGATAGTCCCAAAAAAAGATAAAAGGGTGTGCGTTAAGTCATCGACGTTAGTGTCTGTTCGGTGAATGTCCCGGAACGCACAAGCAAAAATGTCACCCTCCAGAAAACCCCAAGGAAAGAAAAGGAAAGGACTGCCACCACGTTTAGCTAAACATGGGGACCTGTTATCTGTCCTGTCCAAAGCTTCTCCACCCCTACGAAAAAAACTCATTCAAACGGCCTCCAAAGAGGTCATCGATACCGTCTGCGAATGTTGTTTGAACGTTTTGAAAGGCACGATCCCTTTGTCCAAACACCAGAAACAATGCTTAGGCAAACATCGTCACGTTCTTCGCCAAATGGTTCGAAAAAAAATTCCCATTCGTCAAAAAAAGAAGATGTTGGTTCAACGTGGAGGCATTTTGCCTCTCTTGTTAGGCCCCATACTGAAAGGAGTCTTGGGAACCATGTTGGGAGGACTGATGGGAGCAAGATAAAAAGGCCTTCGAAAGTCCCAAGATCTCAGAATCGACCCCTGACAACCCCATGGAAGGACGAAAACTAGCTTTAGTGCCTTACAAACGATGGATGGAATACCATCGGTGGCAAGAACAACGCACCCCGCATTTACCTGCCAATCCCAATTTGAGCGAAATGTCCCAGTTACAACACGAATTGCAATCCTTGATGGATCGCCAAGATTTGTCCGAAACAGAAAAATCGCAAAAGTACGGTCAACTCTTGCAACGATTGCAACTCTTTCACCAGAAAGCTTTAGACGAAACAGCTTTACCCACTCTAAAAGATTTTAAGACCTTGATGAAAAGTCCAGCACCATCATCATCATTACCACCACCACTACCATCCCCATGGGTCACCAGAGATGCTACCCCACAAAGACCTGAGGAAGAAGAGATGCGCGAAGTGTTTCAAACACCGTCAGCAGCTCCCATTTCGAGTAAGATTGCAGCATCCTTGTTGACCCCGTCCCCCACACCCCAACGAGAAGAAATGAAAGCTTGGGTTAAAAAGATGATGTCCACGCCTCCTTCGACAGAAGTGAAAAAGAAAGAAGGGAAACCAGAAGCGAAAAAAGAAAAGAAAACCAAAGCCATTCCATTGCCACCTCCACCTCCATCACCACTACCTTCGACTTCTACCCCCGTAGCCCATCGGACACGTAAATCCGTTTCCAAACCACCCTTTCGACCCACCCAAAGTAGCATCACCGAAGAGTGGGTGACTTATTAACACAGCAAAAAAAATGGAAAAAGTCTTAGCCAGCATTTACTACGATCCCTCGCATCCTGCAGGTTACGCAGGAGTTCAAAAATTGTATCGTGCTGCCAAAACTCGACTGAAAAGTCTCCGTTTACCTCAAGTGCAACGATGGTTACAAGAACAAGCTACCTACACTTTACACAAACCCATTCGACGCAAGTTTGCCAGAAGTCGCACCCGAGTGGAAGGCATCGATCATCAATGGCAAGCCGATTTAGCCGATGTCTCTCATTTGGCCAGCTACAATCGCGGCTACAAATATTTGTTTTGTGTCATCGACGTCTTTTCCAAATTTGCCTGGGTCGTGCCCTTGACTTCCAAATCGAGCAGCGAGTTAGTGCGAGCCCTGCAACGGGTGTTGAAACAAAGCGGTCGTCGCCCTCTTCGATGGCAAACGGACAAAGGCACCGAATTTCTGAACCAAGCTTTCCAAAAAGAATTAAAGAAACGTGACATTCATTTTTTTACCACCGAGAATCCCGAAACCAAAGCCAGCATCGTGGAACGTTTTCAACGTACTTTGAAAGAACGCATGTGGAAATATTTTACGCATCACCACACTCTGAAGTACATCGACATCTTACCGCACCTGGTGCAAGCGTACAACCAATCTTACCATCGAAGCATCGGACGTGCCCCGCAAGAAGTGACTCCCGACAACGAAGTGCTGGTGTTTGAGCGTCTGTTTGGTACGTCCCCGACGAGGGCTGTCCCCAAGAAAAGTGGAGAGTTGACCGTAGGAGATTGGGTGCGCATTGGCAAAACCAAACGCACTTTCGACAAAGGTTACTTACCTAACTGGACGACCGAATTGTTTCGCGTCACTGGACGAGTGCATGGCCGTCATCCTACCGTCTATAAATTGGAAGACATGAACGGAGAAGTACTCAAAGGAACGTTTTATTTGCCCGAGTTACAACGTGTCACCAAAAAAGAAGACGACGTGTACGACATCGAAAGCATTCTCGAACGCAGAACCCGTAAAGTGGGCAAACGACGTGTCAAAGAAGTCAAAGTACGTTGGAAAGGATATCCACCCAGTTTCGATTCTTGGATCGACGCTTCGCAAGTCATCGACTATAAAAAGAAGAAGTGACCATCATGCCCTTTCACACAGCAGACGCAGCTACGTCAACCACTCCTTCTTCCCCTAGTTCTTCTGTGCAAGATTTACAAAAACAACCCTTGTGGGTGTGGTGTGGAGAACGTGTGCCTAAAACGCAAATCGTCTTTTTCTGCCAAATCTTCGTGGTGTATTGTGTCATCGGGGCAGCCATCGCCAATTTGAGTTTGCAACAAGGAGACAAACAATTGTGGACCATTTTATTGAGCAGTTGCATCGGTTACCTGCTTCCCAATCCTTCCCTGAAATTCTCCTCGAACGGGAACGTTGTGTCCAGTGCCAGTGCCAGTCACCACTCCAATAACAACCAGAACCCCATTTTGGGCGGAGACACGCCTCTGACGTCCACTAACCCCTCGGACAGCCACAGAACTCTGGAATTATGAGTCACCAAAATCAATTTTACTTAACCTTACCCAGTGACAGTTCCATGGAGGTGTTTCCCCACAACACGTTGTGCTGTTACACGGCCAAATTACCTCAGGCCATCCCCTTAGATCACGAAGCCCATTGGGAAGTGGCTTTAGTGGAAATCATTCACCCGACCCAAGTCCTCAATGTCCTTCCCAATCAAAATTTTTTTCATGTGGAAGTTCATGACGAGTCATTGCAACAGGAGTTGAATAAGAAAGTCATATATGACAATAAAACCTATAATGAGAAAACTCAAAAGTGGACCTACCACTTTTTCATTTCCCCAGGCTATTATTTCAGTGGTCAACATTTGGTCAGCACCATAGCCTCCAGGTTTAATGCCGTGTTTCTGAAAGCTTTGGAGCATGTTAACAAAAGTGTTACCATGGAGTACCACAAAGTAGCTCGTCGCTTCTGGATGAAATTTGAGCGGAGTAAAATCATGTCCATTTTATTTTGTCCTGAATTGTTTGACATGTTGGGCGGAGACATGAACCTGAGAATGAACATACTCAAGAACAACGAATTACCCATCGTTTACGACAACGAGTCTTTTAGCAAGTTATTTCGTACCCCAGTAGAACTGAACCAAGGACTGAATTTGATGTTCGTGTACTCCGATGTGGTGGAGTATAACGTGGTGGGACACACCTCCGTACCGTTACTGCGTGTCATTCCTTTCAAAGTGGATTCTGCCACGCTCGCTGACGAGGAAGGTGGAAACACTTACCACGTCCACCGCGAATTTGTCCATCCTCACTATTTGCCCGTCAGCAAGTCGTATTTGGACACGGTCAACATTACTATAAAAGGAGATCTGGGACAAAATATTCCATTTACCAAAGGAAAAGTCACGGTGAAACTCCATTTTCGAAAACGGTTCTCTCACGATTCGTAAGTAAGTCATGTATCCAGTGTACCAAGGGGTTGCACGACAGCGAGGACACGGTTTAGGAGACATGTTAAAATCGGCCTTTCGTTCGGTGGCCCCGGTGTTGAAACCGATGGTGACACGCGGATTGCACGCCTTGAAAGATGCCGCACTGACGCAAGGCAAAGAATTTCTCCAAAATGTCATCATCGACAAACAAAACCCTAAAGAAGCCTTCATGAGGGCAGGCAAAAATGTCCTGCTGCAAACGGGTAAAGACATTTTAGGCCGACGAGACACACCTATAAATGCCCTGCACGCTACCGAGTCAGGCATTCAGCAAGGACAAGGCAGAAAGAGACGACGAAGAAAACACCCTTTCACCAGACTTCAAGCTAGAAAAACCAAGAAAAGAAGAACCGTTCGAGACTTAGACGTTTTCGATTATTGAGACACAGAAAAAAATGATGCACCGAGAGTCATGTGCTTGTTCCAAGACGGAACTGGATATGTTTGCCATGCCCCCCACCATGATGACGATGCAAGAATCCCAGTGGGTGGAATTTCATCCCGTCTCCTCTTTGACGGATTCCGCTCCCATCGAGTTCGAAATCAAAGGACAACCCGAAGATTACATCGATCTGAATAGCAGTTACCTGTATTTGAAAGTCAAAGTGATCAAAACTGACAACACCAATCCTGGAGCCAATGATAGGGTAGCGCCCGTCAACAATTTCATGCATTCCTTGTTCAGCGAAGTGGACTTGTACTTGAATAACAAACTGGTCAGCAGCAGCATGGATACTTACCCATATCGTGCCTACTTGGAAAATCTCTTGACGTACGGAAAAGAAGCCAAGAATACTCATCTGGATGCTTGCGTGGTATGGAAACCTGACACGGCAGGTGCAGGCACGTTTAGCGACACAGCCCTGACAGAAGATGACAATCCTCACAATGTGGGGTTTAACACACGTAGAACTAAAATTTTGCAAGGACGTAGTTTAGAACTGATGGATCGTTTGCATTTGGACATGTGGTTACAAGAAAAGTATTTACTGAACGGAGTGGATATTCGCCTGAGACTGAATCGTAGCACTGCCGCTTTCCATTTGATGGCCCATGCCAACGAATACAAAACTGTTATCCAAGAAGCCAGACTTTACGTACGCCGTGTGGAAGTGTTACCTAAAGTGGGAAACGACATCAGTCAGACGTTGAGCAGAACGACCGCCAAGTATCCCATACGACGTGTGGAAGTGAAAACGTTCACCATTCCTGTTGGACAGCGATCCATGATCGAAGATCATCTGTTCCAAGGACAGTTACCCAAGCGTTTGATCGTTGGTATCGTCAGGAATTCAGCTTTCAATGGACTTCACAACGAAAATCCTTTTGAGTTTCGACACTCTAGCGTGTCCAAAATCGAAGTCAGTCGCGACGGCAAGACCTTGTGTACACGACCCTTTGAGCCTAACTTTGCCCAGAACAATTACTTGAGATCGTACTTGTCCCTGTACGAAGCCACCGGACAGTTAGGAACCAATGCCAGTCACGGTATTACGTACGAAGATTATGCAGGAGGCTACGCTTTGTGGGCTTTCGATTTCACTCCAGACCAAGGCAGCGACGAGGGACATTTCCACCCTATAAAATCTGGTCAGATTCGTGTGGAAATTCAGTTTGCAAATCGAGACCCTGCTGATCCAACGTTGAACGTCATCCTGTATGCAGAATTTGACAATACGATAGAAATCAACAGTTTGAGAGAAGTCATTCTAGATTACTAGAAGCCATGGAAGACTGTTATCCCTCTTTACCTAGTGAAGAAACTTTGGACATGAAATGTGAGGAGACCGTGGAAGGAGAATCCCAAGACAAAGACGAAGAAATTGTCATGATGAAGTCGAGATGGCCAGAACAAGAAGCCCATTTAGTCTCCTGTTTTGCTACAGTCCTGGCAGATATAATGAAAGAATTGATCAAGAAAGAGTGTTATGGATGTCACAACGATCATCCCAGTCAAATTCAACACGACAAATGTCTGATGTTGAGTCAAGAAGAAAAGTTGGACGAATATCTGGACGAAGCTTGGGGTCACATCGAGATAGAATTCGTGTTGAACGAGTGGTATAAAGGGTTGGATAAACATTCTTCTCCTCCATTAACGTCTCTGGAGTGCCGTCGCATCGAATCTCTCTTGGACCAGAGTAAGAAGTCGGATCTAAACGCCTCTTACTTGTCAGACATTTTCAAGCAAAAAGTCAGGATCGAATTGATGACTTATCATTACCTGTGAAGAAGAAAAAAACACAAATCAATGGATACCTGGGAACTTTATTACCTTTTGAACCATAGTTCGTATACGGCTTCTTGGAATCCTGTCGTCTGTGCTAAAGATGAACTCCCTCATCGCAAACCTAAAGACCATCAAGCTTACGTGATCAACACGGACGAAAGTCATCTCCCAGGAACCCACTGGGTAGCCGTCTACTTTCCTCAAGAAGGATGTGTGGAATATTTCGATTCGTACGGATTGCCCCCTTTGGAAGACGATATCATCGACTTTATGAGAAGAAATGCTCAAACCACCCGATTCAATAACGTGAAATTACAAGGCACAGATTCCTTGGTGTGTGGACAGTACTGTGTGTATTTTCTGCATCATCGCAGCCTGGGCTATTCCTTAGAACATTTAGTGACTCATTTCGATCCTCGTTCTTCTGCTAGAAACGATGTGAAAGTAGATCGATGGTTTTGTGACCATTATGCTTATCTTTTGTCTCAAGCTAGGAAACGTAGTGTCCATCAATGGCCTAATGATTTCCAACAGTGGAAATCACAATTTCATTCACAACGTTGTCAGCCCTGTTCTAAGTAGATTGTTAATTGAGAAAAAAATGTTGGATGTTATAGTGTTATATTATTGTTAAAAAATGTTAGAGTTGTTGTTTAGTGTTAAGTGATTTTTGAATAAAAATGTTGTGTTTTGAAAAAAATGCCTTTGTGGTTTGTTTAGCTATAAGAATATTGGATTGATGCTCTTTCATTTCTTACTATCCCTCTCATGAACGTTGCGGCTCGAAAACCGTGTGGGGGATGTTTTCCTTCACGTCCGCGCTTTCACTATAATAACCGGGGTTGTTTCAAGTCTAACCATCCATTGTCGACTCATCCTCCTAAGAAGATGTGCTCCAAACTAGCTAAGCTCAACGAAGCCTACGTGAATTTGCATAGGGTCAGACACAGTCTGATACCGAAGCCAGAAGAAATAGAGAATGTGAGAATGTTAAAAATCACTGAAGACCTAATAGAAGAGCTCTTCAGAGAAGAAGTGAACAGGGAAAAAGAAGAATGGACAGAGAAGTACAGACTTCAAAAACAGCAGCAACAGCAGCAGCAGCAGCAGCAGCAGCAGCAGCAACCTGAACCTGACAGAGGCTTTGTCGATTGCCGTATCGACACCAAAGAGTTCTTCTTCTCTTTCCGAAGAAGCAGACCTATTGCCAGAAAGTCTATCCTCAGAGGACATCGCATTCTTAGAAACTAAAAAAGAATGCCATAGCAAAACAAAAAACAGCCCTTTTCAGGGCTACCCAATACTCTAGAAAAGAAGTAATGATCCATTTGCCAATGTGTGTAGGTAGAGTAGTGTGTATATAAACACTAACTCTTTATTGATAGTGAGAGTGTATGTGTTTGTGTGTTTGTAAGTGAAAAAATAGATTGATGTGTATAGTAGATTAAAATGATGTTAGTTTGTTTGTTTGGGGTGCTTGAGGTGTATATTTGGGGTTAGATTGGATTGCTTTGAGTATGTGGATAGTCAATTGAAGTGATGGGTAGCATAAAAAAGTGAGTTAGTGTTTCTTTTAGGTCTGCGCGTTGTTGTATTAGGTTATGATCTAGGTAAGATGAATTTTATGTTATTAGGGGATGTTTTCCTTCACGTCCGCGCTTTCACTATAAATTGAAACTCGCTGGGCAGTCTAGCTACCCTTGTTGATTGATCAACAGTAAAAAATGAGCAACAGACTGACTAAATTGATGGAACTTCAGATGCATCTGGAGTATGCCAGATGCCTCCTGAACGAGCTGGCTGCAGAGGCCCTTGTGGAAGAAGCCAGGATAAAACAAGAGGAAGAAGAAAGAAAACTGAAAGAAGAGGAAGAAAAAAAGAGAGGGATAAGGTCTCACGTGTTGATGATAGAGAAATGTGAGGTGAAGCCCTGGGTGATGGAACCTCCACAGGCAATGACTGCACCACAGTTACAACCACAACAAGAGGTAAGGAGACCAATTGTTCATCCTCGAATGAGGAATAGAAGAGAAAGAAGACAAAGGGAAGAAGAAGAAGTGTTCACTATTCCGCAAACGGAGGAGTGGGATAGTGAAGCCACTCACCCCCCGTCAGCTCTTCCAACAACTTCAGTCAATTGGACCAATGACTGGAGTAGGCGTTGTGTCTGTGGTGCCAGACCCGGAAGGTGCCACCATTAGCCAGGTGCCTCTGAAGTTCCAAAAACAGTCCTTTTCAGGGCTACCCCAATACTCTAGAAAAGAAATAACAATCCATTTGCCAATGTGTGTAGGTAGAGTAGTGTGATTATAAACACTAACTCTTTTTGAAAAATGTGAGGGTATGTGTTTGTGTGATTGTGTGTTTGTGTTTGTGTTTGTAAGAGCTCAGGTATGTTTGTGTGAATAGTAGATTATGGGTTTATTAGTGTATGTGAAGAGTATATTTAGGGTTCTATTATATGAAATGAGAAAAGTGGGGATGTTTTCCTTCACGTACGCACGTTGTTGGGTTATGATCTAGATAAGATCAATTTAATGTTTTTAGGGGATGTTTTCCATCACGTCCGCGCTTTTCGTATAAGAACCCACAGTATTCGTGGTTCAAACCATTCTGCAAAGAATACAAAGAAGATGGCGTCAAACCAAATGGACAAATTACAAACCTTGCAAGACGTTTTAGACAACTTAGGAATAATGGAACAGATGCTATTAAGACTCGTTGAAGACCATTATTCCTATAGTCCCCATCGTGTAAAGATGGAAATTAACAATTTAAGGAAAGCAAAGGACAAGATTAGTGGTGTCATGAAAGAGATCAAGGAGGAGAAGGAGGATGAAGAGGAAAAGATAAGAATAAGAACATGGAACGAAAAAATTGAAAAAGAAGAGGAAAATGAGAAGAGGAAGAAAGAAGAAGAGGAGGAAGAGAAGAAGAAAGAAGAGAAGGAGAAAAAAAAAAAGAGAAGAAGAGTGTAGGAGATAAAATAAGAAGTTGGTGGAGGAAAAGAAGAAATTAGAAGAAGAAGAAGAAAACCCAAAGGCCCTTTTCAGGGCCAGCCATATTTCTCGAAAAGAGATAGTCTTTGAATTGCCTACCCCTTTTTTATTTTTTAAAAAAAAAATCCCATGTTAAATTCCCCTTGTCCGTAGAGTGACCCACGATTTATTCCCATGTTCAATTCCCCTTGTACGTAGAGTGACCCACGATTTTTCGCCATGTTAAATTTCCATTGTACGTAGAGTGACCCAGGGGTGTTTTTAATGGTAATTCCCATTGTACGTAGGGTGCCCCTTTATACTACTCATGGCCATTCTCGTCACTGTCTGAATAGCTACTTAAGTCAATTCGAAGCGAACGCGGTAAGAAAATAAGTATAGCCAATGAAATGGCTTACAACGGGTGATGCATTGTTTTGTTCTAGGGCTGTGTGGCATAATAATCCCTATGTTCTTGCGTTGTTACCATTACAGTGCAGACAGACTGAAATGTGAACTTACAAGCCCTCTTTGTGTGTGTTGTACCATTTCCTCTTACCACATCAAAATACTGAGCGTCACAGTATTGGTTCGCGTTTTCAAGCTGACCATTTTTTTATATCTCACTTAAACATTTCGACATAAACACTCACATCGGTAGAGTCAGAACAGACGTGTTACAGTATTGAGGGGCATGTTATCTTTTCTTTTTCAAACTAATAAATTTGGGGTTTGTATGAAGTAAAGAACCGAAAGTACAGTGAAACTCAAGGATGATGACCCAATCTGTCTGTCTATTGATGCGTGTATTTACTTAAGAAGAAATATGACCTCTAAAACACAAAGAGATACGGCAAGCATGATTAGATTAAACACAACGATGTTTTCCTTCACGCCCGTGTAATTTAGAGTTTCAATCGTCTTTGAAGACAAACTTGGTCTCCTTTTGTAGGGCTTGAAATAATAAAAAAAACTGAAAAATCTTAAGCACTTTGCTATAGATAATTTCATCAACAGACCAAACAACATAAATACCGTTACAACAATAGAAAGCCTTAAATCTTCTATCAAAAAGAAATGCATGAAAAAAATTAAAGATTAACGATAACTAACCAATGAAACCGAATTTAACAAAGGCAATGACATGTGAAGAAATGCCTCTCACTTTGGAAAGGTAGGCGAATGTACTCTGTCATGCACCGTCAACTTGAAAAAAGATTATAAACAGAGAGAAACCTGAATTCAAAATTTAGTTGTTTCTTTTTCTTCAAAATTATTTCGTTTCGTTTTTCTTTTTCTTTTTTTGGAACAAATCTAAGCACTAATATAGAGTGGAAAAGGGAAAATGCACATACAAGCTTTGATATTTTTGAAAAAAGGAGGGGACATTCCTAACGTTCATAACCACCTATATATGCTTGGACTTGTCTGTGACTTATCCACAAAACAAGATATACATATTTCTGGTCAAGCTGCAAGTGTGTGCGTGTTTTTGAAAATGGTAAAAATTGGATATACAATTTTCTCGTGACACTTATAAAGTGAAGAGTCTGTGCAAGTGTCAAAAGCCAAAGTCATATAAGTTTTGTATTTTGTACGGCTTGTAAAGATTTCTACTTTAGAAAATGTGAAGTATCACAAGTTATTATCACAAACAGAAGTGGAACATAGGGGCTTGCAAGAAAGAAAATAACCCAGACAGTTGGTGTCATCAAGAGTACTAGAGACGGTACCCGAACTTGCTTGCCTGCTTACTTGAATTAAAGTGATTTTCGCTCTAATGGAGCATGTATCACTGGTTTAATAACGCACCGCGTGATTTTTAATTACTCCTGGGGAAGGAAAGAGAGCCTCATCCCCCAGGCTTTTATGTACTCACAGACTATTTTTAAATTTAGCCACTCAGGTGTAGGACTATCTAGTCCTTAACAACCTGACTGAAAGACTTTAAACATGAGTGGGAATTGTCTCACCACACACTCATTTTTCTGTCCGAGCGTGGTAAAGGAGGAAAAAGGTGCTCAGCAAGACAGCCATGGATGTTAAGTATGTTATGATATTGTCTATCTCTTCAGGTCTCGGTATCAGACTTGTCATGACCCTATGCAAATTCACATAGGCTTCGTTCAACTTGGCTTATCTTGAGCACATCTTCGTAGGAAGATGAGTCGACGATGGATGGACAGACTGGAGACACAACACAACACAACAATTTCCGAAGAAGCAGACCTTATCCTGTGAGAAAGCCTGTCGTCAGAGGAGGCCGTCATCTTATAACCTAAGCGATCGCCATAGCTTCAACTTCCCAAAAAAAAATTTCAGGGCTACCCCATACTCTCGAAAAGAAATCACATTCCATTGCCTATGATACGTTAGTCAGTTAGAAGAAAAAATACAGAAGTGAGTCTATCAGCACATGATTCTTTATCTTGGTTAGAAAGTGTGACTCTAAGTTGTTCGTTTCCGTCGCTTATCAAAATTTTAAAAATAGTAATGTTCTGTAAAAAGTGAATGAGTGTTTCTTTTAGGTCTGTGCGTTTTGTTTTCTTTTGTTGGTGATAATATGGATAATGTAAGTTCGGGTACAACGAAATTTAAAGAATTAGGTCCAGAACTCGGTGTGGAGGGAAGAAATATACGCAACAGCAGCGGGAGCAAGAAATGCAGACCTAGCCAGTTAGCACTCCACCCACCTCGAGAACACAAATAACAGCTAGTCAACAGCCGACTATACCTAACAAACAACCCGTCCCGGAAAGAGTGGTGGCAAAACAAAGGTCCAATTATGTTACACAAACGGTATGGCAAACTCAGATGTAATTATCGGAGGCACTACGTTCTTTTCTCACTCCGATACTACAGGCAATCTCAGCTGAAAGAACAACCACAACAACAATAACAGCGACAGACACCATAGCAGCGGATTTGAAACTATCTACCTCAACTGAAGAATTAGTATCAGAACCAGAAGAGGAGGGGGACGCTGACCCTCGTTGAGAAGTACACCGAAATGGGGCTAGATCAAGCATTGTATGACGTCATCATAGCAGGGCAGTTTATTACAGCCATACAATACGTTGCCTACAAATCTCTAGACACCTTTAAACCAAGACCTTCTCAATGGGGATTAGGGGTCAGAGTTCTTCCCCAATTCTACAGACAAGCCTACACTGGATACTCCCTCAGTCAACTGGTAGAAACCGCTGCTTACATTACCGCCCATCATGGCTACGCATTTCCTGATATCAAGAATCATGAGACTAGGAGTGCGGGAAAGAACGTGAAAGCAAAAGAGAGACGTGTTACCTTCTAACAGAAAAAACAGACTTTTTTTTAGGGCTCCAAAAGATTGCTTTTTATTAAATAGGGAACCATATTTGGCTTGGTATCCCTCCTTGACTAAACTATTCTCGAAACAAACTTGACCCATTGGAACACCACAACAAACTTAATTTTTTAAACCTAACAGTGACCAAACTGGTATATGTCGCTTAGACATAATAATTTAAAATAAGATCAGTATGGCTATTTTTATGTACACTAAGTACTAATATTAGACAGATATGTTAGGAAGTAGGAAATTTAACAGACTCGTTAGATTTGAACTAATTGCACAGGTGGTTAACACATTATTGGTACCTTTTATTGTCCATTAGCAAAAACGGGACTTGATTTGAAATAAGTACGGGCTAGCGTTTTGGTGAGTACTTAACATCCATGGCTGTCTTGCTGAGCACCTTTTTCCTCCTTTACCACGCTCGGACAGAAAAATGAGTGTGTGGTGAGACAATTCCCACTCATGTTTAAAGTCTTTCAGTCAGGTTGTTAAGGACTAGTTAGTCCTACACCTGAGTGGCTAAATTTAAAAATAGTCTGTGAGTACATAAAAGCCTGGGGGATGAGGCTCTCTTTCCTTCCCCAGGAGTAATTAAAAATCACGCGGTGCGTTATTAAACCAGTGATACATGCTCCATTAGAGCGAAAATCACTTTAATTCAAGTAAGCAGGCAAGCAAGTTCGGGTACCGTCTCTAGCACTCTTGATGACACCAACTGTCTGGGTTATTTTCTTTCTTGCAAGCCCCTATGTTCCACTTCTGTTTGTGATAATAACTTGTGATACTTCACATTTTCTAAAGTAGAAATCTTTACAAGCCGTACAAAATACAAAACTTATATGACTTTGGCTTTTGACACTTGCACAGACTCTTCACTTTATAAGTGTCACGAGAAAATTGTATATCCAATTTTTACCATTTTCAAAAACACGCACACACTTGCAGCTTGACCAGAAATATGTATATCTTGTTTTGTGGATAAGTCACAGACAAGTCCAAGCATATATAGGTGGTTATGAACGTTAGGAATATCCCCTCCTTTTTTCAGAAATATCAAAGCTTGTATATGCATTTTCCCTTTTCCACTCTATATTAGTGCTTAGATTTGTTCCAAAAAAAGAAAAAGAAAAACGAAACGAAATAATTTTGAAGAAAAAGAAACAACTGAATTTTGAATTCAGGTTTCTCTCTGTTTATAATTTTTTTCAAGTTGACGGTGTATGACAGAGTACATTCGCCTACCTTTCCAAAGTGAGAGGCATTTCTTCACATGTCATTGCCTTTGTTAAATTCGGTTTCATTGGTTAGTTATCGTTAATCTTTAATTTTTTTCATGCATTTCTTTTTGATAGAAGATTTAAGGCTTTCTATTGTTGTAACGGTATTTATGTTGTTTGGTCTGTTGATGAAATTATCTATAGCAAAGTGCTTAAGATTTTTCAGTTTTTTTATTATTTCAAGCCCTACAAAAGGAGACCAAGTTTGTCTTCAAAGACGATTGAAACTCTAAATTACACGGGCGTGAAGGAAAACATCGTTGTGTTTAATCTAATCATGCTTGCCGTATCTCTTTGTGTTTTAGAGGTCATATTTCTTCTTAAGTAAATACACGCATCAATAGACAGACAGATTGGGTCATCATCCTTGAGTTTCACTGTACTTTCGGTTCTTTACTTCATACAAACCCCAAATTTATTAGTTTGAAAAAGAAAAGATAACATGCCCCTCAATACTGTAACACGTCTGTTCTGACTCTACCGATGTGAGTGTTTATGTCGAAATGTTTAAGTGAGATATAAAAAAATGGTCAGCTTGAAAACGCGAACCAATACTGTGACGCTCAGTATTTTGATGTGGTAAGAGGAAATGGTACAACACACACAAAGAGGGCTTGTAAGTTCACATTTCAGTCTGTCTGCACTGTAATGGTAACAACGCAAGAACATAGGGATTATTATGCCACACAGCCCTAGAACAAAACAATGCATCACCCGTTGTAAGCCATTTCATTGGCTATACTTATTTTCTTACCGCGTTCGCTTCGAATTGACTTAAGTAGCTATTCAGACAGTGACGAGAATGGCCATGCTTTACTGGGTCTATCCTATAGGCGATTTATATAAAAAAAATATTTTTAAAAATTAAACTAATGCACGAACAATCGTACCATGGGCGATCCCATGGAAATTGTGTCCGTCTTATTGCAAAATACATCAACATTTAATTTAACCGTGCAGATCGCTAGAACAAACCTCTGATAATATACATTTTGAAAAGTGTTGTGTCACACGGATCGCCATTGTCGCTTGGTGTCTGCTTTCTTGTTCGAAAAGAGATCGTTTCGTCTTGACTATAAAAATCTAATTTGACTAAGTTTTACGCACTACTTGAACTCACACATTTACGTTGTAGGTGTAAGCCGTCGTTCTCAGTTTTCTGGAAGTTCGTTTTTGCGTTTCTCAGATGTGATACTATTTTTTATGGACCGAACGAAATTTTTGGCGTGAATCAGGACTCGTGGTTTTGTGTCATAATTGGAGAGCATTGATTAAAGCTCAGTTATGTCGTCTTCGAAATCGCTGACACGGATTTGAACTAAAACTTCAGGTTTTGTGTGAGGCGATACGGTACATCATTGCTTTTTACTTCCTCAATGAAATCGTTTCATCTTATTGCAAAATTACATTTGACTAGGTTTCATACGCAGCAGGTCCATGTATATAAGGAGAGTGTCTTAGCGTCAGAGTATTCATTCCGCTCTCAAACGATCAAGAAGATGGAAGAGTCAGCACAGATCGACCTGCTGGTCAAATATTTGCTAAAAGTCATACGAAAGCATAATTCACATGCGAAAGTGGCAACAAAACTTACTCTTTTGGTCGTTGATTTGATGAGAGTCATACGAAAGTGTGTAAGTACTAATGAAGTTTGCTATATCTGCAAAGGTAAATGGGTATTTGTCTCCAGAATACCTGCTTCGTCTAAGAAAGAGAGACAAAAGTCAAGATACCTAATATCGTTGTCAGGAGAAAGGACACTGGAATTCAGAGTGCCCTACGAGAAAAGAGAAGAAACAAAAACAAGACGAAACAGAGAAGAGGGATTCAGAAGAAGAAGAAATTGAAGATGATGAAGAACTTGTGCCAGTAAAAACATGGAAATGGAAAAATTGACAATGTGAGCCGATGCGTTGGCTATGATGTGAAATTTCATACTACCTTCTAAAAGAGAATAGACCAGAAAGAAAACGTAAGTGTCTCTTGGTCTTGACATTGTATAATAAGGATGGCGTGTTTTGTTTTTACTCACACTTTATGAAATTGTGCTCTTTCACCTCTCTCTATCCCTCTGGATCATGTTTTAGTTAGAATTGAAATGGAAGGATGTTTTCCTTCACGCACGCTCTTTAGGCATGCAAGTCGGTAAACAATAGTCAGTCTATTCGTCCATCATTTTGTGTCTTGATGTTTCCTAAATCACACACTGATGTCATAAAATAACGGGTTAAATGGGTTTTGTAGTGTTGGGAGTGGGGGTGGGTGGGGTGTAGGTGTTTGGCAGAGTTGGTCATTGCAGGTGAGGGCTTAGGTGCTTTCAAAAACTTTTTCTTCTTCACTCTGTGTTGATGGAATATAATGGGTTATTTTCTTCACTCTCTGTTGATAGTATATATAAAGGGTTATTTCTTCACTGCGTGTGGATAGTGTATAATGGTTTTCTTCTTCTTCCCTCTGTGGTGTGCGTGTGTGTGTGTGTGTGTGTGTGTGTGTTTGTGTTCGCGTACGTTGTGTAGATCGTATATTTGGTTGTTTTTCTTCTCCTTCCTCCCGAGTGTGGATAGTATATTTGCGGTTTGTATGCGTTAGCGACGTTGTGTGGATAGTATATTTGGGGATTGTATGCGTTCGCGTACGTTTGTGTGGATAGTTTATTTGGGGTTTGCATTATCTCCCTTCTGTGTTGATAGTATATTTGGGGTTTGTTTTTTCCTCTTCCCTCTGTGTGTGTGTGTGTGTGTGTGTGTGTGTGTGTGTGTGTCTGTGTGTGTGTTCGCGTACGTTGTGTAGATCGTATATTTGGTTGTTTTTTCTTCTTCCTCCCGAGTGTGGATAGCATATTTGGAGTTTGTATGCGTTAGCGACCTTGTGTGGATAGTATATTTTGGGTTTGCATGCGTTCGCGTACGTTTGTGTGGATAGTTTATTTGGGGTTTGTATTATCTCCTTCTGTGTTGATAGTATATTTGGGGTTTGTATGCGTTCGCGTACGTTTGTGTGGATAGTTTATTTGGGGTTTGTATTATCTCCCTTCTGTGTTTTGATAGTATATTTGGGGTTTGTTTTTTCCTCTTCCCTCTGTGTGTGTGTGTGTGTGTGTGTGTGTGTGTGTGTGAGTCTGCGCGCGTATGTTGTGTGTGTGTGTGTGTTCGCGTACGTTGTGTAGATCGTATATTTGGTTGTTTTTTTTTCTTCCTCCCGAGTGTGGATAGTATATTTTGGGGTTTGTTTTTTCCTCTTCCCTCTGTGTGTGTGTGTGTGTATGTGTGTGTGTGTGTGTGTGTGTGTGTGTGTGTGTGAGTCTGCGCGCGTATGTTGTGTGTGTGTTTGTGTGTGTGTGTGTGTATTGGTCTCTGTTTGTCCCTATAAAACTCACTTTATCCCTATCAGATACACTCTACCTACTTACCTACAGTAGCGCGTATTCAGGTCAGCCACTTGCAACACTGTTGCCATTTATCCCCTAGTGTTCAGTACAGTGACGTCACTGACGCTGGAAATTTTGAGACTATAAATATCGACTTGGGGATTTCCACATTTTGTAGCTATACATATATACTAGAATTCATAAACAGGAACGTCACTCAAGCTGAGGCTATAAAAAGATAGTGGGATTTTCCAAAGGAAAAACCCACAAGTTGGAGCTATAAATAGATAGTGGGATTTCATAGGAATTTCAGCTGATTATAGATACATAGGTATTTATCCACGATCGTCACAGAAGTTGATATTGTAAGTAGTTACTAATTTTATCCATTTTAGTCTAAACCATTGTAACTTAATTTTCGGGGATATGTTTATTTTCCTTTAAATTCTGGGACAATTTCGTCATTTTAACGTTACTTTTAGTCACATCCATTTTGTCGTTGAGCATTTCCTTGATTATAGCTATTTATAGCATCATTACAATTATGCAAATTTTTGAACACCCCAGCAAGATTTCAGGTCTTGGTAATGCTTTATATATAAATCTCACGCTTGTACTAGTGTATGTATGTTTCTGTCTCTGTTGTGTTTGACCCTCTACCATCATTGTCCCTAGACAATCCCACCATGTTCAATTCCCCTTGACGCTATACAGACCCACCATGTTCAATTTCCATATGTTAAATTCCCCTTGACGCTAGACAGTCCCACGATTTTTCTCCATGTTCAATTCCCCTTGACGCTAGACAGTCCCACGATTTATTCCCATGTTAAATTCCCCTTGACGCTAGATTGTCCCACGATTTTTCTCCATGTTAATTTCCCTTGACGCTAATCTGACCCACGATTTTTCTCCATGTTAAATTTCCCTTGACGCTAATCTGACCCAGGGGTCTCTGTAATGCTAATTCCCATTGACGGTAAAGTGCCCCCATTTACTACTCATGACTTATCCAGTGACTATTCTTAAAACACATATTAAGTCAGACAGATGACATATCAAATCAAGATGAGAGAGGACTTTTTATTTTGATAATACAAGAGACCCCAGACAAAATCATAAACTATGCATTGTGTTTTTTATTTGATTGTTTTTTTTTAAACAAAAAATATGAACTGGTAATTGTGTTTATCTGCAGCATTGGTCTGTCCAGACAAAATATTCATAATTTTTCAGATCAGAACTATAAAGTCCTAGAAAATTAAAAGGAGAATGGTCTTAAATTTAATATAAGAGAACTTAAGACTCGCTTGTAAAGTATATGAATGTTTGTGTGTCCTATATATGTTTTTATAAGAGAGTAAACTATGCATGCTTATGAAGCATACAACCAAAATAATGCGATAGGAGAATTTACATCCTTTATATAAAGTATAAAAAGTGAAGATTTTATGGAAATGAAAATGAAGATAATAAGAACCTGAGTTCAATGATACGTTAAATAAAGACAAATACAAAATATATCTCATTTATCTGCATTTTTATTTTGCCCAGTTCCCGCCCAACCAAATCTGGGGACTAATTCAGACATCGAAATATTTTGTGTCACTTCATCATCATCAAGGTATATATTATGATTTGCGCATTTCAAAACAATCACTTTAAAATAGCAATAGAATGTTCTAAAATCAGGCATTACATTTATTTCCGTCATCAAATCCCGCCTATATCCAGAAGATCTCTCACACTCCTCGTTATCAGAGTGAAGTAATCATCCAAACCCACCCTCTGTCAATCTCTGTAGATGAACCTCATGTTATAATGTATAGTCCATTTTATTGCCTATAATAATTCGACTTGTGACTCATATTATATCCTACTCTTGTCAGTGGGTGAGGTGGGGTGTATTCTTCTTCCATAATTTTCATTTTCATCTACTTGTCCTTCAGAAAAACATCAGATGCCAATTATAAGACCTTTTCCCCTTTATCAGTGTTGGCGGTGTTATTAGCATAAGAATGTGTTGCACAGATTGATTGATGGAACGACTCATCAATAGATGGACAAATGTACGGACTAAACCTAAAACAAAGTATCTCCATAAGTAAATGAAACGTTAATGGACAATGCCATGATACAGTTACATATTTTTTTCAGATGTGGATCAGCGATCATAAAGACACAGCATCTGCCTAAGAAAAGGACATTGCATGACGCTGAAACTAATACTATTTGAAAATATCACTTACACACATCGTCCCAAGCCAAGAGCGATCGACTACTCTCTTTTATCAGTCACCCGTAACCCGTAATTCGGGGCCCCGATTGGCTGAGTGGTCTAAAGCGGTCACCGTTACAGATCACTGCTATGTCACGTGGGTTCGAGTCTCAGGCTCGGCTAATTGTTTTTACGTGAGAAAGTTTGCCAGTAGCTTCTCGTGGGTCGGTAGTTCTTGCCGGGGTTTTCCAGGGTTCTTCTTCCACCATTTATACTGGCCGCCATGTATAGCCTATCTTGGGATGAAAAATGGCGTTAAACCCTTCAGCAACAACAACACCCGTAATCCACAACGCTCCTTTATCAATCACCCGTGGCTGCGTGGGCTGTGACGTTCTGTATTTTCCTGAATATGCATACACCTGCTTAACTAGTCACTGCCAGCGAGAGTCACAGTCGCTTGTAGTGAAGACCCAACGAGATATATATGTATGTATGTATGTGTTTTAGGGAAAAATTTAACTTAAAAATAAAACAATCGATCCCATACAAAATTACCATATAGATATGGACTCATAACATTGATCTTTCGAAAAGCACTTATATATCAATAAATATATTCTGTTTGATACTTTTGTGCTTTCATTGATAAATAATTTTTGATAATTTTAATGACAATATCGCACGATTGGATGATGTCATAATGTAAAAAAAAATTCCCAATCATAAAGTCATGACTCTATTTAGGGTGTATGTCGCTTGACAATGATGTATGTGGGAAATAATTTCCAGTACTATTAAAATTAAAACTTAAAAACATAGTCACTCTTGCTACCTAGCGGGCCAGAAACAATTAAATGTTCTACCTCTTAAGTCTATGGGGAAAAATCAGATTATATAATATTTTCTGATATTTTACAGCATTGCCTGGTCATTATCAGAGGTATTCATTACTTAAACAGTAAAAGGAAAACGTGACAAAAATATGTTGCAATTAAAATAAGCCAAGCACTAGGAGTTATCTGTATGATCAAAACGTTAATATGTGGTACGTGTCTGGTACCTGCAGTCAATTAATTAATATGTGGTACATGCCTGGTGCTTGCAGACAACAAATCAGTATGTGGTGCATGCCTGGTACCTGCTGACAATAAATCGGTATGTGGTGCATGCCTGGTACATGCAGACAACAAATCAATATGTGGTGCATGCCTGGTACCTGCAGACAAGAAATCGGTATGTGGTGCATGCCTGGTACATGCAGACAATAAATCAGTATGTGGTACATGCTTGGTACATGCAGACAATACATCAATATGTGGTACATGCCTGGTACATGCAGACAATAAATTGGTATGGTATGTGGTGCTTGCCTGGTACCTGCTGACAATAATTTAATATGTGGTGCATGCCTGGTACATGCAGACAATACATCAATATGTGGTACAGGCCTGGTACATACAGACAATAAATCAGTATGTGGTGCATGCCTGGTACCTGCAGACAATAAATCAGTATGCGGTGCATGCCTGGTACATGTAGACAATAAATCAATATGTGGTACATGCCTGGTACATGCAGACAATACATCAATATGTGGTACATGCCTGGTACATGCAGACAATAAATTGGTATGGTATGTGGTGCTTGCCTGGTACCTGCTGACAATAAATCAATATGTGGTGCATGCCTGGTACATGCAGACAATACATCAATATGTGGTACATGCCTGGTACATGCAGACAATAAATCAATATGTGGTGCATGCCTGGTACCTGCATACAATAAATCGGTATGTGGTGCTTGCCTGGTACATGCAGACAATAAATTGGTATGGTATGTGGTGCTTGCCTGGTACATGCAGACAATAAATCAATATGTGGTACATGCCTGGTACATGTTGACAATAAATCAATATAATTCCTGACGAAAATATGTTTCCATTATGTTAATATTTCAAACACTAGTATGTATAAAATACATTGTTCTCGACACAACTATAATACCTAATCTCATTCCAATTTGTACATTATGATCCACAGAGTGTTTTATAAAATAAAATATATCTATTGAAATGGAGATATAATGTATCAACTATTTATTGACGTTTGACTACATAAAATAATTTAGGATTGTCTTTACTATCTCCAGTGCTTTGTTTGATCTATCATCTTGATGATATTTTTCCCACCCAGCATAGAGAGATGAATTAAGCAGATAATTGTAAATTCAGTACCTACTATAATTTGGAGTTATGTTTGAATGCTTGTCCTTCTATCTGTCTATACGTGCCAGCCTTTCTTCTTTCAGTTATACTACCAACTGGCACATAAAGAATGTCCTTGGAATATTATTACATCTACCCGAGAAAACGTTTATAGACGCAAAGCAAAAATTTAAAACGGTCGGTTTTATGCTTATGGTAATGTAGGTTTAATATGTCACGACTTTCACTTATGTGTAGAAATTATTCGCAACTTAGACCTTGTAACAATGTATGTACATTAAAACGTGTTCCATTCTTTCTGAACATTACATTACTCGTATTATTATGGTGTGCTGCATCATGCTTGCAGCCATTATGAGAAGGCTAGTGAGACATAATTCAAAACAAAGTTCTCCTGCTAGTTGAAAAAACAAATTCTGGATCTTTAATTTCTTTTTTATTTGTTCTTTTTCTTTTGTTATTTATTTCTTTATTTTGCCGTATTGCCGACGTGTCGCATTCTTTTATCATTGTCATGTTTGTTTTTGAATTATTATGTTTATTCCTACAAGATGTTAACCATATTTTGGTGACAGATGGACATATAGCAAGTTGGTAAAAGTTGAATTTGCTTCCCCAATCATGGTTGCGGGTCTTCAATGAGATTTCAGGTAAATCTACAAGCACTATATGACACGACATGATAGAGCTATGTCCCTTGATATATTACAGGTTTCTGAGATTGATTTCACTCATACAACTGACCACTAGACTTCTTAATTGAGAAAGTTTAACATTGACCACGATCTCGCACAGAATCACTTCAACTGGCGCCGACGTGTCCATACTAAAGCTACAAACTTTTAAGTGAGTGGAATTCAGGGGCAGTGCAGAAAAATGTGCAGTTTTAATCTCACAGCCGCAGGACGTTCTCTATTTATCCGGTAACCCCAAGCGGCATCTCTGTGCAGTGTGATATAGACAGTCGTCTCACAGAAACCAAACCCTTTTTGTGATGACATGTTCTTTGGACTCGAATAACAAATATACAAGTCTTATACTTGATTTTAGAATTCTTATCAGCACACCAACATCTTTATTCGTCTGGATTCTCAACTGTTGTGTACAGTTCTCGATTAATAAGTTCATAGATTAGCTCTATAACCACAATTCTTCATAATGTATTACACCTTTAGAGTTACAGCTCCCAATCCAATAATAATACAACCAACGTTCCTTTCTTCCCAAAAACTTCCATTATTCCTATTGTATTTCAATCAAGCTGGATAGCTAGATTCGCATTAGAGTCAGATACGTTAACTGGTACCTAATTATAAATGATTAATTAAATTACAACGTGTAACGTTTTGCTTAACAAACGTAATTCATATATATATATTTTTTTTGTACAATAGCTCATCCTTCCTTTTTTTGAACCAAGTTTATATGCAGTTTTAAAAAATACAGGCCTTACGAGTCTAGCTGTGAATCACTTTCATAATTATGTTTGTATAATTCATGCAAATATGATAGAAACATTAATATAATTAGGATTCTCAATAAATTTGCTTTCAAAACCACATTCAAATAAAAAATTGTTTGCTGTTTTATACTGATGAGACCTTTAATCAATTTGATTTCTAGCGGTATTACATGCTAGTATTTACATAATTTGTTGCGGTATTACATGCTAGTATTTACATAATTTGTAGCGGTATTACATGGTAGTATTTACATAATTTGTAGCGGTATTACATGCTAGTATTTACATAATTTGTAGCGGCATTACATGGTAGTATTTACATAATTTGTAGCGGTACAACATGCTAGTATTTACATACTTTGTAGCGGTACAACATGCTAGTATTTACATACTTTGTACCGGTATTACATGCTAGTATTTACATAATTTGTTGCGGTATTACATGCTAGTATTTACATAATTTGTAGCGGTATTACATGCTAGTATTTACATAATTTGTAGCGGTATTACATGCTAGTATTTACATAATTTGTAGCGGTATTACATGCTAGTATTTACATAATTTGTAGCGGTATTACATGCTAGTATTTACATAATTTGTAGCGGTATTACATGCTAGTATTTACATACTTTGTAGCGGTATTACATGCTAGTATTTACATAATTTGTAGCGGCATTACATGGTAGTATTTACATAATTTGTAGCGGTACAACATGCTAGTATTTACATAATTTGTAGCGGTACAACATGCTAGTATTTACATACTTTGTACCGGTATTACATGCTAGTATTTACATAATTTGTTGCGGTATTACATGCTAGTATTTACATAATTTGTTGCGGTATTACATGCTAGTATTTACATAATTTATACCGGTATTACATGCTAGTATTTACATAATTTGTTGCGGTATTACATGCTAGTATTTACATAATTTGTTGCGGTATTACATGCTAGTATTTACATAATTTATACCGGTATTACATGCTAGTATTTACATAATTTGTTGCGGTATTACATGCTAGTATTTACAAAATTTGTAGCGGTACAACATGCTAGTATTTACATACTTTGTAGCGGTATTACATGCTAGTATTTACATAATTTGTTGCGGTATTACATGCTAGTATTTACATAATTTATACCGGTATTACATGCTAGTATTTACATAATTTGTAGCGGTATTACATGGTAGTATTTACATAATTTGTAGCGGTACAACATGCTAGTATTTACATAATTTGTAGCGGTATTACATGCTAGTATTTACATAATTTGTAGCGGCATTCCATGGTAGTATTTACATAATTTGTAGCGGTACAACATGCTAGTATTTACATACTTTGTAGCGGTACAACATGCTAGTATTTACATAATTTGTAGCGGTATTACATGCTAGTATTTACATAATTTGTTGCGGTATTACATGCTAGTATTTACATAATTTATACCGGTATTACATGCTAGTATTTACATAATTTGTTGCGGTATTACATGCTAGTATTTACAACATTTGTAGCGGTACAACATGCTAGTATTTACATACTTTGTAGCGGTACAACATGCTAGTATTTACATAATTTGTAGCGGTATTACATGCTAGTATTTACATAATTTGTTGCGGTATTACATGCTAGTATTTACATAATTTATACCGGTATTACATGCTAGTATTTACATAATTTGTAGCGGTATTACATGGTAGTATTTACATAATTTGTAGCGGTACAACATGCTAGTATTTACATAATTTGTAGCGGTATTACATGCTAGTATTTACATAATTTGTAGCGGCATTACATGGTAGTATTTACATAATTTGTAGCGGTACAACATGCTAGTATTTACATACTTGGTAGCGGTACAACATGCTAGTATTTACATAATTTGTAGCGGTATTACATGCTAGTATTTACATAATTTGTAGCGGTATTACATGCTAGTATTTACATAATTTGTAGCGGTATTACATGCTAGTATTTACATACTTTGTAGCGGTATTACATGCTAGTATTTACATAATTTGTAGCGGTACAACATGCTAGTATTTACATAATTTGTAGCGGTACAACATGCTAGTATTTACATAATTTGTACCGGTATTACATGCTAGTATTTACATAATTTGTTGCGGTATTACATGCTAGTATTTACATAATTTGTTGCGGTATTACATGCTAGTATTTACATACTTTGTACCGGTATTACATGCTAGTATTTACATAATTTGTTGCGGTATTACATGCTAGTATTTACATAATTTGTTGCGGTATTACATGCTAGTATTTACATAATTTATACCGGTATTACATGCTAGTATTTACATAATTTGTTGCGGTATTACATGCTAGTATTTACATAATTTGTTGCGGTGTTACATGCTAGTATTTACATAATTTATACCGGTATTACATGCTAGTATTTACATAATTTGTTGCGGTATTACATGCTAGTATTTACAAAATTTGTAGCGGTACAACATGCTAGTATTTACATACTTTGTAGCGGTATTACATGCTAGTATTTACATAATTTGTTGCGGTATTACATGCTAGTATTTACATAATTTATACCGGTATTATATGCTAGTATTTACATAATTTGTAGCGGTATTACATGCTAGTATTTACATAATTTGTAGCGGTACAACATGCTAGTATTTACATAATTTGTAGCGGTATTACATGCTAGTATTTACATAATTTGTAGCGGCATTCCATGGTAGTATTTACATAATTTGTAGCGGTACAACATGCTAGTATTTACATACTTTGTAGCGGTACAACATGCTAGTATTTACATAATTTGTAGCGGTATTACATGCTAGTATTTACATAATTTGTTGCGGTATTACATGCTAGTATTTACATAATTTATACCGGTATTACATGCTAGTATTTACATAATTTGTTGCGGTATTACATGCTAGTATTTACAAAATTTGTAGCGGTACAACATGCTAGTATTTACATACTTTGTAGCGGTACAACATGCTAGTATTTACATAATTTGTAGCGGTATTACATGCTAGTATTTACATAATTTGTTGCGGTATTACATGCTAGTATTTCCATAATTTATACCGGTATTACATGCTAGTATTTACATAATTTGTAGCGGCATTCCATGGTAGTATTTACATAATTTGTAGCGGTACAACATGCTAGTATTTATATAATTTGTAGCGGTATTACATGCTAGTATTTACATAATTTGTAGCGGTATTACATGCTAGTATTTACATAATTTGTTGCGGTATTACATGCTAGTATTTACATAATTTATACCGGTATTACATGCTAGTATTTACATAATTTGTTGCGGTATTACATGCTAGTATTTACAAAATTTGTAGCGGTACAACATGCTAGTATTTACATACTTTGTAGCGGTACAACATGCTAGTATTTACATAATTTGTAGCGGTATTACATGCTAGTATTTACATAATTTGTTGCGGTATTACATGCTAGTATTTCCATAATTTATACCGGTATTACATGCTAGTATTTACATAATTTGTAGCGGTATTACATGGTAGTATTTACATAATTTGTAGCGGTACAACATGCTAGTATTTACATAATTTGTAGCGGTATTACATGCTAGTATTTACATAATTTGTAGCGGCATTACATGGTAGTATTTACATAATTTGTAGCGGTACAACATGCTAGTATTTACATACTTGGTAGCGGTACAACATGCTAGTATTTACATAATTTGTAGCGGTATTACATGCTAGTATTTACATAATTTGTAGCGGTATTACATGCTAGTATTTACATAATTTGTAGCGGTATTACATGCTAGTATTTACATACTTTGTAGCGGTATTACATGCTAGTATTTACATAATTTGTAGCGGCATTACATGCTAGTATTTACATACTTTGTAGCGGCATTACATGGTAGTATTTACATAATTTGTAGCGGTACAACATGCTAGTATTTACATAATTTGTTGCGGTACAACATGCTAGTATTTACATACTTTGTAGCGGCATTACATGGTAGTATTTACATAATTTGTAGCGGTACAACATGCTAGTATTTACATAATTTGTAGCGGTACAACATGCTAGTATTTACATACTTTGTAGCGGTATTACATGCTAGTATTTACATAATTTGTTGCGGTATTACATGCTAGTATTTACATAATTTATACCGGTATTACATGCTAGTATTTATATAATTTGTAGCGGTACAACATGCTAGTATTTACATACTTTGTACCGGTATTACATGCTAGTATATACATACTTTGTAGCGGTATTACATGCTAGTATTTACATACTTTGTAGCGGCATTACATGCTAGTATTTACATACTTTGTAGCGGCATTACATGGTAGTATTTACATAATTTGTAGCGGTACAACATGCTAGTATTTACATAATTTGTAGCGGTACAACATGCTAGTATTTACATACTTTGTAGCGGTATTACATGCTAGTATTTACATAATTTGTTGCGGTATTACATGCTAGTATTTACATAATTTATACCGGTATTACATGCTAGTATTTATATAATTTGTAGCGGTACAACATGCTAGTATTTACATACTTTGTACCGGTATTACATGCTAGTATTTACATAATTTGTAGCGGTATTACATGCTAGTATTTACATAATTTGTAGCGGTATTACATGCTAGTATTTACATAATTTGTTGCGGTATTACATGCTAGTATTTACATAATTTATACCGGTATTACATGCTAGTATTTACATAATTTGTAGCGGTACAACATGCTAGTATTTACATAAGTGATTGCGTTATTAAATGCTAATATTTACATAAATTGTAGCGGTACAACATGCTAGTATTTACATACTTTGTAGCGGTACAACATGCTAGTATTTACATACTTTGTAGCGGTATTACATGCTAGTATTTACATAATTTGTAGCGGTATTACATGTTAGTATTTACATAATTTTTTTTGTATTTGGTACCTAGCGGTATTACATGGCATCTTTCACAGACTTTTGTGCCCTTGATTTCTAGCGGTATTACATGTCATCATTCACATAATATGTTGCTCCTGATTGGCGGATTGTCTAACATTAGTTTTCACTCGACCATTATTGAATTTTGCTTGTATATTTATATCAATGACACATTGAATTAATTCAATTTAAATGTTAGCAAACAGTATGTACATCCCATCATTTCAATTTATATTTTGTTTGAGGGAATGCTTCCTTAAGATCATCTTTACTCAAATAAAAATTCAGTTTATGAAACTGTTCCTTTATGTAATTTTATTATATCAACAACGTAATGGCTAGCAAATATGTTTCCGTTTATTTCATTTCGTAAACCTGCCATAAAGTATTAGTCAATTTACGAGTAATTTTATAACTTAATAAATACTTCTGAACATTTTAAACCTCACCTAAAGCCAGCATGCAGCTTTCTATGCCGCATAACATCAGTGCGTGTTACAATGTTACTATTAAAAGCCAATCTGCTATCAATTATAGATAAATATTGAGGTTTCAACACCAGCTAGCTATACGTGTGCTACGTATTAGACCGAGCATAGCTATCAAAACAAGTGATTGATGGAACAATCATGCACTGATGCAGTGGTCTCTGCACAGCCAGAACTAAAGAGAAAACGAAACACTACAGTGAATCCTCCCTTGTATGCCCTTACACTGTCTTTAAGGCTTATGCTAAATTCATTGTAAATGTTTTATTTGCACATTTACAGTTATTGATGAGACATTCAAGGAATTTGATTATCAGGGTTTAACTTCATCATTAAGAGTTATGGCCCCTATGTGTTGGTTTTGTTTCTACGGCATAAGTTTACCAAGGATCGTTGGATTTTGGCTAAGTTTGGCGTGAATTAGCAGTTGCTTGCTATCGCTACTCATCCTAAACTGTTTGGAGGAAAATCAGGAACCTTGGCATGCAGTTCATCCTAGGATCTAGTTGCTCCTGTATCGAAACGGTGTCGTCTAAAATCCAATATGGTTACTATAGTGGCCATCTTGAAACTTTTTCATCACTGTGCCTCTTAAATAAAGGTTACATCGATTTGGGGTTTTCCCTAAAAGTTAAGTATGACGTGCACATGGTCCTGAATAAAGATGGTATTAATCTCTTCAAAATGGCTGCTAAGTGGACCATCTTTCATTTCATGTCTTTGCAACTTCTCTTGAATGCATGGCTGTATGAACATGTGGGTCACTATGCAATGCATCTGGCGCTTACGACTGCACGTTTTGCCACGACTTGTCAAGCTTTCCTGTGTTTAATTTTTGATGTAAGTGTAATGAATTTATAACTTTTGTATTTGTGTAATTTCTCTGTGTCGTTTAAGTTTTGGATGGAATAGTAGTATATGGGGATACCCTACGGACAATGGGAATTAGCATTACAGAACCCCTTGGGACAATCTACGGACAATGGAAATTTAACATGGCGAAAAATCGTGGGACAATCTACGGACAAGGGGAATTTAACATGGGAATAAATCGTGGGACAATCTACGGACAAGGGGAATTTAACATGGGAATAAATCGTGGGACAATCTACGGACAAGGGGAATTTAACATGGGAATAAATCGTGGGACAATCTACGGACAAGGGGAATTTAACATGGGATTTTTTTTTTAAAAAATAAAAAAGGGGTAGGCAATTCAAAGACTATCTCTTTTCGAGAAATATGGCTGGCCCTGAAAAGGGCCTTTGGGTTTATGTTAATGTATTCATAAACATAAATGGCACCGCATTGGTCTTCTTCTTCTCCTTAGGCTGCGTCTTACTGTTGGTCCGTACATCAGCACTCTTTTCAGGCATCCTTGTCTTTCGACGTAGATCCTACGTATCCACAGGCTGGTGTTGGTCCTGTGGACAACGGTCCACTTCGATCGGACATACATAAGCAAGTCTGTCCGAAACATCATGGAAGACACAAGGGTGGATGACTCAACTGTAGTCCACATCTTGAAGCGACGAGAATAGGTGAATCAATGCAGTGAACGGCGCTTATTTATAGGGACAGGAGGGATTGAAACGGATTGAGTTCATTCACCAATCCGATCACGCGTTACAGAATTCAGTCAGCCCGCATCCAATCCGAAGAGAGCAGTCTGTGACGTCACGTAGTCAATATAGATTCGCTAACGCTTGTGTGCAGTCAATCTATGCGACAGTGATTCAACATGACGGAAACTCAGAAAACGATCCATTGGGCTGCACCAGCAGGGGAGACTGCCCAAGGGAACTCGGACTTACTTTCAGAAGAAGTGAATTGGGATTTTGTGGATTTTCTCTCCTCGCAAGAATTTGTTCCGGAACCTTCGTTAGCTTCTTCATTACCGCAAGTGGAGAATTTTAGACAGAGACAGAAAGAAGAATTGGAGAAATTTATGCAACGACAAAAGGAAGCGGAACAAGCTTTTCTCCTACAGCAACAGCAACAAGAAGAAGAGGTAAGAAAAAAACAACAGCAGCAACAGCAAGAAGAAGAAGAAGAAGTAGCAGCAAAGAAACAAGAGGGTGAAAATCAAACGGCCACGGTACTGTTGGACATTTTAGCGGAGTTAAGAAGTCTGAAACAAATGTATCAGACTTCTTTATCACGACCGAAGAGAATACGACCTTCCCGAGCTAAACACGTCAACCCTGTGACTAAGCCTACCGTACCACCCTTAGTGATTTCAACCCAATCATCATCAACATTACGCAGTCCAGAAGTAGGCCTTGGCCGTGGCAAAGGCATAAGGCAGTTAAAGTTGATTGCTTAAACTCACCCCTTCACCATGAAGAAAAAAAGGCCCTTTTCAGGGCCACCCACATTTCTCGAAAAGAAATACAATTTCAATTTGCCAATAACTCAAAAAAAAAATAACCCACCCATTTTACCCTTATAGTACGTGTCTGTGTATGAGTGCGTGAGTGTATCTTCTTATTTTAAAATCATAACTCAAAGACACTTACCTTATATCATTCATTTATTCTTTTCTCCATTTTTTACAATTCAATTCACAATTCACAACACAACACTTTAATTAAAAGTTCATTGACTTCTTCTTTCTCCTTGTTTAGTCTCTCTCTTTTTTTAATTTCTTCACCGTCTCACTCTTTTCCTCTTCTTCTTCCTCCTCGCTTTCTTCCCTTCTTCTTTTTTTCTCTTGTTTCTTTTTCTTCACCTGTCTTCTTTCTTCCTCAGAAGAATCCCTCTCTTCTTCTGAAGAATTCCTCTTTTCTTCTGACTCCTCTTGTTTCTTTTTTGGGCAATCTGGAGACCAATGTCCTTTTTCTTTACAATAATAACAGGTATCTTGACTTTGGTCTTTTTTATCCCCTGTTTTTTTTCTTTTTTGACGGTCTGGACACTCTGAAGACCAATGCCCTTTCTTCTGACAGATATAGCAAGTATCTTGACTTTTATCTCTAAAGGAAGGAGAGTAGTCCGTAGGCTGGTCTGAAGAGAATTTTCTAATGACCCCTCGCAAAGCTCTGACGAAACGTTCCATCTGGTCAGTCTCTTCCATCGTTGTGTTCGGCTTGAGAGTGAAATGAATAGTGAAAGGACAAGACACACATCCTTTTATATACGCTGGTCTGCTATGACTATAAAGTAGTTTATGGTGTTTGAACTTGAGTCATTTGACTTTTTGCTTTCAAGATGAAACGATCCCATTCATTCGAGAAGAAAGAAGAAGAAAGTAAGAGGCAGAAACGTGATCTATCGCCTCGTACCAGGGCTGAAATCTTGGCACAAATTCATGCCAGTGATTTTGAAGAGGACATGAGTGAACCAGAATCCGAACCCTCTAAACCAAGTTCACCACCCTTAGTCAACCCTGAAAAGTACTATTCCATTCGAGAGACGGAAAAGCGCTCCTCTAGAAAATTTAGAACCACGGCTTACAAATACACGGTGAAGTTTAAAGATTTCAAGGCTGAAGTGCCGTTAGAGAAAGCAGAAGTGTTCATCACCGAGGTGTGGGATTCTTTGCTCACTTCACTCAAGCAGCAATGTCAACCCAAAGAAGACGATCGCTTGAGACTTTCCATACAACACGACGGTTTGAAATCCCCTGTTTGGATCGAGTTTAGCACCCCTGCAGAATTGACTGCTTCCAAAGTCATGGACAAGATTCAACACGTGCAACAATCTAATGACCAGTTTGACATCACCGATGGTAAAGCCACACTGGACATGACCCACGTCTCTCCTCCTCAAGGGACTGGACGCAAAAAGATGTTATTGGTAGACGACCTTCGCAACACCAAAACAAGTCTCGTCCGAATTAACAACCCTCAAGACCAGATGTGTTTAGCCCGTGCCATCGTGGTGGGACGAACCTATGCCAACAAGAACGACACGGTAGAATGGAAAAGAACCTGTGACACTATTCAACGTTCCGACCGAGCCAAACAACGAAACGAAGCAGAACTCTTGTTACAACAAGCCGGATTGCCCAAAGACACACCCTGCGGCATTCCTGAGATGCAAAAATTGCAAGATGTCCTAGCTCCACGCTACACCTTGAAAGTGCACCCTCAAGAAATGCGCGGACCTCTGTTGTTTCGAGGCCAAGATTTTAAGGACGGAAAATACATTCATGTTTATCATCACGATGACCATTTCGATACGATTACCAGTATCACCGGATTTCTGGGATACGGTTATTACTGTGAGAAATGTGACCATGGTTATAATAATCGAGAGCAACACAAGCATTGTGGATGGAAATGCTCAGGATGTTTGGCCTCTTCACCCTGTCTGAGCGAAGAACCAGTGCCTTGTTCCACTTGTCTGCGCACGTTTGTCAGCCCTACCTGTTACCAACAACATCTGAAAACGCAAGGTTCACAGAAGAAATGTGCTTGTCAACTGCTGAGATTGTGCCCCGCGTGTGGACAAGGCATACGTACCAATAGTGTCAAGGCACACGTATGTTCAGGAAAGAAAAAATGTCACATTTGTCACCACATCGTGGACTTGGAACACCAATGCTACGTGCAAAAATACCAACCCCCACCAGAGAAAGAGGACGGTCACAAGAAGAAAGGCAATTTCATCTTTTTCGATTTCGAATGCATGCAAGAGACCGGCATTCACATTCCTAATTTCTGCGTGGCTCATCGAGCGTGCGAGAAGTGCATTCAAGAACCTATCTTCAGTCATTGCCCTCACTGTAGCAAGATACCCGGAGGGCGTGAAAAAATCTTTCGGGGACCAAACACGTTAGCCGATTTTGCCCAATGGGTCTTAGACCCCGTCGACAAGACGTGGAGCCAAGAGGACATCGAACGTTACCGAGATTGTCATTGTCATGCCACGGTGATGGCTCACAATTTCTCCGGATACGATGGACAGTTTCTTTTGAGGTACTATACGGAACAAGGCACCGAGCGTCCTAAAGTGACTTTGAACGGAGCCAAAATCATTTTCATGCAAGTGGGACAAGTACAGTTTAAAGATTCGATGAGCTATTTGGCCATGCCTTTGAGTCGAATGCCTAAAACGTTTGGAATGACAGAAATGGCTAAAGGGTACTTTCCACACTTTTTCAATACGGAAGCCAATCAACATGCCGTTCTACCCCATTTGCCTGAGGCTCACTATTACGACCCCGACAACATGCGTACCGAACAACGAGAAGCTTTCTACGCTTGGTACCAGATTCACGCCTCGGACCCTTTCGACTTTCAGGAAGAAATGCTAAAGTATTGTCGTTCCGACGTGGACATTTTACGGCGTTGCTGTGGAAAATTTCGAGAACTGTTCATGGAACACGGAGGGGTCGATCCTTTGAAAGAAGCTTGCACCATTGCCAAAGCGTGTTCCTTAGTGTACCGCCAACGATTCATGCCTGAAAATACCGTGGCTGTCATCAGTCCTCAAACGACCAACTATGTCAAGCGTCAATACTCGGTCAAAGCCCTACGTTGGTTACATTACTTGTGCGACAAGGAAGACAAATGGATTCAGCATGCCCGCAACGGAGGAGGCGAAAAGACCATTGGAACGTATTCGGTCGATGGCTGGGACTTAGAAAACCCCAAGATCGTGTACGAGTTTAACGGTTGCTTATTTCACGGATGTCCCGTCTGTTACCCTGACCGTGACACTAAAAATCAGTTTTTGCAACGAACCATGGAAGACTTGTACCAGGACACTTGTCAGCGACGCCTAAAGTTAGAACAGCAAGGATACCAAGTGGTGGAAATGTGGGAACACGAGTACGATCACCGTTTGAAAATCGATCCCGAGTTTAAACGCCTCGTGGAAAGTTACCAGTTCATGGACCCGCTGAACCCGAGGGATAGTTTGTACGGAGGAAGGACCAATGCCACCTGTTTGCTGTACCAAGCCGACGAAAAGAAAGGAGAAGAAATCAAATACTTGGACGTGTGTTCGCTGTATCCCTACGTGTGTAAATATTGTCGCTTTCCTGTAGGGCACCCGCAATTGCTGACGGAACACATCGACCTGAAAAACATTCGACAATACGAAGGCTTGATCAAGTGCAAAGTTTTGTCTCCCACGAACCTCTACCATCCCGTCTTACCTCACCATTGTCAAGGCAAACTGATGTTTCCCTTGTGCCGTACTTGTGCCGAAACGTGCAACCAAGATCAGCCTTGTCAGCACAGCCAGGAAGAACGGGCCTTGACGGGAACCTGGGTCAGCGTAGAATTGTTCAAAGCTCTGGACATGGGATACGAACTGTTAGAAGTATACGAGATTTGCCACTTTCCCAAGACACAACAGTACCGCAAGGGTGATCCCAGTCAGAAAGGCATTTTCGCAGACTACGTGGATGCCTTTTTGAAACTGAAGCAAGAAGCCAGCGGCTATCCTTCCTGGTGTCACACTCCCGAAGACCAAATAAAATTCAAAGAGAAATACCTGGAACAAGAAGGCATCACTTTAGACCACATCGAGAAAAACGAAGGCAGGCGATCGTTTGCCAAAGTGATGTTAAATTGCTTGTGGGGTAAAATGGCACAACGACCGTGTTTACCCAAGACGGAATATTTGACAGAACCTTCCCGCTACTTCCAGATGATTCACGACAAAACCAAATACATGAAACACGTGGACGTCGTTCGAGAGAATTTGATCTTGGTCAATTACGAAGAAGATCTGGACTTTGTACAAGACGACCCTTTTGGAAATGTCATCATTGCGGCTTACGTGACAGCCCATGCTCGCTTAAAATTGTACGAAGCTTTAAAACTGTTAGAAGAACGCGTCCTGTACTTTGACACGGACAGTTGCATTTACATCCATCACCCGATTCAACATCACCCTGACATCGAAGGAGACCGTTTAGGAGCCTGGACAGACGAGCATCCCGACGACAAGATTCTAAGTTTCGTCAGTGGCGGTCCCAAAAATTACGGCTACGAATACCGGGACAAACAAGGAGAAGTGCACACGACGTGCAAAGTGAAAGGACTGACTCTGAATTATCGTACCAGTCGAGTGGTCAACTTTGGGGTATTGAAAGAAGCCTTGCAATCGGGAGAGGATGGAAACTTTAAAGTGACCACCTATCAACCTAACAAGATTGTACGTTTACCCACTCACCACATCGTCAGTCGACCCTTGGAAAAAGTCTATCAAATCGTGTACCAGAAGCGAGTTCGACTTCCCAATCATTTCACCTTACCGTATGGACACGTCGGTATAAAACATTGGTTGTAAGAGGATAGCCCCCCCCCACCAGAAAGATGACTTCGCCACAGCAAGAATCGAGTGAGAAACCCGATGAGAACTCCAAGTTCAAACCCTACCATTTTCCAGTCTTCTTACCTGACTATTGTGATTGTGCCCGTCGATTGGACACGTTTCAGAAATGGCCTACGGATAGGGAAGGATTACTTTCTTCGCATGTTTTAGCTAGAACAGGATTTGTCTACTTGGGACCTGAGTCAGGATTGGGATACGAGGTACAGTGTTTCGCTTGCGGACTGAAGTTACGAATGGATCTATGTATCTATAAAGATTCAGCTATTCTGGAACATACTCGATGGTCTCCGCACTGCCCTTACCTTTCTATGGCCTTTCCACCCATCACACTACGGTACAATGTTGACGGTACCTTAGAGACGGTACCTTCCAGAACAAGACATAAAAAACGTAAAAAAGGAAAGATGTACAAGCTGGAGACTGCATTGCGACTAGTATAAAAAGAGGGCTATGGTCAAGATCGATAGTTCATTGGGACTACCAAGACCGAGCGAACAAGATGAATACTTTGAAAAAGACATCGTTCCAGTTTGGGGATTGTAAAAAAGCTGTATCTTTCTCTACTGGATGGATAAGACCCAGACATTGCGACGGAAAATGTCCGGAAGGAAACTGCGATTGTCCATGTGGTTACCATTGTAATTGCGTAACGGAGTTTGCAGACGAGTGCGATTGTGAGCCTTGCGATGGGACCGATGCTGTACGTTGTGATCTGAGCGATGCCGTAAAGCATCATGGGAACTTTGTTCTCACTACCCCTGTCATGGAAAGTGATGCTGTGCGTGTCAAACCTGAGGGATGCGAAAGCGATGCCGCTCGTCCTCTTGGACATTTTACTGGGTTTAAAGGGGAATGTCGACCTTCACGTTTACCTCCCTACGGATGTCATCCAGCCCTGAGCAAACTCCTACCCATGTCACTCAACCCTCATCGAAACGAACCTGTGAAAAACGAATATTCGTTTCCTGTGCGTTTGTCGGAATACTGCGACTTTGAAAATCGTCTTCAATCGTTCAAAGGAAAATGGCCAAAGTATCTGGGAGGACCGACCCCCGAAGAATTAGCCAGAGCCGGATTTTTCTACTTGGGCGAAGGAGATAAAGTCAGGTGCTTCAGTTGCGATGTGACACTTCACCACTGGGAACCGGAAGATTCGGCCTACGTAGAACATGCTCGATGGTCACCGAATTGTCATTACTTACCTTTAGTGGGACCGAGACATTGAAGTAACTTTTTTTACCATAATCATTTGTTCATGAATACTTTACAAGAGAACATTCGTGCTTTGCCTGTGGAGTTGAGAGAACGCATTTATCGAGAACTGGTCAAAATACAAGTGAAACGTAAAGAACAATTGCATCCGTTACGTCACCGGTGTTTGAACCACTGGTACCTGAAGGCTATACAAGGACTGATTCAATTGAAAGTGTTCCATTGGACAGACATTGATCAACGACCTCCTGGTTATAAAAAGGAATGGTTTGGTATGGACGATTTTATTTACTACATTGTAAACGTACTGCATCGAATTCCAGAGGAAGAGTTAACGAATTACCAACATCTTGAACACAATGTCAACTTGGTGAAAGAGGAAACTTCTGAACGAATTGTAATGTGTAGATTAGTGACTCAACGATTTAAATTCGACACTGAAGTGAAACCATGTTTGTGCAAAGAGTACATTTCTTGTGTCAGACCAAAGAGAATTTAGTATAACCTATTCATGGATACTTTACAAGAGAACATTCGTGCTTTGCCTGTGGAGTTGAGAGAACGCATTTACCGAGAGCTGGTGAAAATACAAGTCAAACGTAAAGAACAATTGCATCCGTTACGTCACCAGATCTTTAACCACTGGTACCTGAATGGTATAAGAGAACTGATTCGTCAGAAATTCTTTCAATGGTCAGACATTGTTCAAAACTTTGAGGTCGCTAATAATCGACATGTTCATGATTATGGTTACTTCGAGATTCACCTACAGCAATACATTGAGGAAGACAAGTTAAAGGATTACCAACATATTTTACGTGGAATCTACTTAGAGGAAGAGGAAACACCTAAACGAACTCTGACGTTTCGGTTACAGTATGCAAGATTTAGATTCCCTACTGGAGAACGAAGATCTCTGGCTAGAAAGTACGTGTATTGCATCCGAAAAAAAGAGAATATAAAAACAGGCTGTCATGCCACGGTTTATGTCACATGTCATCCAACAGATTCCGTGGAAGGAACTCAATGACCATATTCAAACCGTGGATCATTACCATCAATTATTACAAGAACTTTATCCATTCAATTTTGGACGACAAGTGGTGTGTGTCTTAGTGACTTGTTTTCTGGGATTTCGTTTACCAGCCGATTCTTTGTGGACTCTTTACGATCAGTACTTACCACCTCCATGGCCTTAAATGGTCACGAAAAACTCCTTTTGTTCAAAGCCTTGCGTTTTCATCTGGATACTTCTCGACCTCAACAGGAAAAAAAGATTCGTCAACTTTTAGCGACCCAAGACGTGTATGACGATGTGTGTGTAGCTTGTGACTTACACCCTCATTGGACAGATGTTCGTGATTGGAAAAAGGGGGGTTTTGAGGCTTGGACCCAAGAAGTGGCCCAGTATGCACAAGAGTTGTTCAAGGAAAAAAGTTACTTTTCAACCTGTGTTAGTGACGGTGCCAGAAGAACCCGTCACCGAGAACAACCACTCGCTTCAGGACAGGACTGTCATGGACATGCCTGAAAGGTCATTCCGGGAGGACACTTGTGTGACAATACCTCATGTAGAGACTGTAAGAACATTACACACTGTCCCTAGGACATCTTGGTTACCCAAAACATGTTGTACAGACACTTGTTTATATTTCACTTTGATTGTTTTGCTGTGTTTCATATTCCTGTACATCACTATTTGGGTTGTATGTATTTTTGTCTTTCGTGTTCATATTTGAAACATTCAATAAACGTGTTCTGAAAAAGTATATAAACTCTTGTCTTGTTTGTTTTTAGTGTCACAAGTGACATTTCTCACACCATGGCTACCTCTGCTGTCTCTGCTCCCTCTTCCTCTACTGTCAAAGTCATTGACGAACACTTAGATCGTGCCAGTTGGGAGGCTTTGTATCTTCGCCATCCCTTTAACATGCTCATTGCTGGACCTAGCGGTTCAGGCAAAACCGAATTCGTCAAACGTTTGATCGAACATAAACATCATTTGATCGATCGACCCCCTCAACGGATCGTGTGGTGTTACAAAGAGTGGCAATCGGCGTACAGCCTCTTGCGAGAAAGTCAAGGCGATTCCATCGTGTTTGTGGAAGGCATTCCTAAAGAAGACGATGGCATCGTCTCTGACTCCCGTCTAACCCATTTGGTCATTTTCGACGACATGTTAGGAGAAGACGAAGAAGAAATTAAATTGTGGTTTACGCGCAAAGGGCATCACCGTAATGCCAGTGTCGTTTACATCACCCAAAATTTGTTTCAACAAAGTAAAGCCCATCGCACCATCAGTCTCAATGCGCATTACGTGGTCTTGTTTAAAAGTCCTCGAGATAAATCGCAAGTGCAAGTCTTAGCCAAACAGTTAGGAACGCCTTGGCTGACTCAGGCGTACGACGATGCCACTCAAACGCCACACGCCTATTTACTCGTCGATTTGAAACCTACGACCCCCGAGGATTTGCGATTTCGTACCCACTTGTTTCACCACTGGTGCCAAGACGGAGGGCCTGTCCTGTACACGTCTCCGTCCTCGACTTCATTTCACTCCCCATGAAAAAAATCTATAAAAACCTCAGACCCTTTTTCGTCTGTCTCACACAGTGTGAACATGACGTCCCTTCAGTCGCATCTTCCCGTCAAATTGATTCGTGCCTTGTATGGCATCAGTCGAGAAAAAGATCCACAAACACGAGCCCGTGTCTTAGAAGCTAGTCTCAAAGAAGTCTTACGATGGTTCACGGTGACGGCACGTCAATTACTCCAAGGAATCATTCAGATTCCTCATCAAACCCAACGCTTTTTCGATCGAAACAAAGTCGCTTTGGTCCAACTGGCCGATCCCCGCATCGACACTCAAACCAAAAAACAAATCATTTTGAAACCTGGAGGGAGCGGTACTCTAGGAGGGGTCATCATTCGCTCACTCTTAAGATGGGATCCTAATGCCCCCAAAGTTATCCCCAAGACAAAAGTCCAACGAAGCCCCAAGAAGAAAAAGAAAAAGACCAGGTCCCCAAGAAGAATAACTTCTCCAGTGGCAGGACCCTCCTCTTACCAGACACCACCCCGAAAAAAGAAAAGAAGCCCCCAGAAAAAGAAACAGAGAAAAAGTCCCCAGAAAAAGAAAAGTCCACAGAAGAAAACTAGTCGCAAGAGAGGCACTTCGGCCAGGACGCAACCTTACACTCGCAAACCACGACCTGCCACGGCAGTGACTGCGTCTCCGGCATCCTCACGTTCATCCACTTCTCCGTTGATGACACCCAGAACTGAAGAGTACTTGGAGACGTTGATCACACCAAGAACATCTCCGTTGATGACCCCCAAAAGAACTTCCCCAGTGGCAGGACCCTCCAATTTAGTGGCAGTGGCTGCTGCTCACAAAGTACCTTCTCCCAAAATCAAAGTCCAAGAAAGATCGGGCATGTTACAAAGTTTACTGGATTTGTCCAAGCAAGAACTGGCTCGATTTAGTCCGTTGCGTACCCCTGCACGACGTGTCATGCCTGTCCTCAAACTGATAAAACGTAAAGACAATCAGTGGCGACGCGTTCCAGTATAAAAAGAGCCTGTGACCAAGTCGGGGTATCAGTGAACTTGTAAAAAAGATGTCACCTCCAAGAAGCCACAAAAGAAAGAGACAAAGGCAGACGCGTCATCCGACAAAGCGCTTAGCCAAGCATCGACATTACCCTAAGAAAAGACACAGTCGTTCCAAGAAAAAGAGGCGTCAACAAAGGGGAGGATTCCTTGGCGATTTTGGGAAAAACATTGTCACCTTTATGACAAAGCGATAGTCCCAAAAAAAGATAAAAGGGTGTGCGTTAAGTCATCGACGTTAGTGTCTGTTCGGTGAATGTCCCGGAACGCACAAGCAAAAATGTCACCCTCCAGAAAACCCCAAGGAAAGAAAAGGAAAGGACTGCCACCACGTTTAGCTAAACATGGGGACCTGTTATCTGTCCTGTCCAAAGCTTCTCCACCCCTACGAAAAAAACTCATTCAAACGGCCTCCAAAGAGGTCATCGATACCGTCTGCGAATGTTGTTTGAACGTTTTGAAAGGCACGATCCCTTTGTCCAAACACCAGAAACAATGCTTAGGCAAACATCGTCACGTTCTTCGCCAAATGGTTCGAAAAAAAATTCCCATTCGTCAAAAAAAGAAGATGTTGGTTCAACGTGGAGGCATTTTGCCTCTCTTGTTAGGCCCCATACTGAAAGGAGTCTTGGGAACCATGTTGGGAGGACTGATGGGAGCAAGATAAAAAGGCCTTCGAAAGTCCCAAGATCTCAGAATCGACCCCTGACAACCCCATGGAAGGACGAAAACTAGCTTTAGTGCCTTACAAACGATGGATGGAATACCATCGGTGGCAAGAACAACGCACCCCGCATTTACCTGCCAATCCCAATTTGAGCGAAATGTCCCAGTTACAACACGAATTGCAATCCTTGATGGATCGCCAAGATTTGTCCGAAACAGAAAAATCGCAAAAGTACGGTCAACTCTTGCAACGATTGCAACTCTTTCACCAGAAAGCTTTAGACGAAACAGCTTTACCCACTCTAAAAGATTTTAAGACCTTGATGAAAAGTCCAGCACCATCATCATCATTACCACCACCACTACCATCCCCATGGGTCACCAGAGATGCTACCCCACAAAGACCTGAGGAAGAAGAGATGCGCGAAGTGTTTCAAACACCGTCAGCAGCTCCCATTTCGAGTAAGATTGCAGCATCCTTGTTGACCCCGTCCCCCACACCCCAACGAGAAGAAATGAAAGCTTGGGTTAAAAAGATGATGTCCACGCCTCCTTCGACAGAAGTGAAAAAGAAAGAAGGGAAACCAGAAGCGAAAAAAGAAAAGAAAACCAAAGCCATTCCATTGCCACCTCCACCTCCATCACCACTACCTTCGACTTCTACCCCCGTAGCCCATCGGACACGTAAATCCGTTTCCAAACCACCCTTTCGACCCACCCAAAGTAGCATCACCGAAGAGTGGGTGACTTATTAACACAGCAAAAAAATGGAAAAAGTCTTAGCCAGCATTTACTACGATCCCTCGCATCCTGCAGGTTACGCAGGAGTTCAAAAATTGTATCGTGCTGCCAAAACTCGACTGAAAAGTCTCCGTTTACCTCAAGTGCAACGATGGTTACAAGAACAAGCTACCTACACTTTACACAAACCCATTCGACGCAAGTTTGCCAGAAGTCGCACCCGAGTGGAAGGCATCGATCATCAATGGCAAGCCGATTTAGCCGATGTCTCTCATTTGGCCAGCTACAATCGCGGCTACAAATATTTGTTTTGTGTCATCGACGTCTTTTCCAAATTTGCCTGGGTCGTGCCCTTGACTTCCAAATCGAGCAGCGAGTTAGTGCGAGCCCTGCAACGGGTGTTGAAACAAAGCGGTCGTCGCCCTCTTCGATGGCAAACGGACAAAGGCACCGAATTTCTGAACCAAGCTTTCCAAAAAGAATTAAAGAAACGTGACATTCATTTTTTTACCACCGAGAATCCCGAAACCAAAGCCAGCATCGTGGAACGTTTTCAACGTACTTTGAAAGAACGCATGTGGAAATATTTTACGCATCACCACACTCTGAAGTACATCGACATCTTACCGCACCTGGTGCAAGCGTACAACCAATCTTACCATCGAAGCATCGGACGTGCCCCGCAAGAAGTGACTCCCGACAACGAAGTGCTGGTGTTTGAGCGTCTGTTTGGTACGTCCCCGACGAGGGCTGTCCCCAAGAAAAGTGGAGAGTTGACCGTAGGAGATTGGGTGCGCATTGGCAAAACCAAACGCACTTTCGACAAAGGTTACTTACCTAACTGGACGACCGAATTGTTTCGCGTCACTGGACGAGTGCATGGCCGTCATCCTGCCGTCTATAAATTGGAAGACATGAACGGAGAAGTACTCAAAGGAACGTTTTATTTGCCCGAGTTACAACGTGTCACCAAAAAAGAAGACGACGTGTACGACATCGAAAGCATTCTCGAACGCAGAACCCGTAAAGTGGGCAAACGACGTGTCAAAGAAGTCAAAGTACGTTGGAAAGGATATCCACCCAGTTTCGATTCTTGGATCGACGCTTCGCAAGTCATCGACTATAAAAAGAAGAAGTGACCATCATGCCCTTTCACACAGCAGACGCAGCTACGTCGACCAGTCCTTCTTCCCCTAGTTCTTCTGTGCAAGATTTACAAAAACAACCCTTGTGGGTGTGGTGTGGAGAACGTGTGCCTAAAACGCAAATCGTCTTTTTCTGCCAAATCTTCGTGGTGTATTGTGTCATCGGGGCAGCCATCGCCAATTTGAGTTTGCAACAAGGAGACAAACAATTGTGGACCATTTTATTGAGCAGTTGCATCGGTTACCTGCTTCCCAATCCCTCCCTGAAATTCTCCTCGAACGGAAACGTTGTGTCCAGTGCCAGTGCCAGTCACCACTCCAACCACAACCAGAACCCCATTTTGGGCGGAGACACGCCTCTGACGTCCACTAATATTCCCTCGGACAGCCACAGAACTCTGGAATTATGAGTCACCAAAATCAATTTTACTTAACCTTACCCAGTGACAGTTCCATGGAGGTGTTTCCCCACAACACGTTGTGCTGTTACACGGCCAAATTACCTCAGGCCATCCCCTTAGATCACGAAGCCCATTGGGAAGTGGCTTTAGTGGAAATCATTCACCCAACCCAAGTCCTCAATGTCCTTCCCAATCAAAATTTTTTTCATGTGGAAGTTCATGACGAGTCATTGCAACAGGAGTTGAATAAGAAAGTCATATATGACAATAAAACCTATAATGAGAAAACTCAAAAGTGGACCTACCACTTTTTCATTTCCCCAGGCTATTATTTCAGTGGTCAACATTTGGTCAGCACCATAGCCTCCAGGTTTAATGCCGTGTTTCTGAAAGCTTTGGAGCATGTTAACAAAAGTGTCACCATGGAGTACCACAAAGTAGCTCGTCGCTTCTGGATGAAATTTGAGCGGAGTAAAATCATGTCCATTTTATTTTGTCCTGAATTGTTTGACATGTTGGGCGGAGACATGAACCTGAGAATGAACATACTCAAGAACAACGAATTACCCATCGTTTACGACAACGAGTCTTTTAGCAAGTTATTTCGTACCCCAGTAGAACTGAACCAAGGACTGAATTTGATGTTCGTGTACTCCGATGTGGTGGAGTATAACGTGGTGGGACACACCTCCGTACCGTTACTGCGTGTCATTCCTTTCAAAGTGGATTCTGCCACGCTCGCTGACGAGGAAGGTGGAAACACTTACCACGTCCACCGCGAATTTGTCCATCCTCACTATTTGCCCGTCAGCAAGTCGTATTTGGACACGGTCAACATTACTATAAAAGGAGATCTGGGACAAAATATTCCATTTACCAAAGGAAAAGTCACGGTGAAACTCCATTTTCGAAAACGGTTCTCTCACGATTCGTAAGTAAGTCATGTATCCAGTGTACCAAGGGGTTGCACGACAGCGAGGACACGGTTTAGGAGACATGTTAAAATCGGCCTTTCGTTCGGTGGCCCCGGTGTTGAAACCGATGGTGACACGCGGATTGCACGCCTTGAAAGATGCCGCACTGACGCAAGGCAAAGAATTTCTCCAAAATGTCATCATCGACAAACAAAACCCTAAAGAAGCCTTCATGAGGGCAGGCAAAAATGTCCTGCTGCAAACGGGTAAAGACATTTTAGGCCGACGAGACACACCTATAAATGCCCTGCACGCTACCGAGTCAGGCATTCAGCAAGGACAAGGCAGAAAGAGACGACGAAGAAAACACCCTTTCACCAGACTTCAAGCTAGAAAAACCAAGAAAAGAAGAACCGTTCGAGACTTAGACGTTTTCGATTATTGAGACACAGAAAAAAATGATGCACCGAGAGTCATGTGCTTGTTCCAAGACGGAACTGGATATGTTTGCCATGCCCCCCACCATGATGACGATGCAAGAATCCCAGTGGGTGGAATTTCATCCCGTCTCCTCTTTGACGGATTCCGCTCCCATCGAGTTCGAAATCAAAGGACAACCCGAAGATTACATCGATCTGAATAGCAGTTACCTGTATTTGAAAGTCAAAGTGATCAAAACTGACAACACCAATCCTGGAGCCAATGATAGGGTAGCGCCCGTCAACAATTTCATGCATTCCTTGTTCAGCGAAGTGGACTTGTACTTGAATAACAAACTGGTCAGCAGCAGCATGGATACTTACCCATATCGTGCCTACTTGGAAAATCTCTTGACGTACGGAAAAGAAGCCAAGAATACTCATCTGGATGCTTGCGTGGTATGGAAACCTGACACGGCAGGTGCAGGCACGTTTAGCGACACAGCCCTGACAGAAGATGACAATCCTCACAATGTGGGGTTTAACACACGTAGAACTAAAATTTTGCAAGGACGTAGTTTAGAACTGATGGATCGTTTGCATTTGGACATGTGGTTACAAGAAAAGTATTTACTGAACGGAGTGGATATTCGCCTGAGACTGAATCGTAGCACTGCCGCTTTCCATTTGATGGCCCATGCCAACGAATACAAAACTGTTATCCAAGAAGCCAGACTTTACGTACGCCGTGTGGAAGTGTTACCTAAAGTGGGAAACGACATCAGTCAGACGTTGAGCAGAACGACCGCCAAGTATCCAATACGACGTGTGGAAGTGAAAACGTTCACCATTCCTGTTGGACAGCGATCCATGATCGAAGATCATCTGTTCCAAGGACAGTTACCCAAGCGTTTGATCGTTGGTATCGTCAGGAATTCAGCTTTCAATGGACTTCACAACGAAAATCCTTTTGAGTTTCGACACTCTAGCGTGTCCAAAATCGAAGTCAGTCGCGACGGCAAGACCTTGTGTACACGACCCTTTGAGCCTAACTTTGCCCAGAACAATTACTTGAGATCGTACTTGTCCCTGTACGAAGCCACCGGACAGTTAGGAACCAATACCAGTCACGGTATTACGTACGAAGATTATGCAGGAGGCTACGCTTTGTGGGCTTTCGATTTCACTCCAGACCAAGGCAGCGACGAGGGACATTTCCACCCTATAAAATCTGGTCAGATTCGTGTGGAAATTCAGTTTGCAAATCGAGACCCTGCTGATCCAACGTTGAACGTCATCCTGTATGCAGAATTTGACAATACGATAGAAATCAACAGTTTGAGAGAAGTCATTCTAGATTACTAGAAGCCATGGAAGACTGTTATCCCTCTTTACCTAGTGAAGAAACTTTGGACATGAAATGTGAGGAGACCGTGGAAGGAGAATCCCAAGACAAAGACGAAGAAATTGTCATGATGAAGTCGAGATGGCCAGAACAAGAAGCCCATTTAGTCTCCTGTTTTGCTACAGTCCTGGCAGATATAATGAAAGAATTGATCAAGAAAGAGTGTTATGGATGTCACAACGATCATCCCAGTCAAATTCAACACGACAAATGTCTGATGTTGAGTCAAGAAGAAAAGTTGGACGAATATCTGGACGAAGCTTGGGGTCACATCGAGATAGAATTCGTGTTGAACGAGTGGTATAAAGGGTTGGATAAACATTCTTCTCCTCCATTAACGTCTCTGGAGTGCCGTCGCATCGAATCTCTCTTGGACCAGAGTAAGAAGTCGGATCTAAACGCCTCTTACTTGTCAGACATTTTCAAGCAAAAAGTCAGGATCGAATTGATGACTTATCATTACCTGTGAAGAAGAAAAAAACACAAATCAATGGATACCTGGGAACTTTATTACCTTTTGAACCATAGTTCGTATACGGCTTCTTGGAATCCTGTCGTCTGTGCTAAAGATGAACTCCCTCATCGCAAACCTAAAGACCATCAAGCTTACGTGATCAACACGGACGAAAGTCATCTCCCAGGAACCCACTGGGTAGCCGTCTACTTTCCTCAAGAAGGATGTGTGGAATATTTCGATTCGTACGGATTGCCCCCTTTGGAAGACGATATCATCGACTTTATGAGAAGAAATGCTCAAACCACCCGATTCAATAACGTGAAATTACAAGGCACAGATTCCTTGGTGTGTGGACAGTACTGTGTGTATTTTCTGCATCATCGCAGCCTGGGCTATTCCTTAGAACATTTAGTGACTCATTTCGATCCTCGTTCTTCTGCTAGAAACGATGTGAAAGTAGATCGATGGTTTTGTGACCATTATGCTTATCTTTTGTCTCAAGCTAGGAAACGTAGTGTCCATCAATGGCCTAATGATTTCCAACAGTGGAAATCACAATTTCATTCACAACGTTGTCAGCCCTGTTCAAAAAATAGTTAGTATTTGAAGAAAAAAATGTTTGTGATTAGAAAAAGGTTGTTAGATGTTATAGTGTTGGATTATTGTTAAAAATGTTAGAAATGTTGTTGTTTAGTGATAAGTGATTTTTGAATAAAAATGTTGTGTTTTGAAAAAAATGCCTTTGTGGTTTGTTTAGCTATAAGAATATTGGATTGATGCTCTTTCATTTCTTACTATCCCTCTCATGAACGTTGCGGCTCGAAAACCGTGTGGGGGATGTTTTCCTTCACGTCCGCGCTTTCACTATAATAACCGGGGTTGTTTCCAGTCTAACCATCCATTGTCGACTCATCCTCCTAAGAAGATGTGCTCCAAACTAGCTAAGCTCAACGAAGCCTACGTGAATTTGCATAGGGTCAGACACAGTCTGATACCGAAGCCAGAAGAAATAGAGAATGTGAGAATGTTAAAAATCACTGAAGACCTAATAGAAGAGCTCTTCAGAGAAGAAGTGAACAGGGAAAAAGAAGAATGGACAGAGAAGTACAGACTTCAAAAACAGCAGCAACAGCAACAACAAGAACAGCAGCAGCAGCAACCTGAACCTGACAGAGGCTTTGTCGATTGCCGTATCGACACCAAAGAGTTCTTCTTCTCTTTCCGAAGAAGCAGACCTATTGCCAGAAAGTCTATCCTCAGAGGACATCGCATTCTTAGAAACTAAAAAAGAATGCCATAGCAAAACAAAAAACAGCCCTTTTCAGGGCTACCCAATACTCTAGAAAAGAAATAACGATCCATTTGCCAATGTGTGTGTAGGTAGAGTAGTGTGTATATAAACACTAACTCTTTATTGATAGTGAGAGTGTATGTGTTTGTAAGTGAAAAAATAGATTGATGTGTATAGTAGATTAAAATGATGTTAGTTTGTTTGTTTGGGGTGATTGAGGTGTATATTTGGGGTTAGATTGGATTGCCTTGCGTATGTGGATAGTCAATTGAAGTGATGGGTAGCATAAAAACGTGAGCGAGTGTTTCTTTTAGGTCCGCGCGTTGTTGTTGTTTTTTGGTCATGATCTAGGTAAGATGGATTTTATGTTTTTAGGGGATGTTTTCGTTCACGTCCGCGCTTTCAGTATAAATTGAAACTCGTTCGGCAGTCCAGCTACCCTTGTTGATTGATCAACACCAAATATGAACACGAGACTTGAGAAACTGTTGGAGCTTCATGTGCATCTGGAATATGCCAGGCGCATATTAAATGAACTGGCCGCGGAAGCCATTGTCGAGGAGGGAAGGATAAGAGAGGAGGAAAGAAGAAAAAAAGAAGAAGAAGAAGAAAGAAGATATAAAGAGGAAAGAAGAAACAAAGAAGAGGAGGAGGAAAAGGAGAGAAGAAATTTCAAAATCCCAGAGAGTGAAAATTGGGATTCTGAAGCGACATATCCTGCCTCTGCTCTCTCCCCCAAAAAGGTAAAAAGTAACTGGGGGATAAGATGTGTATGTGGCGCCAGGCCTGGAAGGTGCCACCATTAACCAGGTGCCCATGAAGTTCCAAACAAAACAGCCCTTTTCAGGGCTACCCAATACTCTAGAAAAGAAATAACGATCCATTTGCCAATGTGTGTAGGTAGAGTAGTGTGAAAATAAACACTAACTCTTTATTAATAGTGGAAGTGTATGTGTTTGTGAGTTTGTGTTTGTAAATGATGAAGTAGGTTGGTGTGAATAGTAGATTATGGGTTTCTTTATTGTTTCTTAGAGTATGTGGAGAGTATAGTTAGGGTTTGATTATATGAAATGAGAAAAGTGGGGATGTTTTCCTTCACGTCCGCACGTTGTTAGGTTATGATATAGGTAAGATCCATTTTATGTTTTAGGGGATGTTTTCCATCACGTCCGCGCTTTTTGTATAAGAACCCACAGTATTCGTGGTTCAAACCATTCTGCAAAGAATAAAAAAGAAGATGGCTTCAAACCACCTTAACAAAATGGAAAAATTGCAAAACGTCATGGACAATTTAGGAATGTTTGAGCAAATGTTGGTTAACCTAAACGAGGATCACTACTCATATAGTCCCCATAGAGTGAAGATGGAGATAAACAATTTACGAAAAATGAAGGTAATCATCAGTGATCTGTTAAAAGAAATAAAGGAGGAAAAGGAGGATGAAGAGGAAAGGATAAGGATGAGAGAATGGAATGAAAAAATTGAAAAAGAAGAAGAAAATGAAAAGAGGAAGAAAGAAGAGGAGGAAGAGAAGAAGAAAGAAGAGGAGGAGGAGAAGAAAAAAAAGAAAGAGAAGAAGAGTGTAGGAGATAAAATAAGAAGTTGGTGGAGGAAAAGAAGAAATTAGAAGAAGAAGAAGAAAACCCAAAGGCCCTTTTCAGGGCCAGCCATATTTCTCGAAAAGAGATAGTCTTTGAATTGCCTACCCCTTTTTTATTTTTTAAAAAAAAAATCCCATGTTAAATTCCCCTTGTCCGTAGATTGTCCCACGATTTATTCCCATGTTAAATTCCCCTTGTCCGTAGATTGTCCCACGATTTATTCCCATGTTAAATTCCCCTTGTCCGTAGATTGTCCCACGATTTATTCCCATGTTAAATTCCCCTTGTCCGTAGATTGTCCCACGATTTTTCGCCATGTTAAATTTCCATTGTCCGTAGATTGTCCCAAAGGGTTCTGTAATGCTAATTCCCATTGTCCGTAGGGTATCCCCATATACTACTTGGAATAAACTTTGTATTGCTCTTTTATTGTATATTAAGTTGATCTTACATTTGACTTAAAGGCATTGTTTAATGTAAATTGTATGAATACTAAAAATAAATCGTCTCTTTTTTTGCTTTTCAGCTGATAACTTGTTATGGACGCATCATGGATACTTTGATTTAAGACTTTAACTCCTTGCCCATTAATTAAATGTATTTTCTTCGAAGAAGGAGTTGCAATAAGGAAACGGCGACAAACTAAATAGAATCAACAGGATACGTAGTTTTAAAACTAATTTATAAATATTTGTTTTCATTGAACTCTTTCGAATTCTTAATAGTAACAAATATATGCAAGTGTACACGTTTCTGCCAATTTAATAGTTGATTGCCTTTTCAAGATCGTTCAAGTGCAATGTTAGTTGAATGCGGCTGCAAGTTATTTCACTTATCAGATCAACAGTCAAACATATTACACAACCAATAGTCATAGTTTTTACTGGAGGTAATGTTATTATTGACTACGACGCTGTTGATAATAATAATAATAATAATAATAATAATTATTATTATTATTAATTATTAGTATTAGTAGTAGTAGTTGTTGTAGTAGTAGTAGAAGTATGTTCTAGTAATGCAGAGGGCGCGAGAAATGTAAATTTTTAGGTGACAGGAAGGATAATTAAATATATTAAAATAGACGGTACAAACAAATTACAAGCATTATTACTAATGGAGTTTGAATGACAGGACATGGATCTCGATCTCCCCCTCTCTCTCTCTCTCTCTCTCTCAAACTTGTCAGTTAATATCATGTTGCACGGACATTCCTTTTCTGTGTTGTGTTGCATCCACTCAACATCGAGTTATTGTGAATAGTCTCTATACATGAAAGACAGAAATTATCAGATTATCTATCCATCAACTGTATTTTATTCACAATTCTCATTGATAAAATCGTGATCACTATGTACTTTCGCCCCATGTATCTCCTCTAAGAAGAATGAAGTTCTGGAGCCACATATCGGAAGGAAGTTTGATTTGTGTTTGATATTAGGTACGATAGATAAATTCCAAAACTTGACTAGACAAATATTATCTGAATATAACTTCAAAATTTACGAAATACAAGCGGTGTTTACCGTGGTGTTATACCACATTTTGGGAGGTTTGGTTGACAAATATCCGGTTATATATGTGAAAAATAGACACCCCAGATGAAATACACACCACGAAAAAAAGCTTTGGACGACGTTTCGAAAAGTAATTAAATGTCTGATCTTTTCATTTTTTAGTATCATTACAACGTGTTGATTACAATATGAAAAAATTATCTGGTGGTAATAACAAGAACATACTCTTTACTGAATTTTGAAGCACTGAATACGGAGAACATGTACACGCCATTGCCGGCAGCAGTATGTTTGATAGAGTTATTTTGTTGTGACCATGTTGCTGATCGTGAATTTATTGTGTCTACAGCGTTGATGATACGCGAACGAATTATGCCTGATTCAGTCGTTCTCATTGTTTCAATGATGTCATTGATTCCACTGGTAATATCTGCGAGAGTTTTGTTAATCGCTGTGATTGACATTTCAGTGTTGGTATATTCGCTAGCAAATTGGATGATCCTATTTTTCATTTCGGCTAGTGTTACGTCGTCAACCATCGGACTTCCAAAGAAATCATCGGTGATTTTCTCAAGGTTTAGAAAGTCTTTACGAATTTTTTTTTATACATATTAACATGAACATCATACTCAGCTCGCAACGTGGTTAATGTATCACTAACTGTGGTGCCGCTGTTGTCCACGTAGTTCTTAGTTGCGGCGTTATCGTCAGACACTTGTTCTCTTTAAAAAAAAAAAAACAATTTTATTTCCATTATGTTGAGTTCACCGGTCATTGTATCACCGGTTTTAGAAATATTCTTATTGATCTCGTTTCTGATCGTTACAATTAATATGCTGGAGTCTCCGATTTTTTCGGCATCAGTAAATGCTGGGATATTATCGATGGTATCACCTAATACTTATTGGACAATATACAGCCATCTAATATTGCTTGTCTTTAGCCTTCCATATTGATCCTGAAAAACAACAATTTCATCGTTGCCAACCCCAGTGAGGTTCATAAGTTCAGCAAGCTCATCGTTAGTCGCATATTTTAACATCAGGACCAGCTTTCTTAACGGTAGAAGATCTTCCATAACTATCTACCATTATAAACTTAGAGTTGTTTAAAACGTCTACTGGTATATTAGTGCACGATTTTATGCAGTGGTTCTAGTGACCCTGATATAGCATCGAGTACAGCAAGTGCTTCTGGCCGGCATATAGGTGGAACTGTCAATGTCTGTGCTGGTAATGTTGAATACCAGATTAATCTGTTTGCAGATCCACTGATATATTTTTAAAATTCTTTTGGTGGCGCAAATTGATACGAATCAAAATAAACTATGTGGATCAACAGCATATGCAAACCAATGAGTTCTAGGGCGAAAACATCCATCAGATTAACGATACCAGTTTCGATGTTATTTGGCTGTTTTGGTATTTGATCGCGCATGAAAACTCTTATAAAATTTTGATGTTTAATAGACTAGCAGCATCAAGTAAATCAAAATCTGAGCTGGGATGTTTTGGCGAAACGTTCCAGGTAGTCTCAGATCCCGACCGTACCACGAATGGGGTGGGGGGCCTGGCAGTCTTAGACGTCGCCCCGTTTTCCTTTGATAGTTTTGATAATTCCACCTTAGCAGCACCACCACAGCACCCCCAGCGGGGCGCCATATTGCATTGTTGTCCACTCCAGGTCCGTGTTTGTACAAATACCTATCACTCAAAAACGCCTATAATGGCTTCCCTCACCTGCATAATAATCCTAATATTAATCTCATACACACAGAGAATAATTTAGCTGTGTATTTGTTGTTGACATAAAATGAAATAAAAAAAATAAAAAGGTCAAGCAGGTGAAGCAGAAATGAACTCAACTTTGGACAAGGTCAAGTCCAGCATACAATGTTACATTACAGTAGGATGCAATGAAATAAAACATTTTAATACTAACAAACAATTAAATTAAATATACATAACAGCGTGCGTGTTAAACAATGATTGGAAATAATCATATCATATGTGCATGTTATCCCGTGTGTCCGAAGCTATACGTCCCTGGTAAGATTCTCCTTTTCTTCCTTGACTCATTAACAATTTCATAAAATACCGTTTATGGCAATTAATTGGATCAGCCACAAAAGAATGTCATCCCATCATTTCAATTTATATTTTGTTTGAGGGAATGTTTCCTGAAGATCATCTTTACGCAAATAAAAATTCAGTTTATGAAACTGTTCCTTTATGTAATTTTATTATATCAACAACGTAATGGCTAACAAATGTGTTTCCATTTATTTCATTGCCATAAAGTATTAGTCAATTTACGAGTATTTTTATAACTTAATAAATACTTCTGAACATTTTTATACTCATCTCTATACACACACAACTTGAAAAGCATAATTATATACGCTTATGTTCCAACCCAATTATTTGATATAATTTGTCCTTTTGAATCTGCCGTATCATCCGTCATGCAAGCTCTATATCGCACAGTTAAAAACTAAAATCTCGGTATGAAGTCATATTTAGACGCGCACAAAGTTTGATAATTCTCCATCTCCATGTGCCTATCCATGTTGTTAGAAATATCATTATGGGTGTATGAAAGATGTGCCGGTTCATGTTGTTAGAAATATCATTATGGGTGTATGAAAGATGTGCCGGTTCATGTTGTTAGCAATATCGTCATGGGTACATGAAAGATGTGCCGGTTCATGTTGTTAGAAATATCGTTATGGGTACATGAAAGATGTGCCGGTTCATGTTGTTAGAAATATCATTATGGGTACATGAAGGATGTGCCGGTTCATGTTGTTAGAAATATCATTATGGGTACATGAAAGATGTGCCGGTTCATGTTGTTAGAAATATCGTTATGGGTACATGAAAGATGTGCCGGTTCATGTTGTTAGAAATATCGTTATGGGTACATGAAAGATGTGCCGGTTCATGTTGTTAGAAATATCGTTATGGGTACATGAAAGATGTGCCAGTCCATGTTGTTAGAGATGTCGTTAGGGGCATAGGAAAGATATGTGTTTCCATGGGGTTAGAGATGCTACCAGGGGTACAGGGATGGAGGGTGGGCCCATGGGGTTAGAAATGTCATTAAGGCTATATGAGAGGTGTACGGGTCCATATGGTTAGAGATGTCTTTGGAGGTCTGGTTTTGAAATGTCATTAGGGATATAGAAAAAGAGGGAATGGAGATGGCTTCTCCTGGAAAATTTAAATGAAGAAAATGCTATGTCATTCTATTTCCTAGCTAAATGCTACATTGCATTGTATTATATTAATTAAATTTATGTGTTTTAGCCATTTAGGTTGTCACCTAACTTCTTACACACGACACATTTGTATTTAATAGTAGCTCCCACTTTTTAACGCAAAGTTAAATTTGAAACCTTGATGATTCAGCAAATGTTATGTTATAAATCTATATAAGCTCTAAAGATACGTATTTCGCTTGTCTTATCTGATATATTTTTGTTGACTCCTTGAGCAGAAGAACCAGTGAAAATGAGTAAGAAAACCCATACGGCTATATAGAGGACGCCGAAACCGACCTAGGTAGGACTAGTTAGTATTAATATTTTTTTTAATCAGTTGATTTTATTATGGACATTGTATCTTCCTCTCTCACTAAATATTCCACTCTGTGAATTGCATATACTGTCGAATTTCTAAGCATTATTAGAGAGAACCTAAAGTGTGATGATTTAAATTTCACATGCATTTGTTTTCAACCAATTTAAGTTAACTGTTACATGTGACATAAATATAAATGTTATAGGTGTTACGAACTTGATTTTACATTTACATGGACCAGCAAATAAACATGTCAATCCGCTGCCAGCTTAAGTTAACTTTTAAACTGAATGGCAGCTATAAATGTCAAATCTGAATATTTTTCTTTGTAGTTAATCCATTAACATAATGGATAGTCAGAATTACGCAAGATACAATTCGTTCAAATACCTATCTTAGCTTCTCATGGGAGTATGTGGTGTCGAATTGTATTATTTTTGTATGTCATGTTGTAAAATATTTAATATAAATAATGTATCAAAAGTTTAATATTAACTGCACAAATATAAATAAAAGCAGACGTCTCACGTATTCATGTTCACTATCATTGTCTGTACTTCATAGGAACACAAGCATGAAAAATTTCTGGGGTGACATACATAAAAAAGATACATTATTTAAAGGAACATATTTTTCAAGTGATGCACAGGACTCTCCTCTTGATGCCTTACATAGAGTTTTGTTATTTTCTTAGTATGCATCCAATAGTTCAAAGTTTGATATCATGTTGAAGAAAACGTAATTCATCTTAATAATTGGTGATGATATTTATGACAAATATTCTCACGCTCGAGGGAAAAATCACATGTTCCTAATGTTCTTGTCATCCTGTATCAGACACTTGCCATAATTTTCATCTTGGGCATACTTGACACTAACAATCTGTGTCAAGTATAATATATTATATAATACTTCCGACTTGTTGTTGCCTCGACTTCACTTGCAAAGATTTAGGGAGGGGGATGTCCACCTCCATTGCACGCGCGCTGGTGGCTGATGAGCCCAATACGTGACTGGCACATACGCCCACAGAGGCTGCAGGGGAATGTCTGAGTTGTGGTGGGTGCTGCCGATGGTTCCCAGTTTTTTCTTCACCATATTTTTTCCTCCAAGCTGGCCCATCTGTTTTGTTCAAAAGTGGTAGTGTCCCGCTGAACTGTACGGCGCCAGCTTTCACGGTTAGCAGCTTGTGATGCCCATTGGTGGTGATCGATGCCACAAGTGGTGAGTTTTTTTTTTCCAAGGAGTCTTGAAATCTCTTTCGAGGTGCCCCTCTATCACGGTGACCAGTGGACAGCTCACCATACAGTGCGATCTTTGGAAGGCAATTTTCCTCCATCTCGGACACGTGCACTGTCCAGCGTTGGTGACACCTGCTCGTTTGAGGACTTCAGTATTGGTGACATAGTCACTCCAGTGGATGTTGAGGATAGAGCGGAGGCAGTGCTGATAGAAGTGTTCAAGGAGGCAGAGGTGGCGGCTGTATGTGACCTAGGATTTGGCGCAATATAAGAGGGTGGTCAGTACGACTGCTCTGTAGACTCTGATCTTTGTATCTCTCTTGAGACTGGCGTTGTACCACACTCATTTATAGAGTCTGGCGAAGGCACTGTTTGCCTTGGCCAGTCTGTTGTCTATTTCTTTGTCCATCTTGACATCACAGGAGATCACACGGCCCAGATTGGATAACTGGAAGACTACATTCAGCTCTGTCTGATCAATGAAAATGCTTGGTGGCCGGTACTCTTCCATGGGAGCAGGCTGGTGAAGTACCTCAGTTTTCTTTAGCCTGACCTCAAGACCAAACAACTGGCAAGCTTCTGCAAAGCACGATGTTACGCGCTGTAAGGCGGCTTCTGTGTGGGTAGCAAGGGCGGTGGCGTCTGCAAAGAGAAGTTCTCTAATCAGCTTTTCCAAGGTCTTGTCTTGGTGTGGGCCTGAAGTCGCCCTAAGTTGAAGAGGTTGTCATCAGTACGAAATTGGATATAGATGCCATCTTTATCATCAAGGTATTCTGTTGCTTTTTGGAGCATCATGCTGAAGAAGACTGAGAACAGAGTGGGGGCTAAAACGCAGACCAAGACCGAGCTGGACTTCATGTAGATGGATTACCATGGTCAGGAACTTTGGAGGACAGCCAAGCTTTTCAAGGAATTTCCAGTCCAGTTTTGCTCACTGTGTCAAATCCATTCATAAGGTCAACAAATGTGATGTACAGTCCTTTGTTTTGTTCTTAGGCATTTATCCTAGATCTGTCTCAGGATGAACCCCATGTCAGTTATTATCCTACTCGCTCTGAAGCATGTTCTTCTGCAACGGTGGGCACCAGTATGTTCAGCAATACTCTAGCAAGGATTTTGCCTGCAATGGAGAGCAGAGTTATCCCATGGTAGTTTGAGCAGTCAGACGTTTCCTCCTTGTTTTTTGTACAAAGTGATGATGACTGCATCTAGGAGGTACTGTGGAAGTTTCCCTCGCTCCCAGCAGCAAACGAAGAACTCTTGGAGTTTGGTGTACAATGCTGGGCCTCCTCTCTTCCTTATCTCTGGTGGGATACCATTTTTCCTGCAGCCTTTCCAGTCTTCAGATGTTTATGGCTTGTACAGTCTCTTGCAGTGTAGTTGCCTCGTCGAGTTCCAACTTTGGTGGCTGTTTTGGGATGCGGACAATAGCAGTCTCTTGGACTGTGCAGCTAGTGCTGAAGAGGGTGGAAATGGTCTGACCAGCGGTTCAGGATAGATAACCTGTCAGTGAGTAGCTCTTGGCCATCTGCACTACGTAGGAGGCTCTGTATTTGGAAGGAAGGACCATACACTGCTTTCAACGCTTCATAGAACCTCTTGTAATCACCAGCATCAGCATACAGCTGGGTTATTTCTGCAAGCTTTGTCCACCATTCATTTTTTATGTCTCGGAGACTGCACTGGAGGGAGCTGCAGTTAAGGCGGAAGGCTGCTTTCTTCTGTGGACAGGATCGTTGAGCGAGGTGGGCTTGGTATGCTGATCTCTTTTTGGCAAGCAGTTCTTGGATTTCTTGGTTTTTTATCACACCAGTCTTTGTTTTTCTTAGTGGTGAATCCAAGTATTTCTTCTGAGGTTTGCATAATGGCAGCCTTGATGTGATTCCACATCTTGTCCGGAGGTAGATCTGGTGGAAAATTAGATTCTTCTCTAGACTGCACGCTCTCTTGAAAATCTACATTGACGTCTGCAGACAACAGGTTTTTGATCAGGAGCATCCTTCTCAGGGTGCCTCTTTGTTGTCTGGGCCTGGGCTTTAAGTGGAGGTTGAGCTTGCATCAGACAAGACGATGATCTGTGTGGCACTGTACACAGGGCATCAATCTGATGTATTACGATGTAATCGATCAGGCGCCAGTGTTTTGATCTAGGATGCATCCAGGTCATTTTCAGGCTGTCTTTCTGCTGAAATAAGGTGTTTATGATAGTGAGCTGTAGTTCTGTGCCAAATTCAAGAAGCAGGCGCCCATTGTCATTGCAGCCACCAATGTCATGTTTTCCAAGAAACACTGTCCAGACTTCTGAGTCTCAGCCCACTCTGGCATTGAAATCTCTGAGGATGATTATTTTGTCGCTCTCTGGGATGCTCTTGATAGGTCTGCGCAGGTCAGCGTAGAATTTATCCTTTTCAGAAGGATCTGTCTGGAGTATTGATGCATATACACTGAAGAGTGTGACGTGTTGTTGGTTCCCTAACGGGAGACGGATGGACATGATGCAGTCAGTGTGACCAGTGGGAAGGTTTGGTGATTGAGTCCTTGACCATGAAACCGACTCCTGAAAGTTGTTTTTCAGTCGTTGGTTTTACTGACCAGTACAGGGTTATCCAGCGCAGAGTTCACTCAGACTTCCCTCCTATGAAAGGCGGACTTCTCTAAGAGCAGCAATGTCAGCATCAAGGCGAGAGAGTTCGTGTACAATTAAGGCAGAGCGTCCTTGTGGTCTGTTGCTTTCGGTTGAGTCTAGCATTCTTCTGATGTTCTAACAAGCAAGTTTTAGTCTTTTCCCACGATGTGAGGCAGGTGGGGCCTGCCTCGTTTTATTCTGTTACGTTTCAACCACGTTAGAAGATGCTCATTGGCTGTGGCAGGCCAACTGGTGGGGGGAGGAGGTAAGGAGACGAGCTTTGGTTAGGCCACCTTTTCTAGGCCCCTTTTCATGCTGAGCAAGCAGTGATGTCCCTAGAAAAGGCTGCTTGGTCACTCAGGTTGCTACCTAGTGAAGGTGTCGTCTCTGGATCAACATCAGATGGCCAAAGGTCTAGGTTGCTTGCATGCAGGATTGGGACTGCATCTTCCAGTGGCATCTTTCACCTTCCACGTTCGCCTCTTTCCCATCACTGCAGGGTTTGATAGTCATACAGATATAGGGGTAGACGTAGACAGTAGACAGTTCCTTCATGCCTGTGCAATGGAGCTTTTAGGTGGAATGCAGTCTGCACAAACAAACCCCACCCTTTAAACCTGGGGTACATCTGCCATGGCCCAGCATATGTATTATATACATATATTTTTTTCAGTAACTAATCTTTCTTGCTAAATTCATGTTAATTTAATGTGAAGTATGCACATTTTGCAACTTAAATACATCTTGTATATGTCCTTTGAATAATTCACTTGACATACGATTTTAATATCCATATATGTAACATTCAGGATTATAGTGCAGTTTCTTCTTTCTCTTCAACAGCTTGTTGAACAATGAAAGTTATCTCATGCTTTGGAGATGTGACAATGATGAGAATGAATATGACCGTGTCAATCGCAATGCATGGAAGCAAAAATCTACATTTGTCCTTTAAAGAAGTCTGATTAAAAACCATAATCTGCTAATTCATTTAATATTTTAATTATGCTTTTTCTGAGTGTTTGGTGTTATGGACTGTAAGTTGCTGAATAGCACAGCAAATAACACACAGAGGGTAATATGCAAGCTGTGTGAGTCGGTAACTGACAGTTTATACAACGATAAACTCAGAGAAAAAAATTAAACTTTTAGAATTGCGGTTCTTAATAATTTACTTATTTATTATTTTTATTTTTAAATATATGTCCTATCAGTTTCAGAGCCTTTTTTAAGCATATAAATTCTTGTTGAGGGCAACTCCCATGTAACTATTTATAGAACAACGGATTCTCCTTTTGCAGTGTAATAGCGTCAACATCAAACAAATAATTCTACCAATGATAAGTGATCTAATGCATGGTATTGATCTTGTATCTATATTGGCATATATACTATGAGTAGAAGTTCAATATTCAAAGTAAAGACTGCTGGTTTTTTTGAAAAATACGAATGACTCTTTTTGTTTGATGCTCTCATGAGTTCATTGTGACTTAACAAAACATTACTTGCCAGACACGTGAGTGACCAATTTTTGTTTCTTTAAATGTATTTTCATTTACATTAACAGTTTAGGCTATCTACAGGGGTTACTTACAAATGAAATTAAGACTATCGGTAAATGGTTATGGCGATGGGGGTCCAATAGTCAAATGGTTCAACACAACGACTACGTCAGTGATGTTATGAGTTAGTAATTGGATTTTTAGCCACCCCGCCCCACATCATAACTATCAAGGCCAGCATATTACATTATAGGACTGTGAATCTAATTGCTATCATGTTAGTCTTTGAACACCCCTCCCCCAATGACTATATCCATTTACCTATAGTTTTAAATTCATTTGTAATGAGCTACAGTGAAAGTGCTGTACTACATAGTCCCAATGTTTGTCTTGGCAGATTTTGAGTTTCCCGGCTTTTTATCAAACCTAATCAAAGAAAGATTTATTTTATTTAAAAAAAAAAAAAAGATTTGTTATTTGATCCGGTCAAAATCAATTGATTGAATTTTCTAAATAAAATATAAACCCCCTTTTTTTAATTTGGTTTAAAGGCATGTATACCTTCAATACTCACACACTCATAAGCTGATACTCACACACTCATAAGCTGATACTCACACACTCATAAGCTGATACTCACACACTCATAAGCTGATACTCACACACTCATAAGCTGATACTCACACACTCATAAGCTGATGTTCTATCAACAAATGCATTGTATTTGACCTTATGTGTTATGAGAAAAGTGAAATGCACAACAACCGTAAAACTAATTCATTTATCTTTTTAATCAATCATCTTGTTTGAGTGTTTCCTTCCATGTTGACAAAATATAGTCAGATCTATACAAAAGAACACTATTCTTTTATAGGATGTAGATAAAATATATGCATTATAAATATATATATAAATTACCACCATACTAGTATATGATGCAGATAAAATATATTCATAACAATTATACAAATTAACAACACACTATCACATGATACAGATAAAATATATTCATAACAATTACACAAATTAACAACACACTATCACATGATACAGATAAAATATATTCATAACAATTACACAAATTAACAACACACTATCACATGATACAGATAAAATATATTCATAACAATTACACAAATTAACAACACACTATCACATGATACAGATAAAATATATTCATTAGAACTAAACAAATTAACAACATACTGGCATATGATGTAGATAAAATATTAATTATCACTATATTGCTGCATATCATCTGTAAATGGACATGACATAATTTGATTAACTTTTGATTAGCATCAAAATACATTTATTTTAATGCGCTACGTATATTTAATTTCCATTGTTTTGTTTGTTAGTTTCTTTTTTATTTCATTATCTGCTATGGATCTTATCCAAAATCAATTTCATTTTCTACCTGACCTGAATCATTGATTTTTTTATTCTTTAAACAACTGAGCATAGGTTAACTATTAGGAATATTATCATGGCCTGATTCAAGGATATTGTGATAACCACATTTTATATTATAACTAAGATTTTATTTTGTAAACATTAGGAAAATTCTAGAAGACTATTTTCCATTAGGTAATACTTCCTTTTTTTAGAAAAAGCTAATTGTGATCTGTGGTCAAGTAGAGTACTATATAATATTGTTTTTCTAGAAATTATTCATTTGTTCTTTAAGATCGGAGCAGAATCAATTGTATTATTGTTGAGTCCAGTTGTTAATTTGGGCTGGAATTTTATATATTCATATTATTTACTCACTGCAAATGCAAAGTGCTCATCAAAATAACATTCCTGGAATTAGAGACTTGAATTTATAGTGAAGTTTAAAATAAGGATATATTCTTGGATTGTATTATTGTGACCCAACAAAAGGCTGTTGATACAACACCACTACATGGACCACCATGGGCAGATCAACACTTCCAGCATTGCATTTAATTTGGATTTCCATTAAAGTTTATTTAGAACTTTAATAGTACTTGTGTCTGTAATTTTAGGATTATTTGGGATTTAATTCACAATACTGAAATTTCTTTTTATTACATTTTCACTTTATATTCTAGGGAAATAAATTATTTGTTGAAGTTTACAAACCTTCTTGTTTCTCCTCCTTTTCTACTACTTTTCATAAGACCATAGAGTCATAATAAATGTCAAAGTCAAAACCTACATATTAAGTAATCCTTTCTAGGTGAGAGCCAAGATGGATGGAACTACTTTTGTAACTAAGCAAATTAACACAATTCTTGATTATGATATAAACTGAATACATTAATCATTACTATGCAAATTAAAACCATTTTGTAAATGATATAGATTGAATATGTTAATCATTACTACACAAGTTAACACCATATCTGTAAATGATATAGATTGAATATGTTAATCATTACTACACAAGTTAACACCATATTTGTAAATGATATAGATTGAATATGTTAATCATTACTACACAAGTTAACACCATATCTGTAAATGATATAGATTGAATACGTTAATCATTACTACACAAGTTAACACCATTTTGTAAATGATGTAGGTAAAATACATTCACCATACCTATAAAAATGATGCAGATAAACTATATTTATCATCACTACACAAAATATAAATGATCATACTATGCAAAGTAATACTATACTATGCAAATTAATACTATACTATGCAAATTATTACTATACTATGCAAAGTAATATACTATGCAAATTAATACTAAACTATGCAAATTATAACTATACTTGTAAATGATCAGTGTATGCAAGAGCAATACTTTTGATTCAGTTAACTTTAAACAAAGTCAAAAACTACACACAAAATTGTCCTTTCTTGGAGAGAGCTTATATGCACAGAACTACTGTCCTAAGTCACGGAATTTCCAAATGTTGTGGCACAGGGAAATTGTTCTGGATATTTCACTGGTAGTCTGTGGCACAGGGAATTTGTTCTGCTTGTGGATATTTCACTAGGTGCCATTGATGATCAAGAATATGCTGGAATTTACTACGTAAAAAAATGGCACGATGGAGTTAATAACATGGTCAGGTGGCATCGTTTTCAATGCATGAAAATTTATGAAGAATTTAATATTTAGTATGTACTTTTGAATAATGTAGAAAATTTAAGTTTGTTTCTATGAAGTCATTAATTAGCATTGAAATATTTAATCTCTCTAATACAAGTACCATGTGGGCACTATTTTGTGTGAGGTATCGACTATCATGAAGTACTAGTCTTCTTTGATCGTTTGGTTGCCAGAACCCATAAATTTGTAGGTGAAGGAAGCAATGATTCTTTTTTTAAAAACAATAGGAATTCTCTGCCAATCAGCAAAAATTATCCTCTCTATGGAAACAAAAGAACCATTCTCCAATCCATATCCCCATAATCTCATTTTTCCATTTCATCTTTCAGAATTGGGATATCGGTCTAATGATGATACATAATTAAATCAGGTTTCAAGTTTCACTTCTTAGTTCCAAATGGATTGAATGTTATAAAGCAGAAGGAAATGTGTGTGATTTTCTTAAATTAATATATATCTCAAACACTGTCAAAAATCAATCAATTATTTTAAGATTTTCTTCTCCATGCCATGACATACCAATACAAGCTGTATGCTCTTGTACTGAGAACATTTTCAAAATCATGATCATTAGAAGTAGCTGATAAAATTATATCTGCCATTTCAGAGAAGTTCTGAGGAATATTATAATGTAAATAATGAAACTATGTCTGACTGTACAAACAAAACATGCATTGAACTTATACTTGTCTGTGATTTTTATTTTGCTTTTGTGGGTTTAATGCCATTTATCAGCACAGGTCATCCAATATAACTGGTGGAGGAAGAACATGGAAAACACCCTGGGACAAAGGGCCAGTGACCCCTGGGAAGCTACTGGCAAGCTTCATCACATATACACATTGGCTGAGCCCAATGCTTGAACCCACGCAGACAAAGTGAAATTGATTGATAAGGTATGCACAATGACCACTGGGCAACTCAGAGTCTTAAAAAGAGTGCTATGTGCCTGCCATGTGTTTGCTTATATACACTGGCACTAATAAGGGATCACTAACTATGGACAGTTCTGACTAATTGGTTTCTGTGACCTTGATCTTATAACCCAACTATCATTGGCTCACTTCCTTGCCTACAAGAAACTGTCATTGTTTTGGACCATTGTGACCGTCATCTTTTTCAGCTGTGTAACCTAAACTCAATGCCATATCAGCAAACCCTACTGAATGTTTTAGTACCATTATTTGGTATGTAACTAAAGTTATGTTTTCTAAAAAATCAATCTTTCGCTACATTAGCCTAAAGTGACCTTAACCTTCAACCTTCTGACTTCCTTTTGGGAGTTCTTTTGCCAATTTGGAAGCCATCAACAAGGTCTATTTACAGTATGCTGTATAGAATGATATCTAATGTGCAAAAACCTTCATTTCTTATTAGACCTTGACCTGTAACCTTAGATCCCTCTTTTTCAGGTTTCTTTCTTTTAATAATTGCAGGTCATTCACAAAGTTTGTTGTGCATAAATCAGTTGTTTAATCACAATGACTTTGAGCTGTGACCATTCACAAATGAGGTCATGGCATGCAGTCTGGAACTAATGTTCTTTAGCTCACTGTAAACTTGACCACCAATTAATAGGCATATTTGGTATACAAAATATAAGACATCCCCAAATAATACATGCATGGTCGAGCGCAAATTTTTGGGCAGAAATTTTGGTTTTCACCTTTTAGTTGGTGACCTTTATCTTTGACCCCTAAATCAGATGGCTTGTTCACTACCACAAGTACAAGACATCTACATAGTTTGGTCAGGTCTGTGATATACATCTAAGGTTACTGTGTGTTGTTAATACTCTATGGTCTTAAACTATGTAACAGAAAAAGGAAAACCAACACGTTTAACACAATTCATCAAATTATTTATTTCCCTAGAATACAAAATGAAAATCTAAAAGGAACATATGTATTGTGAATTAAAGCCCAAATGATCTTAAAAGTTCTATCTCAAGTCCAAAGTATAGTGTTAGGAATGAATTCCAGCAATGAATGTTCAGACGTGCCAATAGTCATGGGGAAGCCAATGTGCCAACAGCTTTTATGTATTACAGTGATATAATGCAGAATGTCCTTGAATGAATTCACAATAATACCAAAATAGCAATTTAGCCCAAAGCGTAAATGAGCACTTTCTAATTCTAATGAATAATTTAAAAATAAATGACTCCTCTCAAATTATATCTGAATATAACTGAACTTAAGTAGGAATGAAGGATTATGTTTATTTGAATAAAATCAACAGGATGTAGGTCATTTTCCTATCAAATTAAAAAATATGTTCTCTACTAGAACATTCTAAGGCACGACCTTATTTATAACTTACAAATAAGATATAATCATTGACAAAAGTTAGCTATGTAATATGCTGCTTACAAATGACCCTTACAGTCTACACTCATGGACAAAAGTTATACACACATGATAGTTATACATAAAAGTGGAGAACAATTTTCAAGTCAGTTGCCTTAACCTTTCACCATTTGACTTCAGTCACCCAGGTACAAGACATCCACAATGGTTTTCCTCTTTCAGTCATAGTGACAGTGGACTACTTGACCCCAAATTCAAAAAGATTCTAACTTACACCAAATTGCAAACCACAGACAAAATATAATCAAGGTATGCAATCTAAAGTTGTCTTGTTGAAAACATGTTGCCATATTACACATAAAGAAATGTTACATACTTTGTTCAATTATAACTAATGTCAATACAAATGGCTAATATAAACTTAGTCAAACTAGATATATATCCAAGTCAAACTAGACCTTATACACCATATATCCAAGTCAAACTAGACCTTATACACCATATATCCAAGTCAAACTAGACCTTATACACCATATATCCAAGTCAAACTAGACCTTATACACCATATATCCAAGTCAAACTAGACCTTATACACCATATATCCAAGTCAAACTAGACCTTATACACCATATATCCAAGTCAAACTAGACCTTATACACCACATATCCAAGTCAAACTAGACCTTATACACCACATATCCAAGTCAAACTAGACCTTATACACCATATATCCAAGTCAAACTAGACCTTATACACCACATATCCAAGTCAAACTAGACCTTATACACCACATATCCAAGTCAAACTAGACCTTATACACCATATATCCAAGTCAAACTAGACCTTATACACCATATATCCAAGTCAAACTAGACCTTATACACCATATATCCAAGTCAAGCTAGACCTTATACACCATATATCCAAGTCAAACTAGACCTTATACACCATATATCCAAGTCAAACTAGACCTTATACACCACATATCCAAGTCAAACTAGACCTTATACACCATATATCCAAGTCAAGCTAGACCTTATACACCACATATCCAAGTCAAACTAGACCTTATACACCATATATCCAAGTCAAACTAGACCTTATACACCACATATCCAAGTCAAACTAGACCTTATACACCATATATCCAAGTCAAACTAGACCTTATACACCATATATCCAAGTCAAACTAGACCTTATACACCACATATCCAAGTCAAACTAGACCTTATACACCATATATCCAAGTCAAACTAGATTTTATACACCACATATCCAAGTCAAACTAGACCTTATACACCATATATCCAAGTCAAACTAGACCTTATACACCATATATCCAAGTCAAACTAGACCTTATACACCATATATCCAAGTAGCTAACTTCCATGTCTAGGAGTCAAAATAAGACACTAGACCATGTATACCATATATCCAAGTAGCTAACTTCCATGTCTAGGAGTCAAAATAAGACACTAGACCATGTATACCATATATCCAAGTAACTAACTTCCATGTCTAGGAGTCAAAATAAGACACTAGACCATGTATACCATATATCCAAGTAACTAAATTCCATGTCTAGGAGTCAAAATAAGACACTAGACCATGTATACCATATATCCAAGTAGCTAAATTCCATGTCTAGGAGTCAAAGTAAAACACTAGACCATGTATACCATATATCCAAGTAGCTAACTTCCATGTCTAGGAGTCAAAGTAAAACACTAGACCATGGATACCATATATCCAAGTAACTAAATTCCATGTCTAGGAGTCAAAGTAAAACACTAGACCATGTATACCATATATCCAAGTAACTAAATTCCATGTCTAGGAGTCAAAATAAGACACTAGACCATGTATACCATATATACAAGTAACTAAATTCCATGTCTAGGAGTCAAAGTAAAACACTAGACCATGTATACCATATATCCAAGTAGCTAACTTCCATGTCTAGGAGTCAAAGTAAAACACTAGACCATGGATACCATATGTCCAAGTAGCTAACTTCCATGTCTAGGAGTCAAAATAAGACACTAGACCATGTATACCATATATACAAGTAACTAAATTCCATGTCTAGGAGTCAAAGTAAAACACTAGACCATGTATACCATATATCCAAGTAACTAAATTCCATGTCTAGGAGTCAAAATAAGACACTAGACCATGTATACCATATATCCAAGTAGCTAAATTCCATGTCTAGGAGTCAAAATAAGACACTAGACCATGTATACCATATATCCAAGTAACTAAATTCCATGTCTAGGAGTCAAAATAAGACACTAGACCATGTATACCATATATCCAAGTAACTAAATTCCATGTCTAGGAGTCAAAATAAGACACTAGACCATGTATACCATATATCCAAGTAACTAAATTCCATGTCTAGGAGTCAAAATAAGACACTAGACCATGTATACCATATATCCAAGTAACTAAATTCCATGTCTAGGAGTCAAAATAAGACACTAGACCATGTATACCATATATCCAAGTAACTAAATTCCATGTCTAGGAGTCAAAGTAAAACACTAGACCATGTATACCATATATCCAAGTAGCTAACTTCCATGTCTAGGAGTCAAAGTAAAACACTAGACCATGGATACCATATATCCAAGTAGCTAACTTTCATGTCTAGGAGTCGAAGTAAAACACTAGACCATGGATACCATATATCCAAGTAGCTAAATTTCATGTCTAGGAGTCGAAGTAAAACACTAGACCATGTATACCATATATCCAAGTAGCTAACTTCCATGTCTAGGAGTCGAAGTAAAACACTAGACCATGCATACCATATATCCAAGTAGCTAACTTTCATGTCTAGGAGTCGAAGTAAAACACTAGACCATGTATACCATATATCCAAGTAGCTAACTTCCATGTCTAGGAGTCAAAGTAAAACACTAGACCATGGATACCATATATCCAAGTAGCTAACTTCCATGTCTAGGAGTCAAAGTAAAACACTAGACCATGTATACCATATATCCAAGTAGCTAACTTCCATGTCTAGGAGTCAAAGTAAAACACTAGACCATGCATACCATATATCCAAGTAGCTAAATTCCATGTCTAGGAGTCAAAGTAAAACACTAGACCATGGATACCATATATCCAAGTAGCTAACTTCCATGTCTAGGAGTCAAAGTAAAACACTAGACCATGTATACCATATATCCAAGTAGCTAACTTCCATGTCTAGGAGTCAAAGTAAAACACTAGACCATGGATACCATATATCCAAGTAGCTAACTTCCATGTCTAGGAGTCAAAGTAAAACACTAGACCATGGATACCATATATCCAAGTAGCTAACTTCCATGTCTAGGAGTCAAAGTAAAACACTAGACCATGTATACCATATATCCAAGTAGCTAACTTCCATGTCTAGGAGTCAAAGTAAAACACTAGACCATGGATACCATATATCCAAGTAGCTAACTTCCATGTCTAGGAGTCAAAGTAAAACACTAGACCATGCATACCATATATCCAAGTAGCTAAATTCCATGTCTAGGAGTTAAAGTAAAACACTAGACCATGTATACCATATATCCAAGTAGCTGAATCCATGTCTGGGAGTCAAAGTAAAACACTAGACCATGTATACCATATATCCAAATAGCTGAATTCCATGTCTAGGAGTCAAAGTAAAACACTAGACCATGGATACCATATATCCAAGTAGCTAACTTCCATGTCTAGGAGTCAAAGTAAAACACCAAGGCCTGTATTAATGAAGCATCTAGAGTACAACACGTAGACCCACACTCAAAGTCTATATCAAGCAATCTAACTTGGCACTCCATTTTCTCCTTAACTTATGACCAAAAGACAACACCTATTACCTGGTGTTGATGATTGTACATTATTATAACAGATATCTAAGTAAGCGACTAGCTATGGAATATTCTCCAGATGTAAAAGAAATCTTCTGAGAGAATTCAGTTTGATATAAACTTTGTGATGATATAAATGCATACGATTTATGAGATGTGTAAAAATGTTTGGAAGATATTAATTGTCAGGAGTGCAATGTAGAGACAGATAACATTTTTATTTTAAAATGGGGAAAACTTTTAAAATGCTGACCAGACAGAGTTCATTCTCTTATGAGATGTCAGCTGAAAAGCATAATATTTTTATGAAGACATCTTTAACAGTTAAGGAGATATGAAATATACATACAATTGTAAAACACAGGGAGATAACTCTAACATTTCTTATCTGGACATGGAATATATAACATTTTGTCGTGAGACAAAAGGATATCAAGGCTTGTGATTATAAATGATAATAAGGAATATTAACTCTAAAAGAGAATGACAGATGAATTTATATCGAATACCCATTCTGTATAAGTAATAATGTTAGAAAGTACATGGAATATGGACTATGGAATACCCATTCTGTATAAGTAATAATGTTAGAAATTACAAGGAATATGGAATACCCATTTTGTTTAAGTAATAATCATAGAAAGTACATGGAATATGGACTATGGAATACCTATTCTGTATAAGTAATAATGTTAGAAATTACAAGGAATATGGAATACCCATTTTGTGTAAGTAATAATCATAGAAAGTACATGGAATATGGACTATGGAATACCCATTCTGTATAAGTAATAATCATAGAAAGTCCATGGAATATGGAATAAGAAATACCTATTCTGTATAAATAATAATCATAGAAAGTCCATTCTAACATCTAACATAAATTCTTGTATTGATAGAAATACATAATAATACTGAAAACTCTTAAACTGCCACTAAGGCAGATTCCATTTTGTACAAGACACAATGTCCAGTCAAGGTTGTTTTCTTCTTTTGTTTTTCTTCATTTTGTTGGCATATTTAATACATTATTGTCTCTACCATGCAGAGGAAATTGAAAACTTTGTGTTTTCCCAAAGGGCACACAGAGACAGACAACCTGGGCTGGCCTGGGCATGTATTGAACCAAGGACCTTTATTTACGAGTATAAACTGTGCCAACTGATATACCATAATACCCCATTAATCATGAGAGAAAAGGACCAAGTTTCGCAATGATACTTTGTATTGTATAATGTATACGGAGTACACATTTTAAAATATAGAAAAATAAGTCAGTCTTGTTATACCATTTCCTTTAATGACATCATTTTTATGCAACTTCTCTTCGACATGTTAAATGCAATAATGTAGGGGTGAGGGTTTCATGTAACTAGGCTTAAAATTAACTGGGCTCTAACACAGAGACACTGTAACCTTTCTGTTCCTAAAGAAGTGGAGGAAATACAAAGATAATTTAAAAACTTTTCATAGGTATTCAGATGACATATGACAAGTCTCCTTTATGGAACATTTTTGATTTCATGACTGCATATTAACCCTGATACATACTGACTATTCTATGCAAAAATTACAAATCAAAATACAAGAAAAATATTAAACAATCTACATTTCAGGAAGAAAGTTTAATATGTCTAGTGAAACTGGGACACAGATTTATAATCCAGAAAATCTGTTGAGCATCCTAACTGATGGTGAATTAGATAGTTTGTACAAATTAATATAGTCTGAACTCATGACATTGTGCTCCAAATTAGATCTGGTCACTGTCTGGAATGTTTCTGGAAGTTTTTCTATTTTTAATAATGGTGGCCACATTTTAATGTAGAATATGCCATCTGCACAAAGTCCTTTACACCAGGATGGTTTCCCCCACGTTTTCTAAAATTATGTTCAGTCCTTAATATTCAGAAAAGCCATTGTAAGGTTGTGCTGTCTCTCATGAATCTATAAATAGCCATTTGTTGTCAGACACATAATGGACAATGCTCAGTGGGAACAATGTCTTACCAGACCAGGTGACCTAATAACAAACCTGTACCCTGAGCTTCATTGTGTTCTTCTTTACGATGCCCATGTTGCCTCCTTTTTATCCAGCATGTCCTTTAAGAATGCTTGCTTGGCCATTACCAGACATGTTTTAAACTTCTCATATGTATCCTGATCTTTTTCCTGAATCTGTTTGATGAGCTCCCTTATTTTCTCAGATGTTGTTCTCTGCTCCTATATAATTATACAATGGAAACACTTTTACATTTTCCAATCCATAATTTTAGAAAGGAATATTACATAAATATTCAAATAACAGGTAAGAACATAACAAAATTGAATTTTTTTTTTTAAGTCAGGGGTTGTTGATCCACTTCATTATATGCTGTCATTTGGCATTGGTAATTTGCTGAAACTGTTTTGAAATGCAACCTCTTGCAGATGAGAGGATGTTTGCAGCAATCTGAATCAACTGACCAAATAGAAAAGTCAGTTGTACATGTTCAGTATTCAATGACACCTGCCTTGACTCTAAGGGGAAAAGTTTGTGTCAAAGCTGGAGAAATTGACAATTGCATGTCTTGTCCTTGTCTTCGGAGGATTATTGTTTCCAATAATCTTCTCGGAAAAGACTCACTGAATCAGTTTGTTTCTCCTGCATCCAATCAGACAGCAGCACTGAAAATACTGTTTCAGCTAGCTTAGACACATGCCAAAAGTCGATGTAGAACAAAGGTATAGACAGCCCTTGTACATACAGAACAGCCAAAACTTAAGTCATTCCTTAAACTTATGTCTTAAATCCAAGATTATGATTGACTGAAAAACATCGAACATAAATAAACCAATCTATCATGATGTAAACGTATGTCTCAAATCCAAGATTATGATTGACTGTAAAACATCGAACATAAATAAACCAATCTATCATGCATCTAAATGTATCTCTCAAATCCAAGATTTTGATTGGCTGTAGTACCTCTAAACCAATATGGCATGCATCTGTAACCATAAAATCATGTCAGATCAGAAGTACTACACAGCTCCAAATTTATTAAGGCAATTGCCTTTTTTATCTGGAACATTATAGCACACTCTGATCCATCACAAAATCAATAGAAAGATTCTCCATATATTTTCATCTAATACTTCATTATCATTATTCTTACCGAGATGTCACGCATTGTCACATCATCGAAGAGTTCATTCTGCTGAATATACATGGAGACTCTCTGAAAATCGAGATCCCTTACCAGGTCTGGCAGACACTGATTCAGAACACTTCGATGAAGTTTGCCTGAAACTGATAGAACACCAATCATGTGGAATGATATATCTCTCATTTATACTAATGTAATTACCTATGGCTAATGAGATGCAAGTACAGGTCTAATGTGAATAATTTCATCATGTTACATTGTTTGTCAACATGATGGAAATGTTCAAACAACCTTGACTAAAATATAGATGCTATACAGTTAATTTATACTGGAATATTAGCATCTCATAAAACACTACTTTTTATTTTGTACAGATTCTAAACATGGCATTAGTTCCTGCCATAGGTATGTACAAGTGTTATACTAGTTGCTGCATTTGAAAAGTTGTTTGGGAAAAATAACCTTGGGTGGGGCTTGAAGCAAAGCTTTGACAAATCTTTCATAAAAAGCATACTGGTGTTAATTGTGCATCTCCCATATTATTGAAATTGGCCACATATATGACAACAACATTCATTACTATACTGCTACAACTAAAGACCTTAATATATGAAAAGAAAGGAATTGAAACCAAGAATTTAATTAAAATTCGACAAATAATTCATTTTGTAGAATACAAAGTAAAAGTTCATATGACACCTAAATATTGTGAATTAAATTCCAAATTATCCTATATGTCCTATCACAATGTCCACGTAAATAGAATGTTTTGAAGGAATTAGATTCCACGTTATCTTATATGTCCTATCACAATGTCCTATATGTCCTATCACAAAGTCCTATATGTCCTATCACAAAGTCCTATATGTCCTATCACAATGTCCACATAAATAGAATGTTTTGAAGGAATTAGATTCCACGTTATCTTATATGTCCTATCACAATGTCCTATATGTCCTATCACAAAGTCCTATATGTCCTATATGTCCTATCACAACGTCCACATAAATAGAATGTTTTGAAGGCATTAGATTCCATGTTATCTTATATGTCCTATCACAATGTCCTATATGTCCTATCACAATGTCCTATATGTCCTATCACAAAGTCCTATATGTCCTATCACAATGTTCTATATGTCCTATCACAATGTCCTATATGTCCTATCACAATGTCCACATAAATAGAATGTCTTGAAGGAATTAGATTCCACGTTATCTTTTATGTCCTATCACAATGTCCTATATGTCCTATCACAAAGTCCTATATGTCCTATCACAATGTCCTTTATGTCCTATCACAATGTCCTATATGTCCTATCACAATGTCCTGTATGTCCTATCACAATGTCCTATATGTCCTATCACACTATCCTATATGTCCTATCACAAAGTCCTATATGTCCTATCACAATGTCCTATATGTCCTATCACAATGTCCTATATGTCCTATCACAATGTCCTATATGTCCTATCACAAAGTCCTTTATGTCCTATCACAATGTCCTATATGTCCTATCACAAAGTCCTATATGTCCTATCATAATGTCCTATATGTCCTATCACAATATTGTATATGTCCTATCACAATGTCCTATATGTCCTATCATAATGTCCTATATGTCCTATCACAATGTCCTATATGTCCTATCACAATGTCCACATAAATAGAATGTCTTGAAGGAATTAGATTCCACGTTATCTTATATGTCCTATCACAATGTCCTATATGTCCTATATGTCCTATCACAATGTCCTATATGTCCTATCACAATGTCCACATAAATAGAATGTCTTGAAGGAATTAGATTCCACGTTATCTTATATGTCCTATCACAATGTCCTATATGTCCTATATGTCCTATCACAATGTCCTATATGTCCTATCACAATGTCCACATAAATAGAATGTCTTGAAGGAATTAGATTCCACGTTATCTTATATGTCCTATCACAATGTCCTATATGTCCTATATGTCCTATCACAAAGTCCTATATGTCTTATCACAATGTCCTATATGTCCTATCACAATGTCCTATATGTCCTATCACAAAGTCCTTTATGTCCTATCACAATGTCATATATGTCCTATCACAATTTCCTATATGTCCTATCACAAAGTCCTATATGTCCTATCACAATATTGTATATGTCCTATCACAATGTCCTATATGTCCTATCATAATGTCCTATATGTCCTATCACAATCTCCTATATGTCCTATCACAATGTCCACATAAATAGAATGTCTTGAAGGAATTAGATTCCACGTTATCTTATATGTCCTATCACAATTTCCTATATGTCCTATATGTCCTATCACAAAGTCCTATATGTCTTATCACAATGTCCTATATGTCCTATCACAATGTTCTATATGTCCTATCACAAAGTCCTTTATGTCCTATCACAATGTCCTATATGTCCTATCACAATGTCCTATATGTCCTATCACAAAGTCCTTTATGTCCTATCACAATGTCCTATATGTCCTATCACAATGTCCTATATGTCCTATCATAATGTCCTATATGTCTTATCACAATATAGTATATGTCCTATCACAATGTCCTTTATGTCCTATCACAATGTCCATGAAAATAGAATGTTCTGAAGGAATAAAAAGTCTTGAATGTCATTAAATATCAATAATCTTGAATAGCCTGGTATACCAATGTTGTAATTCCAATGAATAATTTAGATAAATAATGCCACTCAAATAATTTCAGCAGCACAACTGTAAATGCAATAGATTCCAAAAGACTTAGAGACTGATCTGATTATTTCTTGTTTACCAAACTCACTAAATATGCACATCCTCACTAGACCATCAATGCAATAGATATTGTTTGGAAAATTCTAATTTTTCCAATGGAAAATTCCAAATACTCACAATGATAGCCAGACCTTGAATTCATATTCTAGTAAACAACTTATTTATAACTTAAATTATGCACAAAGTCGGGTAGGCAAAACCTCCATTTAAAACAAACAAGTATGAAAATAGTTAGGTAGGCAAAAACATTAACAACCCCCAATCTCGGACAAAGTCAGGCACACAATATAAATTAAATAAAGATAACAATACATGCAAAACAATATATGGTTTCTGCTCTTGTTCAAGACAGCCTGAACTAGAACTAAAGGCAACATACCTTGTGAAAGAGGTATATACGGACCAGTTAACTGTTGTTACAATAATCATGAAATTCAAAGAAAATGCCATTTTCTGTTAGTATGTGGACTTTTGCTATCAGCATTTTCACTTTTTTCAGTATTTAGTTCATGTTATGTATTTCAAACTACCCTGTTAAGAATTGTAGAAGAATGGTGTGAGGTTCTTAAAGAGAATAAAATCCATATCTGCAATCGCAATGGTTCTTAATAAAGCATTTGACAGGTTGCTACTGAAACTCAGAAAGTATGAATGAAAGTGATCTTGTAGAAAGTAATATGTTCAGACCGATATAACAGTCTGAACCCTTAGGGGGATATACAAAGGAGTTGTACAAGGATTGATACTCCATCTAGATTTCTTTATTATAACACTAACATATGGTGGTCATTATAATCATATGGCCAATATGTTGCTAAAAATGTGTTCACAACAATGACAGTATATATCACTTCCTGAATGAAACTAATCATCATGAAATGTAAAATGGGTGCTCAACTTCTACGAATAAGTCTTTTTCAACTCTGATTGATGATTCAAAAATCTAAATTGGGTAATATAGAGTCAAAACAACTCATACCTCTACAAAGAATAAGCAAGTACCTAAATATATTAGGAAAGCTAACAATTTACAACTCATTGGTTGTGTCCAACTTTAACTACTTTACCTTAGAAATGTCTGACATTTTTGTGGGAGACTAATTCATAAAATCTGATTTTGCTAGTAAAATAGGTTTCTTTGCAAATATTTACTCAATCGTAAAACCTTAGAAGAACTGTTACTACTCTGCAAATCCAGCCCTCCCTGATAACAGTTTTAGCTAAAAGAGTTTAAAGTTGTCTGACCACCTAGGTGGCTGTTGAGCAGAGTGATCTCCCCTTGATATAGATATTGGCAGCAAAACCAGTGAATATCTCAGTTACTACTGGAATGTAAGGCATGCTCTCTATATGGATGTAACTACAGGGAGGCTTGGATGGAGTATGTGTATTATGCTTGGATAATTATTTGTGAAGAAACATACTTTACTAGAAAAATTAGTTTGGTCTTTAAACACGTTACCCAATCTTAATACATAACAGGTACGAGGTGGAGGGAGGTACATCCCCTTACCTCAGAGATGCCATTTCCAGTCCCCTAATGTATGTGAGACAGTTTCTAGGTAATTCAACTGGGTGAGCAGCTTCTAAAAGGGAAAAGTTTCCCTCCCACAAATCCAACAAGTAATGAAGCCACATATTATGAAGCTGTTGAATGACCTGGAAATGTGGCCTGTTGTGCCATTGCTATAGGCACCACAAGACTGAGCTAAGCCCTTTGGAATAAAAGATCTCTGAGGTAGAAACCGGAGAATGTGGACTCAGATCTCCATGCCATGACATGGATAATATTAATTAGGAAACAGTTCCTGTTGAAGGTTATGCTTGTGGCAACTGCTCTAAACCTTGCGAGTCGACTGCATAACAAATTCATCAGAGCTAGAAACAGTTATAGATATGCAGACTGAATAACACACTTATGTTATGCATATTTAATTTTTTGTCAGTTATTTGTAAAAATTTTTACTACATGCTATTGTGATGTAACATATGTTGGACATGACCTTGTCCAAAATTGAGTTCATTTCTGCATGACCCAAGTTTACTTTTTTATTTTATTCATTGTAAACAAGTAATACATAGCAAAATCATTCTCTCTGTGTATGGGCTTAATATGGGGATCGTTATCAATAGAAGAAGTAAATATGTTTATTTAGGTCAAAGTTTTGGATTTTCTGAGTGTAATCCAGGTTATGGTTTTGATTTTGCAAACATCAGGATCATTCTAGAAGGTTATTTTCCATTAGGTAATGGTTTCTTTTTAGAAAATGTTAATCATGACCAGAGGTCAACCTGGAATTATATTACTGTGATTCAACAAAGACTGTTCACACATCAACATTCTATAAGCTATAAAAGACACATCATCGCCTTCAGTTTTGGATTTCTTCATTTGTAACACTAATTAGTTTACCCATGACACATGCAGACAGTGACATTATTAATAGTGAACCTGTCTTATAATAATTAGTCTATACATGTAACATGCAGATAACAGCATTATGTATATTTAATGTATATTGTGTGCTTATCCTTTGTCCATAATTGATGATAGTCTTCTGTTTATTTATTCGATATATGTTCGTATGTTATAAATAGGTTCTTTACATATATTAGAGTTGAATGTCTGGCCTTATTTAAGACCTTATGTGTTCAAATCCTGGTCTTTTTTCATTGTGTTTTAGGTTTTTATAAACTACTTCGATGTGCTTAGTGGTTAGAATGCCCACCTCGGAAACGGGAGGTCGCAGGATCAAACCCCAGCCAAGTCATACCAAAAAATTCTAAAAATGGTACTAACAGCTGCCACGCTTGGCTCTCAGAATTAAGAAGTTATTGTTATGACTGGTCGGCCTGGTGTCAGGGTAATGTGACTGGGGCATTATGTCCCAGTGCTAGACATCACTATAAACTGTCACAGTGCAGACATCGTAGCGACATGACTGAAATATTGTTAAAACTATGATACAAATCTAAAACACAGAGGTTTTATAAGGTTATGGTAAACAAAATTATTTATTCTGGTTTTATGATTGGTCTCTGGAATCATTTACAGTTGTTTGCAGATATGATTTAAGAATAATAATTATTTATTTTTTAATTATTAATTAGAATTACTAAAGTGCTCAGTGGCTTTGGATTAATATACTACTTTGAAATTATTTTGAATTCAATCAATGTCATTTTGGAGAGCATCAGTGGTATATAAATAGATTCAATATTCAGTATACCAATACATTCAGGTCCAGTGTGTTACATCTTGATATACAATACTACTTGAATTCATTTGAAACATTCTGTCTCATGAATACTGTGGTAGAACATTTAAGATTATTTAGGATTTAGTTCACAATACTGTAATTATCTTTAAAAATGTTTCTTTGTGTTCTAGGGAAACAAATTATTGAATTTTACAAAACATGCTGGTTTCACTTCTTTCTGTTACTAGTATAAGACCACAGAGATGTAAGAAAAGTATTACTACCATTGCAACTGTTTTATAACAATTAGTCTACCTTGACACATGCAAACAACAACTACAGCACTAGCTTACCTCTCTCATACCAATTAGTCTAACCATGACACTTGAAGACAATGGGAGTATAACCAACATTTCTAACCTTGTACCAACATGTCCACCGTGACACATGCAGTGAAACTGTCACCAGCATACTGGTCTCATTCCAATTAGTTTATCCATGGCATTATCACCATTGTACATGTCTTATAACAATCAGTCCACCCATGTAACATGTAGGTAGTTTACCTGTCTGACGCAAATTAATTAACCCATTGCCCATGCAGATGAAGGTGTTAGCATCAGTGCACCCATCTTAAAACAATTAGCTTACCCATGGAACATGCAAACAAAGGTGTTATCGCTAGCATATCTGTCTCGCTAGCATAGCTGCCTCACATCAATTAGTCTACCTTGGTACACGCAAACAATAGTTTGACACCAGTGCACCTGTCTTAGTGCAAACTGATTACCTGTGTAGCATACATATAATGGTGTTATTACTAGTGTACCTATCTCACACCAATTAGTAGTGTACCTGTCTCACACCAATTAGTAATACACCTGTCTCACACCAATTAGTAGTGTACCTGTCTCACACCAATTAGTAGTGTACCTGTCTCACACCAATTAGTAGTGTACCTGTCTCACACCAATTAGTAGTGTACCTGTCTCACATTAATTAGTAGTGTACCTGTCTCACACCAATGGCATATTGACAATGATATTATCATGCCACATGCAATGGGAAATCGCCAGTGTGCCTGTCCAATAATAGTCTACCCATGGCACATTCAATGGGAAATCCCCAGTATGCCTATCCAATAAAAGTCTACCAATGGCACATTCAGTGGTAAATCCCCAGTGTGCCTGTCCAAAACCAAATAGTGTACCCATGGCACATGCAATGGGAAATACCCAGTGTGCTGGTCTAATACCAGCTAGTCTACCCATGGCACATGCAATGGGAAATACACAGTGTGCTTGTCACATATCAGTTAGTCCATCCAATGCACATACTGACAAAGGTGCTATCAAGTGTATACCTGTCTTGTGCCTACTAGCCTACCTATGGCACATACAGACAATGGTATTATCAATGGGGTACCTGTCTAATACCAATGTGTCTACCAATGGCACATGCAGACAGTTCTGCTATCACCAGTGTTACTTGTCTTATACCAGTTAGTGTACCCATAATTTTGAGTGTGATGTTTTATACTGATTAGTATACCAATTACACATACAGACAATAGTGCTATCACCTGTGTAACCTGTCTAATACCAATTACGCATATAAACAATGGTGTTATCACCAGTGTGACCTGTCTTATACCAATTACACATACAGACAATGGTGTTATCACCAGTGTGACCTGTCTTATACAAATTACACAGACAATGGTGTTATCACCAGTGTGACCTGTCTTATACCAATTACACATACAGACAATGGTGTCATCACCAGTGTTACCTGTCTTATACTAATTACATATACTGACAATGGTGTTATCACCAGTGTGGCCTGTCTTATACCAATTACACATACAGACAATGGTGTTATCACCAGTGTGACCTGTCTTATACCAATTACACATACAGACAATGGTGTTATCACCAGTGTTACCTGTCTTATACTAATTGCACATACAGAACATGGTGTTATCACTAGTGTAACCTGTGTTATACCAAATTTTGTTGAAGTATGTTTCTTATGTTACTGCTAAATCAATACACCATCTTGACATACATTTCTTATCTGCAGAAGAACATGCCTGTTCCTTTGTCCTGGGATTTATTTGTTTCGAAGGCATCAGTAGTGACGGCTGGATGGCTGTAGTCCATTTCATATATGTGGAAGTGGCTGCCTGTATATTTGCCTTGGAGTTTATATGTTTGGAAGCTCGGACAGAGGTGAACCATGACTGTTTTGAAAGGATGGGCTCTGATTTGGTTGTTGATGGGCTCTTTTTTGTTTGGGGCATTTTTGACAGTTTTTGTCCTGCTCTTCTTCCAAACTCCATTTGTTTCTAACAAAAAAGGTAAACACATGTTACCAGAATGGTTGACAATTCAGCTTATAGTAATGTACATGTGCATGCAAATATCAAAGGAATATATTGAAAGTAAGCTCTGTACATGTCAAGTTTGGAGTAATGTAGAAGTACAATGGGTCTGGTGCGAAGGTTATGACTAATATAGATTTGTAATCTAGGTACTGCACAAAAAGTAAACATAAATAGTGCATATAGGTTATTTTTGGCAAAGGGGTCTTCTACGTAACTAACTGATTTTAAGATATTTTGTAATAAAATACTTCCATTTGCTGATTACTCAAAATCAAAACTTTACACCATAAACTAATAAATAAAACAGTAGTATGTGGAATTATGGTTTCTCTCGTTAAAATGTATTACTTTTACTCTTACAGGTTTGGTCACCACTGGACATTCTATTGTAATGTTAGTAACTATTAACAGTACTTGTAGTCTAGTTCCTTACTTGTCTTACCTTTGATGTGTGTTTAATTGAACTATGAATCCATTTTTTGTGTTTTTGATATAAATTTGGCCTTTGTACTTTGTTGTGTTTTTGATATAAATTTGGCCTTTATACTTTGTTGTGTTTTTGATATAAATTTGGCCTTTATACTTTGTTGTGTTTTTGATATAAATTTGGCCTTTATACTTTGTTGTGTTTTTGATATAAATTTGGCCTTTATACTTTGTTGTGTTTTTGATGAAAATTTGGTCTTCACACTTCATACTTTGTTGTGTTTTTTATATAAATTTGGTCTTCTTACTTGATACTATTTTTTGTTTTTTATATAGATCTGGTCTTCATACTTCATACTTTGTTGTGTTTTTGATGTAAATCTGGTCTTCATACTTCATACTTTGTTGTATTTTTGAAGCAAATTTGGTCTTCATACTTCATACTTCATACTTTGTTCTGCATCAGATACGTTCCTTAACTTCCTGTAGTTTTCTGACCTCAATCACTATACCTTAAATTCATGTTTTTTCAAAAAATAAAACATGTATATTATCTATGATTATTTCTCCAGCTTGACTGCTTAATCTATTATCCATGTGTTGCATGTAGGTATTCTATGTCTGTGCTATAATCCATGTAATACATATAGGTATAATTTACATATGCAATTACCCACATATTGCAAGTCTGAATTTTATGTCTATGCTGTATGTATTATCCATGTACTGTATGCAGTTATATTCTATGCAAATATTATCATTATATAGGCATTACAATAATGTTCTCATGTTTGTTTTAAATCTACATTTAATGTAACAGTGTAAGGTAATGCATCCATGTGTAATGTATGGATGTGTAATGTACCAATGTGTAATGTATTGATGTGTAATGTACCCATGTGTAATGTATGGATGTGTAATGTATCCATGTGTAATGTATTGATGTGTAATGTACCCATGTGAAATGTATCCATGTGTAATGTATGGATGTGTAATGTATCCATGTGTAATGTATTGATGTGTAATGTACCCATGTGTAATGCATTGTAAAGAAATCCTGTTGCTCTTCTCTTTCTGTATTTCTTTTTACCCGAGTGTTTGTTTGATTTTATCTGAACTAATGCTGTGTGCTGTCAAATCTGTCAATACATATAATTTCAGTTCTATTGTGCCTAATGTTGTTTAATCATGAAGTTTAATCAATACAATCACGTTTGTCAAACCATAGTTTAGGGACAAAAGTCCCCCACCTATATAGAATGCCCAAAGTATACTGGCTAGTTGTTTCCTTCTATTTTTAGCATAAATGTTTATGTTCACCAAACAGACATTAAGAATAAAATGAAATTTCTGTGTTAATCATTTTCTGTGGGAGAAAAACAAATATTTGGGTTTTATTCAACAAATGTTTAAAATTTAATGATAGGTGGTAATACTTGGCAATTAGTGATCTAAAGTGTATTCAGTACATTTTACTTCATGTAATTTTCTTTATGTCAGTATTTACTTCAAACATTGATATGTGATTCTTTGGTTTCATGGATTCTTTCCTTCTTGTCTCTCTTTATCATTCATATTACATGTCAGCACAATCCACATGGCATAAAATTTATTTATGGAAAAAGATATATCAATGTTAGCTGCGCTGTTGTCAACAGTTAGTGACCTTAAAACATTACAGAAAAACCACCACTTATTATGTGAACAAGGCAATTATTTTCCAAAGATATTAAAAATGGTTCTGATCGGTTAGCTTTAAGAAAATTCTTAAGATCAGTTTATCTCAAATACATTGCCATGACATAGGGTATTTCAGAGAACATGCTTACATTTAATTATCAGAGCACAAAATTATCTGCAACTTTAAGCATGATTTTCTGCATTTAAAAAAAAAACAATTTCCAAAGAAAATATTTGCTTTTTTACTCACCTCTTCCTGAAACCAGAACTTCAGCAAGTCACCAGATATAATCATGTGGCTGTTGTCTTGGCAATGGCAGGGGACATCTATATTGCCTTTAAGGTCAGCAACAGGGATTAGGCAGTTTACACTGTATCCATCAGATAGCGGGCACCGTATAAATAGATCAAATCGCAGACTCTGACCCAGGTCTCCAATGACATTAGTTAAAGTCATGGTGATGAATTCTCTAACTTCAATACACAATTTGGCAGATGGAATTTCTCCTGTGGTTCCCATTCTTGTGACTTTTGCAAATATGACATGTTCCCTGAAGAACACAGTCAATCTGTGATGAAGGTCAAGGTCAAAGACACAACAACCACAGTAGATAAGATTGTCTAAATTCTTGTTCTTGGCAATGGGCCAGTGAGCCACAGAGGCAGCAAGAAGGCGATGGAATATTGCTGATGGTAGAAAGTTTTCAACAAAGGCAAAACAAAGTACAGATGAGCTCTCCATGTATGGCTGTGGCACAGGGGAGATAACTGCCATTGGTGTTGCTTCACTGAGCATGCATGGAGCAAGAAAATAATTTTCCACCTAAAATAAAAGTAAAGATTAGATTTCTGATTATAATCTGTGAAGATATGATGGTGACTGGCAGAGCAAAATCTCTTGTGACTGTCTATTTATCTTTTAATGGGTTTTAAACATAATGCAAATGAATACTGTAATAAAGATTTGTTAAGGTGTCAGAATTTTATCTATACTTATTTTGGACACTAACATTAGTGGCATACTTATTTTAGATGCTAACATTTGTGGCACACTTAGACACTAACATTAGTGGCATACTTATTATAGATGCTAACATTTGTGGCACACTTAGACACTAACATTAGTGGCATACTTATTATAGATGCTAACATTTGTGGCACACTTAGACACTAACATTAGTGGCATACTTATTTTAGATGCTAACGTTTGTGGCACACTTATGGCATACTTATTTTAGATGCTAATGTTTGTGGCACACTTATTATAGACACTAACATTTGTGGCACACTTATTTTAGACACTAACATTTGTGGCACACTTATTTTAAACACTAACATTAGTGGCATACTTATTTTAGATGTTAACATTTGTGGCATACTTATTTTAGACACTAACATTAGTGACATACTTATTTTAGACACGGACATTTGTGGCATACTTATTTTAGACACGGACATTTGTGGCATACTTATTTTAGACACTAACATTAGTGGCATACTTATTTTAGACACGGACATTTGTGGCATACTTATTTTAGACACGGACATTTGTGGCATACTTATTTTAGACACTCACATTAGTGGCATATTTATTTTAGACACTAACATTAGTGGCATATTTATTTTAGACACTAACATTAGTGGCATACTTATTTTAGATGCTAACATTTGTGGAAAACATGCCATTCTATATATAACAGCCTTGTGTACCTATCATGTGATGCTGGCAATAGATGGATCGACCAAAGAAAGTAGCAACACATAAAGGCCAGAAACACCTGTAAAGGAAGCATACAATAATTTTTATACTCCTTCCCCCCCAACTATTACATATTTCCTAACCTAGCCATACCAATAGAAAGCAGTTTTAAATCCCTCTGCATCTATTGTGACATGGCATATCAAGAATCATGTGGCCTATATGATTGACAAACTAATGTTAAATGCAATGGATATGTAGTAAATGCCAAATACTAACAGAATGTCTCAGAGCAATCAGAACTTGCCTGTTACTGTAACAATCAGAACTTGCCTGTTACTGTAACAATCAGAACTTGCCTGTTACTGTAACAATCAGAACTTGCCTGTTACTGTAACAATCAGAACTTGCCTGTTACTGTAACAATCAGAACTTGCCTGTTACTGTAACAAATGTTCACCTCCTACAATATTTCTTGAGTGATATGCCAGCTGCCAAACAACTCATACTGTCCTTGGCAGATTCCCAAAATTTAGTGTTTCAAATTAATTTTTTCTCATCTATTTTATTGCATGAATGTCAATTCTAGATAGCTTCCACCCAAAACAATTGGAAATAAGAGTTCTTGCACTAAAATCTAAAACTGCATTTGTAACCTTAACTGAAACATAAATTAATGACACTGTCACTGTTAAAGTAATTAAAACCATTCCCTTATTAGAAATGATAGGAACAAAAATGGTTCTGATGTTTTTACATACATTAGAAATGACAAAGATTTTACTACCAGGCCAGAGATGTAATATGTGGCCCTTGAAGATGTTTGATTTGTTATTAACCAATTATAAACATACTGAAGAAAAATGGCCACATTTGATTCATAATTATTAGAGGTCTAAACAATGTGGGTAAGACAGAATGCGTACTATCTGCATCAACAAAACAAAGGAGAGAATTCAAAACAACTTGTAACAGTCACATAATCCATTTTTATTACCCTGCTCTGATACAATGTTGTTGTTGTTGTTGTTGTTGTTGGGTTTAATGCCATTTTTCATCACACGATAGGCTATACATGGCAGCCAGTATTAATGGTGGAGGAAGAACCCGGGAAATCCCCTGAAAGAACCACCGACCCTTGAGAAGCTACTGGCAAGCTTTCTCATATACCCACATTAGCTGAATCCGAGACTTGAACTTTGAACCCAGATCAAGAATCAACCACCATGACCTAGTGAGTGTGGGAATGCTACAAGTGGAGGTACAGTAACCCAGTTATGACTAAATCATATTTCTAACATTTTTAATACGAGATGTCCATTTTGTATAAGCCAGAGATTTTGCAAAAATCAGTAATCAGTACCATTTTGCCATAAGGAACAGGAAATTAATTTTGTTAAACTATGTCTTAGCAATAAAAACACAATAACATTATTTAATATTATCATACATGTACAAATGACTTATTACTAAGTTGTATCAAAATCATATCAAACACAGATCTTTTCAAACTGGCTACTAAGTCATATGTTTTGTAATGAAGCAAATCAAGGAAGCATATTTAATGATATTATTCTCTGCATAATTATTTTATAGATACTTTTTAATTCTAAAATCAACTTTTAAATTTAAACACATAATTCTAATTTCTTGGATTAGTTAAATATATAATTTTAATTTAGAAATAGTCCCTGACCCAAAATTTTGATCATTCAGTACCCATTGGAAATAAGTTTTGTAAACATTTATGAGTCATCATTGATGGATCACATTTGATGTTTCTTGTATGTATGTATGTATGTATGTATGTACGTATCAATGTATGTATGTAAGCATTAAAAAAGTTTATCATCTTTGGTCTAGCATACTGGGTCAATGTTGTTTCTTTGTTAAACATGCATGTATTAATTTATTCATACTTGTTATGTGCTGATCCTACCTTATTAATATTATTATTACTATTATTATCATCATCATCATTATTATCATTATAATTAGTATCATCATCATCATTATCATAATTATCATAATTATTATTATTATTATTATTTCAGTTATATAAGAGCAGCCCGATTATCAGATGGAGAAATCTACTCTTCTGAGAACTTATTATTGGATGGAGAAATCTACTCTTCTGAGAACTTATTATTGGATGGAGAAATCTACTCTTCTGAGAACTTATTATCGGATGGAGAAATCTACTCATCTGTGAACTTCATTACTGGATGGAGAAATCTACTCTTCTGAGAACTTATTATTGGATGGAGAAATCTACTCTTCTGAGAACTTATTATCGGATGGAGAAATCTACACATCTGTGAACTTCATTACTGGATGGAGAAATCTACTCTTCTGAGAACTTCATTACTGGATGGAGAAATCTACACATCTGGGAACTTCATTATCGGCTGGAGAAATCTACTCATCTGAGAACTTCATTATTGGATTGAGAAATCTACTCATCTGTTAACTTCATTACTGGATGGAGAAATGTACTCTTCTGAGAACTTATTATTGGATGGAGAAATCTACTCATCTGTGAACTTCATTACTGGATGGAGAAATCTACTCATCTGTGAACATCATTACTGGATGGAGAAATCTACACATCTGGGAACTTCATTATCAGATGGAGTAATCTACTCTTCTGAGAACTTATTATTGGATGGAGAAATCTACACATCTGTGAACTTCATTACTGGATGGAGAAATCTACTCTTCTGAGAACTTCATTACTGGATGGAGAAATCTACACATCTGGGAACTTCATTATCAGATGGAGTAATCTACTCTTCTGAGAACTTATTATTGGATGGATACATCTACTCATATGTGAACTTCATTACTCGGTGGAGAAATCTACTCATATGAGAACTTCATTACTCGCTGGAGAAATCTACTCATATGAGAAATCATTATTGGATGGAGAAATCTACTCATCTGTGAACTTCATTACTCGGTGGAGAAATCTACTCATATGAGAAATTCATTATTGGATGGAGAAATCTACTCATCTGTGAACTTCATTACTGGATGAAGAAATCTACTCATATGTGAACTTCATTACTCGGTGGAGAAATCTACTCATCTGAGAACTTCATTATCAGATGGAGAAATCTAATCATCTGAAAACATCATTATCACATGGAGAAATTTATTCATCTGAAAACATCATTATCAGATGGAGAAATCTACTCATCTGAGAAACTCATTATTGGATTGAGAAATCTACTCATCTGAGAATTTCATTATCAGGTTGAGAAATCTAATGTGAGAAATTCATTATTAGATGGAGAAATCTACTCATCCGGGAACTTCATTATCACATGGAGAAATCTAATCATCTGAGAAATTCATTATTGGATGGAGAAATCTATGCATCTGGGAACTTCATTATCAGATGGTGAAATCTAATCATGTGAGAAATTCATTATTGGATTGAGAAATCTACTCATATGAGAATTTCATTATCAGGTTGAGAAATCTAATCATGTGAGAAATTTATTATTGGATGGAGAAATCTACTCATCTGAGAATTTCATTATCTGGTTGCGAAATCTAATCATGTGAGAAAGTCATTATTGGATGGAGAAATCTACGCATCTGGGAACTTCATTATCAGACGGAGAAATCTAATCATCTGAGAAATTCATTCAATAAGTTTTAATTTATTAAATCATTGCAGTAGGGTAGTTAGTGTTGGATTGTGCTGGTGTTGCAGTACCATGATGGAGGGGTAAATATTTTGTATTTCACCATTATCACAATATGTGCTGTGCAACTGAAACATGGCAGTCTTGGGAGAGGCCAGAGTGATTGACAGTTGAGAAGCCAATGCATGCAGACCTCCCATAGACATATGGAGAGGTCATCAATTCAGAACTGGATAACAACTGAAAAATTGTGCTAAAGTCATTTTTAGCAAATTAAATTCATTTCAAATAAGTATTCAGTGTTCAATACATCTTTGTTTATACAAGGTCCATTGGCATATATGTTTGGTTAGGTTATTTAAATAAATTAACACTACACAAAAAAAACATGTATCTAACACTGCAGTTGCCTCTCACTAACATCAGAATATTGACTATAAAGTTTAATAAGTGTATGTACATGGTGAGCTGACATTTTTGAAACACCTGAATGTTTTCATATGAATGCCCCTGCCAAAAGGACAATACAATGTAACTGAAGAACAAAACAGCAAGTCAAATTGTCACCATAACTCCAATATGACAATATAATTTAACTGAAGGGCAAAATGCTAAGTAAAACAAGGACCAAAACACCAATGTAACAATACAATGCAACAGTGAAAGACAAGTAAAGCAGGGATGATACCTCCAATATAGCAATGTAATACAAATGAAAACCACAATGACAATGAAAACAGGGACCAGTACTCTAGTATAACAATACAATGAAGCTGAAAGACAAAATGCCAAGTGAAAAATGAACCATAAGTCAAATATGACAATACAATGCAACCTAAGTACAACATTTTAATTAAAACAGGATTCGTAACTCTGTTATGACAATAGAATGCAACTGCTTGCCAAAATACCAACTAAATTCCAAAATTAAATGTTACCCAGGCTGTCTTGATCTAACTTTGAATCAATACAGTTCTTAACTTGGTCATAAAACATCAAAAAAATAATTTTGGGCTTCATCTTCTTATTGTGAATTGAAATTTAATTTCAATCCAATGAAGGTTAATGTGCAGAAACAAAGTTAAATGGAAAATTCCTACTCTCTAGCTCTTGCTGAAGGCATACAAATGACATTACTAGAAACAAAGTTAAATGGAAAATTCCTACTCTCTAGCTCTTGCTGAAGGCATACAAATGACATTACTAGAAACAAAGTTAAATGGAAAATTCCTACTCTCTAGCTCTTGCTGAAGGCATACAAATGACATTACTAGAAACAAAGTTAAATGGAAAATTCCTACTCTCTAGCTCTTGCTGAAGGCATACAAATGACATTACTAGAAACAAAGTTAAATGGAAAATTCCTACTCTCTAGCTCTTGCTGAAGGCATACAAATGACATTACTAGAAACAAAGTTAAATGGAAAATTCCTACTCTCTAGCTCTTGCTGAAGGCATACAAATGACATTACTAGAAACAAAGTTAAATGGAAAATTCCTACTCTCTAGCTCTTGCTGAAGGCATACAAATGACATTACTAGAAACAAAGTTAAATGGAAAATTCCTACTCTCTAGCTCTTGCTGAAGGCATACAAATGACATTACTAGAAACAAAGTTAAATGGAAAATTCCTACTCTCTAGCTCTTGCTGAAGGCATACAAATGACATTACTAGAAACAAAGTTAAATGGAAAATTCCTACTCTCTAGCTCTTGCTGAAGGCATACAAATGACATTACTAGAAACAAAGTTAAATGGAAAATTCCTACTCTCTAGCTCTTGCTGAAGGCATACAAATGACATTACTAGAAACAAAGTTAAATGGAAAATTCCTACTCTCTAGCTCTTGCTGAAGGCATACAAATGACATTACTAGAAACAAAGTTAAATGGAAAATTCCTACTCTCTAGCTCTTGCTGAAGGCATACAAATGACATTACTAGAAACAAAGTTAAATGGAAAATTCCTACTCTCTAGCTCTTACTGAAGGCATACAAATGACATTACTAGAAACCAAGTTAAATGGAAAATTCCTACTCTCTAGCTCTTGCTGAAGGCATACAAATGACATTACTAGAAACAAAGTTAAATGGAAAATTCCTACTCTCTAGCTCTTGCTGAAGGCATACAAATGACATTACTAGAAACAAAGTTAAATGGAAAATTCCTACTCTCTAGCTCTTGCTGAAGGCATACAAATGACATTACTAGAAACAAAGTTAAATGGAAAATTCCTACTCTCTAGCTCTTACTGAAGGCATACAAATGACATTACTAGAAACCAAGTTAAATGGAAAATTCCTACTCTCTAGCTCTTGCTGAAGGCATACAAATGACATTACTAGAAACCAAGTTAAATGGAAAATTCCTACTCTCTAGCTCTTGCTGAAGGCATACAAATGACATTACTAGAAACCAAGTTAAATGGAAAATTCCTACTCTCTAGCTCTTACTGAAGGCATACAAATGACATTACTAGAAACAAAGTTAAATGGAAAATTCCTACTCTCTAGCTCTTACTGAAGGCATACAAATGACATTACTAGAAACAAAGTTAAATGGAAAATTCCTACTCTCTAGCTCTTACTGAAGGCATACAAATGACATTACTAGAAACAAAGTTAAATGGAAAATTCCTACTCTCTAGCTCTTACTGAAGGCATACAAATGACATTACTAGAAACCAAGTTAAATGGAAAATTCCTACTCTCTAGCTCTTACTGAAGGCATACAAATGACATTACTAGAAACCAAGTTAAATGGAAAATTCCTACTCTCTAGCTCTTACTGAAGGCATACAAATGACATTACTAGAAACCAAGTTAAATGGAAAATTCCTACTCTCTAGCTCTTGCTGAAGGCATACAAATGACATTACTAGAAACAAAGTTAAATGGAAAATTCCTACTCTCTAGCTCTTACTGAAGGCATACAAATGACATTACTAGAAACCAAGTTAAATGGAAAATTCCTACTCTCTAGCTCTTACTGAAGGCATACAAATGACATTACTAGAAACCAAGTTAAATGGAAAATTCCTACTCTCTAGCTCTTACTGAAGGCATACAAATGACATTACTAGAAACCAAGTTAAATGGAAAATTCCTACTCTCTAGCTCTTACTGAAGGCATACAAATGACATTACTAGAAACCAAGTTAAATGGAAAATTCCTACTCTCTAGCTCTTACTGAAGGCATACAAATGACATTACTAGAAACAAAGTTAAATGGAAAATTCCTACTCTCTAGCTCTTACTGAAGGCATACAAATGACATTACTAGAAACAAAGTTAAATGGAAAATTCCTACTCTCTAGCTCTTACTGAAGGCATACAAATGACATTACTAGAAACAAAGTTAAATGGAAAATTCCTACTCTCTAGCTCTTACTGAAGGCATACAAATGACATTACTAGAAACAAAGTTAAATGGAAAATTCCTACTCTCTAGCTCTTACTGAAGGCATACAAATGACATTACTAGAAACAAAGTTAAATGGAAAATTCCTACTCTCTAGCTCTTACTGAAGGCATACAAATGACATTACTAGAAACAAAGTTAAATGGAAAATTCCTACTCTCTAGCTCTTACTGAAGGCATACAAATGACATTACTAGAAACAAAGTTAAATGGAAAATTCCTACTCTCTAGCTCTTGCTGAAGGCATACAAATGACATTACTAGAAACAAAGTTAAATGGAAAATTCCTACTCTCTAGCTCTTACTGAAGGCATACAAATGACATTACTAGAAACAAAGTTAAATGGAAAATTCCTACTCTCTAGCTCTTACTGAAGGCATACAAATGACATTACTAGAAACAAAGTTAAATGGAAAATTCCTACTCTCTAGCTCTTACTGAAGGCATACAAATGACATTACTAGAAACCAAGTTAAATGGAAAATTCCTACTCTCTAGCTCTTACTGAAGGCATACAAATGACATTACTAGAAACCAAGTTAAATGGAAAATTCCTACTCTCTAGCTCTTACTGAAGGCATACAAATGACATTACTAGAAACCAAGTTAAATGGAAAATTCCTACTCTCTAGCTCTTGCTGAAGGCATACAAATGACATTACTAGAAACAAAGTTAAATGGAAAATTCCTACTCTCTAGCTCTTACTGAAGGCATACAAATGACATTACTAGAAACCAAGTTAAATGGAAAATTCCTACTCTCTAGCTCTTACTGAAGGCATACAAATGACATTACTAGAAACCAAGTTAAATGGAAAATTCCTACTCTCTAGCTCTTACTGAAGGCATACAAATGACATTACTAGAAACCAAGTTAAATGGAAAATTCCTACTCTCTAGCTCTTACTGAAGGCATACAAATGACATTACTAGAAACCAAGTTAAATGGAAAATTCCTACTCTCTAGCTCTTACTGAAGGCATACAAATGACATTACTAGAAACAAAGTTAAATGGAAAATTCCTACTCTCTAGCTCTTGCTGAAGGCATACAAATGACATTACTAGAAACAAAGTTAAATGGAAAATTCCTACTCTCTAGCTCTTGCTGAAGGCATACAAATGACATTACTAGAAACCAAGTTAAATGGAAAATTCCTACTCTCTAGCTCTTGCTGAAGGCATACAAATGACATTACTAGAAACAAAGTTAAATGGAAAATTCCTACTCTCTAGCTCTTGCTGAAGGCATACAAATGACATTACTAGAAACAAAGTTAAATGGAAAATTCCTACTCTCTAGCTCTTACTGAAGGCATACAAATGACATTACTAGAAACCAAGTTAAATGGAAAATTCCTACTCTCTAGCTCTTGCTGAAGGCATACAAATGACATTACTAGAAACAAAGTTAAATGGAAAATTCCTACTCTCTAGCTCTTGCTGAAGGCATACAAATGACATTACTAGAAACAAAGTTAAATGGAAAATTCCTACTCTCTAGCTCTTGCTGAAGGCATACAAATGACATTACTAGAAACAAAGTTAAATGGAAAATTCCTACTCTCTAGCTCTTACTGAAGGCATACAAATGACATTACTAGAAACCAAGTTAAATGGAAAATTCCTACTCTCTAGCTCTTGCTGAAGGCATACAAATGACATTACTAGAAACCAAGTTAAATGGAAAATTCCTACTCTCTAGCTCTTGCTGAAGGCATACAAATGACATTACTAGAAACCAAGTTAAATGGAAAATTCCTACTCTCTAGCTCTTACTGAAGGCATACAAATGACATTACTAGAAACAAAGTTAAATGGAAAATTCCTACTCTCTAGCTCTTACTGAAGGCATACAAATGACATTACTAGAAACAAAGTTAAATGGAAAATTCCTACTCTCTAGCTCTTACTGAAGGCATACAAATGACATTACTAGAAACAAAGTTAAATGGAAAATTCCTACTCTCTAGCTCTTACTGAAGGCATACAAATGACATTACTAGAAACAAAGTTAAATGGAAAATTCCTACTCTCTAGCTCTTGCTGAAGGCATACAAATGACATTACTAGAAACAAAGTTAAATGGAAAATTCCTACTCTCTAGCTCTTACTGAAGGCATACAAATGACATTACTAGAAACCAAGTTAAATGGAAAATTCCTACTCTCTAGCTCTTGCTGAAGGCATACAAATGACATTACTAGAAACCAAGTTAAATGGAAAATTCCTACTCTCTAGCTCTTACTGAAGGCATACAAATGACATTACTAGAAACCAAGTTAAATGGAAAATTCCTACTCTCTAGCTCTTGCTGAAGGCATACAAATGACATTACTAGAAACCAAGTTAAATGGAAAATTCCTACTCTCTAGCTCTTGCTGAAGGCATACAAATGACATTACTAGAAACCAAGTTAAATGGAAAATTCCTACTCTCTAGCTCTTACTGAAGGCATACAAATGACATTACTAGAAACAAAGTTAAATGGAAAATTCCTACTCTCTAGCTCTTACTGAAGGCATACAAATGACATTACTAGAACTTCAACCTTTCCATAAACAGACCTTGACTTCTTTTCCATCCTGACTGTATGACTTTGGCCTGGCAAGAATGTTCAGCTTTTCCATCAAAAGTAGTAGATAGTCCTTGTTATCATGGAATTCTGGACTCTTCTCCTTTGACCAGATGACATCTAAAACAATGGCATCGGACCATCAAAAAGTCAGTAATATCAATGTCAAGCACATATAGTATTGTTTATGTAAATTCTAGTTGATAACAAAACTGCAGCATATATTGGGTACAAATTTGATTATTATGATTTGCATCAAAACAATGAAAGTATAACATTACCAATTGATGCCTTGCTGAGAATTTCCTATATACAAAGTTCACTCAATATCTTTCTATGCTCATTGAGAAAAAGTTGTTTTAAGCTTATCAGATTTTAACAATATTTAAATGTAAAATATCTTTATGGCAGGATGGTTCTCATCAAATTTAACCAAATTCTTCTTCATGGTTGCTTTGAGGAAGCAATTTAAGTTTTGTATATTTTTAGTCATGGTGGCCATTTCTGATTACAGATCAGCACATTCGAACAAACTAATGATACGATAATATATAATAGTTTCTCTAAAATTAACAATGTTTGAGAAGGTATTAAATAATCTCAGCAAACTGAGTCAGTTTTGTTTGCAGTAATGATAGCTATATTTGATGTAAAAATGGCATGACTTGTATCAGTCTAGAAGGTCTTATTTCCAAAATATTGTTTGAATTTTGATTAAAATCTGTTGAGTGTTTTGGTTTTTATTCATGCACTTGTTCAATGATTTTTGTACTTGGAATTATTTAAATAATTGTTACCATATATGATGGCATATCAATATCATCCATAGACACTTGAAAGGCTGATGTTTATACACCAGGATGCTCCCTGCCATGACTGAGTGAAACTAGGGCAGTAGATTTTAAGAAGTTGAAAAGAACAAATTTTGGCCACAATGCATACCAGACGCAGGTGTAAACAATGCAATCATGTGATCCATTGGCCAGAGATGACCAGTATACAATATATTACACCAATTGAAAGGTACAAACCTAGCAACTCATGAGTAAGTTTTCCCTTGTCTCTGAATTCATACCACTTCCTAGCGACAAGAGGTTTCTGCCTGATGAAATCCTCAGCTGTGACGAGGGACTTCAGGGCATCAATAATCCACTGTGGGTCTAACATAATCTTCTCCCTCAATCCTTCCACGCTGAAAATGACTCAAAAATAAAATAACATAGCATAGAATTAACACTATTATTTCCTTTTTTCCACAGAATTAAAAAGTACCAGTAATGATAGGTGAAGTGAATAACTATAAATTTCTTGGACTTGTAATACACAGTTGTAATATAAATATGAAATATCCTTGATTTGTTAGAGGCTAATTTACCATGTGACAAAATTGGTTACCAGTGACTTACACACTTGTGGTATACCCCCACAATTTTTTTAACAAAGGCAGGTTTTCCATTTTCAAGACCATTAAAGAAGAGAATGTTTTGCTTTGAATCATGTCTATCAAAGAGTGCTTTAAAAGTAATATAGTGTAAAAAATAATTTAAATTAAAAGAAGTTTGCCAATTTGTGTAAATTTGAATGAGACATAACACTGAATGCATATTCTATCCAATACAGCAACAGAAGATTTCATTTAAATTATTGTTTATTGTTTAACAATGTGATAAAGTATTAGTACCCTCTGCACAAAATTACAAGGTCTTTACACCATGATTTTTTTTATCAAAAATGTCAAGGTCTTTACACCATGAAAATTTTTTATCAAAAATATCAAGGTCTTTACACCATGAAAATTTGTATAAAAAAATGTCAAGGTCTTTATGCCATGAAAAATTGTATAAAAAAATGTTAAGGTCTTTACACCATGAAAAATTTTGTAAAAAATGTCAAGGTCTTTACACCATGATAAATTTATCAAAAATGTCAAGGTCTTTACACCGTGATAAATTTTATCAAAAATGTCAATGTCTTTACACCATGAAACATTTTATCAAAAATGTCAATGTCTTTACACCATGAAAATTTTTATAAAAAATGTCAAGGTCTTTACACCATGAAATTTTTTATAAAAAAATGTCAAGGTCTTTACACCATTATAAATTTTATCATAAATGTCAAGGTCTTTATACCATGATAAATTTATTTTTGGTAACAGGAGCAATATTTGATGGAGGATCAGAATTATAAAATTCAAAGTCTTTTACACCTTGATGATTTGAGTTTGCTTGAAATTGGCCCAGAAATTGTTCTGCTGGAGAAAATAACAAATGCTGACAGTTTATTACAATACATGATGGAGGCCATGCCATGCTGTGAGTAAGAGGCCCCCTAGACCTGAAATCACTCCTATGGCAAAATACTACACTATGGATTCTAGATGCAACTCTGCCAATACTGCACTCACGTAAATACTAGGAATGCATTCAATATTATCATTAACACATGACTCCAGATAGAAATTATAAAATCATTTTGTTCCATTGTCACACACAAACATATATATATATATATATATATATATATATATATATATATATATATATATATATATATATATGTGTGTGTGTGTGTCAATGGAATATAGATATAAGACCTGCCATTGTATTCTACTATCTTTTACTATCACTGTCTACTTCAAAATGTGACAAAAATATCCATTATATGCATTGGTGTGGAAATACCACCTTTGGGATCAGAATTTGTGGGTAGTAAATTAAAACGGATTTATTTCTACCTACAAATTGTAAAGGTTGGTTGGAATTGACTTTTCAAAGATGATGAATTTTATTATCACCTTCCCAGACGTTCATGATTTTGTTTTCCTGTGTGACCTACATTAGAGTATACATATATCGTTTATTGCATGGCTGATGTGCATCATCAAATCATCTCCTACGCTGGGTATATTGCACACAAAGCATAAAGGAAACAGACTGCTTGGTGGTTAGCAAAAGAGTTTGAATACTGTTCTGGTGTCAGTCTGGTTAGATAGCGTAATGTGTCCCAAGGGTGGAATACTCTACTCAACTGCATCAGAAAACAATAAACTCATTTGTGCTTCTATGCAATGAAACATAAACCATAACAAACCAAATCAATGTGGCAAAACTCCCCATGACAATAACGAAGATCAACATTAACTACAATATATGTATGTACTACTACAATATATGTATGTACTACTACAATATATGTATGTACTACTACAATATATGTATGTACTACTACAATATATGTATGTACTACTACAATATATGTATGTACTACTACAATATATGTATGTACTACTACAAGTAGCAGTTGAAGTTAAGTGTGCCACAAAAATAACATTAAGGACCACCTGACCTAGCTACATTCATGGCTTCTTTAGTCCACTTAGGAGTCTAAAAAGCCACTGTTGTAATTTATATTTTTATTTTCTAGATCAAAGCTTAACAGAGGACTATATCATTACATTTTACCTGTCTCAATCAGTCTTATGGATAAGGGTGGATTTTAAATTGTTACCTGTTCACACCTGTATCAATACTGAAACCATATGCAATACAGTTTGGATGACGTGTATTGCCATTAAATAACTTTCTGATCCACGCTTGATTTGATGTTTCTGAAAGTCATTTAAAGATGACACTGTCTTTACACCATAAACTGTTACACTCCTATCTTAAAGTGAAAACATTTACATGGGTGTTTTGCTGTTTCACTGATACATCAGTATTCACAATATGCCATTTTGCTTTCAACTCTCTTTTTTGTTCAGGGATGTGAGAAAAATAATCCTTCATTATGATTATCTGTTTGGATGAAAACATTCCTCAGGGTCGGAATGTTGCATCAATCAAACACTCAATGAAGCATCATGTCGGATGCAAAATTCTGGCCCTCAGCTGGAATTTCCCTACCTGATACCAAATCATATGAATTATTCCATTGATCCCAACCCTCTATGAGGCATAATAAAATGTTAAGATTAATGAGAATTTAGATGAAATATCTTTTGAAATCACAAAATCTATTTGTATAGGGAACATGATAATTAGTTAAAATGACAATCATTTTGATAAAGAATGTTATGTCGAAGTTAAAGGCCATGTCATTCTTCACTCACTATAAGTAGATGGAAGAATAAAATTATGTACCATTTGCTTATCAAAGTACGTAGATACAGACATTTATAAGCCTACACAAAAGGAAACGTTTTAGTGAACTACAGAATACCTACCTGATCACATAAACATGTTAACAATAAAAACTGTAACTCTACTACACCTAAATCCCTCCCTCCCTGAAAGATGAAAAAAGAACCGAATATATGTGTGTGTGTGTGTGTGTGTGTGTGTGTGTGTGTGTGCAATGAAAGTAACTCTTGGAGATTATCTCCACTTTACACTGCTAGGCTTGCACCCATATTGCAGATGTTTCCCAGTATAAACTTGAGCGGATCTGATAACAGAGTGGATGTAGGTAATGCTAGTTATATGATCTAGTAAATATTTTTGTATGAACATAATTTTTTAAAAACTATTTGTAGTCCAATAAGTTACTCAGTCACATTACCTTGATGGGAACACGTAAAAGGGGGAATAACTACATGAGGAGAAACTTATTTCCCAGGAGCATTAAGACTGCTCAACTGATTGTGTGAACTTCTAAATAATTAAATTACCTTCATAATATGATATTCAAATAGAAATTCAGTTTTCCAACTTTCAGAGAGGACTGGATTCAGCATTAACAGAGTTATATGCTAGAGATAATGTGATCAACTGATATATTTGATAGAGAAACAAGAGTCAGTACTGTATATACTAAGGTCCACTTTCTTCTATACTTTGTATGATACAAACAATTTTAACATAAGGGAATAAGAGAGTAAAGAAACTTCCCTTTTACCTTGTTTATAAGATCTCTCTCTACCATGACAAAAAAAATAATTTGCTTATTTTCCCACACACTCTTTCTTTTTAGAGAGAGAGAGAGAGAATTAATTGTCTTTTTACGTCATTAATAAGGAATATCTTTCTTTCTTTCTATAGTCTGTATCAATATATATCAGATGGTTAATGGAATGGTTACTAGTTTGGTATAGGTATAGATGCATATGAATAAGACAGAGAAGCAGTCAAAAATTTTAAACACAGATCAATGGTTCTTTTGAAGATGGTCACTGTGTCAGCCATAGTGGATGTCAGATTTGTACTTAGTTCACTTAGCACCAAATTATAAAAAGTCTTTAGGTAAAGAAACTCATGCTGATACGACAACTCATGCTGAAATATGACCTTTTATTCAGGTCCAGTAGCTACAATAGAGGTTTCAATAGGGCCACCATGGCAAAATACCGGATGTGAGACTGGCATCATTTTCATTTTTTAACCAGCAAGACAAAATAAAATGTCTCTTAGTGTTTTGGCATGATGATTTATTTACGAGCAGTAATATTCCTGAGATGGTTGCTCTGGTGACAATGCTAGATGTCTGAGCAGAACCATTTTCATTTTGGCCAAATATACATCACAAGAAATCTTAGGAAAAAACTACTTGCCAATGGGACCCTCTTTTCAGAGAAATAGGGATAACAAGATTTTCCAGATGGTTGATATGACGGCCATATTAGGTACCCAACAGGCACCACTTCAGTTAGGACTTTTTAGATGTCAGAAGAAGACTTGCAGTGAAAACATGTCAATGTGACTTAACATTCATCAGAAGGAGCAACAACATGATTTTAAGATGACCACTGAGGCAGTCATACTGAAAGTCCAAGTGGCACAATTTTTATTTAAGAGAAGCCATCACAAACTTATGTTAACAGATGGTCTATTATTGGAAAATAACCAATCCCATAATGTTTTCTGCCCTATACCTAGTGGAGCTAAGAAAATGTCCTCATCTCACCTGAAATAGAGGACTGTGCCCATCTCATGCTGGAATCTAAGGAACAGATCCAATTCCTTGTTGCTGTCAATCCTAACAGATCCAGATCTGTTTATCTCCTGCACAAGACTAAGTGGTGCAACCTGAAAGGAAGGAACAGTACCATATTAAAATGTAACGACTAAGGTGATAGATTCCGGTAATATCAAAACCATTACAAAAGACGATTAACATTTTACATTTTGATACATTGTTTTTACTATTCTGCAAACTATCTGATAATTATACATTTTCACACTAGTCATCTTCTTATGTATTCTGTTCGATTTATTAGATTCAAGAAATGTATTTAAAAATTATGTGTGAGCTTTTTGAAAACATATTTTATGCTAACAGTACCTTGACACCAGAAGCTTTTAATGTCATGATTGCTTGTTCTAAGGGTATCCAACGGGCTGGTCTTTCTTCTCCCCAATGGCGCTGCTCCTTTGCCAGTTCTAAAATCCGTCTCTTCAGCTCCTCCAACCTGAGGTTTGGGTCACACTGGGTGTTATCAATAGCAATGTCGTCCACCAGGTGGAATATGGTTGGCTTATCTTTCAGCATGTAGCGGATTTTTCTAAAGTATTCATCAATTACCTGCTGTCGAGAATTCTGTAAGGAAGATAAAAGAGCAGTTAACCCATAGTACAATCATGAGCCAGTGGTAAAAAATGTGATATGCCGCATTTTAAATTACATACATCAAAAATACATCCATGCATTTGTCATTGGGATAATTCATTTTGGACAGTTTAATTATTTTTGGTGGACAATGTCAATGAACTGGCTATCGCCTCTGTGTCCCGAGCTTTATTCAACATCTAAGAATTTGATTAATTGGTACTGAATTAAAGAAAAGAAAAACCTTTAACATAATGGCTAGCTTTAACTGTTGAATGTACATACATGCACAGAGATGGAAACTGATAACTTTGTTGAGTGAATGTTAAGGCAGGTTTGGCAGAAACCACCTTTAACAAATCATGTACTCTAAACAACTACATGTCAACAAGAACATATTCTTGATGCACTACTGATTTTTGTATGCTTTCCATATATCTGAAAATACACCATTTAAATGAGACCTAAGCATCCTAAATAGTTGCACATCTAAGTATAACATTTTGAAATTAATAGCCAATTTCGTACAATTAATAAATGCTGACCAACAAAATAAATATCTTGTTTTTTTAAATTTATTTAATATAAAACACCTACTGAATACATTGCTGGTTTGATTAGACTATAATAAATATACCTGTAAGCCATCAGGCTGGGAAAAAACATTATGGGCTGAATGGAAGATAGAGATCGGTTCTGGATGTTCAAATGTAATTGAAGATGAAAACCCAGTACATAAATATTACTGTATGCCATAGCATGACCTGCCAGGGTACATAATTTGTTTATTGCAATTTATCAGTAAATCATTATATTGTTACAAAACTGATTTAGAAAGATGATATGTATTATTTTCATGTCCATGATAACCCAACAGTTTTCCATATACCTCTTTGGGGATTCCATCATGAAAGTTAAGGTAATAAATTTGTTTTACAGGCAGTAGCTCTGAAGCTGATTATGATACTGGAAGAAAAGATGTTTACCGACATATGATCAGAAAATTTGCTTGTTGTGGGGTTTAACACCATTTCTCAACACATGATAGGCTATACATCTGGCGGCCTATATTAATGGTGGAGGAAGAACCCAAGAAAACCCCAGAAAGAACCACTGACTTGCGAGAAGCTACAGGCAAGCTTTCTCACATACCCACATTGGCTGAATATGAGACTCAAACCCACGCAGACAGAGGTGAGATGTCAGTGATCCGTAATGGTGAGCACTTTAGACCACTTGGCCAATCGGAGCCCCCAGAATGTTTGCTGTATACAATATTCATGGTCATTGCTATATTCTGAGACACATTTTACTTTTACATAAAGTGATAGCTCCATGATTTATTGCATAATGCAATATATCTTCAAAACTGGTACTATTTTTTCTTCCAAATCTCCTAACTTGCCACCTGATTCACCAATTTCAATGAGTTGCATCAAGAAAAATAATCAAAACTTATTTCAGTATGTTATAATTCAAAGGTAAACACAAATTTGAAATACAATTTACAAACTGGACTAGTCTTGGGTATGAAAGCTGGAATAATCCAATGTTTATTTATGTGTGTAGAATATGTGAATGTGGGTGTAAACTGCAGAAATGGGACGGTAGTGGGAATACATAACATCACTTTGAAATACACATTGCAAACAAGTACCTTTTCAGCATCCAATAATAAATTATTTTTCATAATCTCATTTACAATATTAGTTTGCACTGTATTATGAACTGAATATATTCTATTGAAATCATAGAACATAATGGATTTTTAGATACTTAACAATTGGTTGACAAATAAAAAGATGTTTCAGTGAATGTTGTCATAATTTTGACTTGAGCATACTATCACTCCCTTTTCTGGAAAATAATTCGTTACGGTCTGCACGTATGGAACTATGTTATGACAATTTTCCCATATTGCAGTTTTCTTTCATCAATTTTGTGCGGTGTACATGATTAAAATGAGGTTCACAAACCAACATTGCAGTTGGGGTATATAACCTTCATTTACCAGCCGAAGTACAATGTTATGGGATTCTGATGAAAATGGTTTCACTGATGCCTGTGAGCTGAAACTTGTTTTCAAATTTGGTTGGGATTCTGCAGTCTAACATATTTTAAAGAAAGACTGTATTCATTACTTCGAGATTGAATTATGCTCATGGTTTTTATTTTATTTGATCAACATTTCCACATTGAGCAAGATATTTCAAATGTGGTGGTCATTCTATTAGCCATGTTATAAGGTTTTCGAATAATATCACCAATCATCATGTCAATGAAAACCTATGAAATATTTATAAGGCCAGAAAGTATTGGTATACATTTATCTATCAACAGCTCTATCAAACAGATCTATCAAACAGTGCAAACAAAAAGCTCTACCAAACAGCTCTATCAAACAGTGCAAACAAAAAGCTCTACCGAACAGCTCTATCAAACAGTGCAAACAAAAAGTTCTACCAATCAACTCTATCAAACTGTTGACTTGTACAGTATTACTATATGGAAACAATATCATGCCAAGAGGCACGATGTGCAGAAAGGTGGGGAGCGATTTTAAAATTCTATTTCTTTTAATTTAGCTGTTGCAATCCAAATAATTTGTTTAATTGTATTGACACCATACATACCTCTGGAATCTTATCAATGTGTGTTCCCACCAGAATCACAGCAGGAATGCCAGGAATCAGTGGAAGGTGTGCAGGAATGTATGGAATTGAGCCAAATTTCAATCATGTCTAAAACAGAACAGAAAACTTCTTTGATATATATATGTACACTGCTACTACAACTACCACTAAAACAACAACAACAACTGCTACTACTACTAATATTTCTACTAATACATTTTTGACCACCCCTATAACAATTAATACTACTACAAAAATATTGCTACTACTACTAATGCTACTACTACTACTACGACTACTACTACTACTACTAATCATTAGGAGGTATTTTGCTATGTTCTCTGCCCTGTTATCCTCATTCAATACACTCAGCAGCTCTCAAATGACTTATCTGACATCCAGTGTCTCACCATGTATGCCAACGACACTTAAATATACAAATCAAGCTGCCCCACTGTAGTAAAGGCTACCATCCAAGCCATATAGAGGTGCATTTCCGATATGAACTCATGAATAACATGGACCAAACTGAAGATGAATGATGATAAACTGCAACCATCCTGATCACCATGAAAAGACATTCTCATTCAGATCCTTTACCTCAAACTGCAAGTATCAGCAATATGGACATTTAATTTACAGTCAGTACAAAACCTAACCTTGATGTCACTCGCAACAATATGCTCTTATCACACCAACATATAATGAACATATTTGACAATGTGTTTTTGACGTTTTTACTACTACACAAACAACAGAGAAAGCTGGCCTGAAGCTTTCGTCCTCACACCAAGGACTTCATCAGCAGACTGATTTACTCTCTACTGACTGTTAACATCGCTCAGTGGAATGATGGGCGATGTTAACAGATTGTCCCAGATATGTGACAGGTTGTAACGGCCCCTGTCCCTGTTCAGGTTCAAAATGTGAATATTACTACACAGTTAAGCTTTCACCAAAGTATGCGGAGGAACTATGGATCGGGTATCCTAAAAAAATGAGCGGCAATAGGAAGGAATTGCTAGGAAATATTTTTTGAGCGGGGAGTTAAGGAATCGATCTACACCGTGCGCACAAACCAGTGCTGAACAAGGATGGGGGCCGTTACAACCTGTCGCATATCTGGGACAATCTAAGTATCTTTTGTATATATAGGGTAATTTTATTAGTATACTGATTACTAGCTTTGCCCTAAGTCAATAATATAACAAGTAGTACGCTTTACTCACATTAGAGCTAACATTGCATCTAAATACGTACATGCTTCAAGTTAAACTGTGTCATTCCGTAAGGTAAATTATCATGTCCCCATACTCTACTAAGCCTCTTTCACAGCTAAGAGCTGTACTTACCATGAACTTTACAAAACTTCATCCCCTCTATATCGAGGAAACACTCGTCATCTTTGATAAGATCTGTGACTTGTTGGCTAAAATCTATGACCAAGAGATATATCGCACGACTTGTCAGAAAGGTCTGGTGAGTCGTGTAGAACACATATTGTCCTGCAAAGTCCCATATTGCCAGTGCTGCATATTCCTCAATGTGTTTCTCTAGTTTGTCCGTATTCTTACTGACCAATTTAAGGATTTCTAGCACTGCATCCTTCGTCTCACTCCTATTGGACATTGCCTCATCTGATGGAGTGGAACTGTTGCTTGTCGTTGGGCCTGAATGTTCTACACGTCTCTTGTCCATCTTCGTAATGGATGATCGAGTCTTCTGGCTGGGTGGGAGAAGTTTTGATTTTTTTATCGAGGGCTTAATTTGCATAGGTCGTTTGTTTGTTTGAGAATTTCTGGTTTTATCATGATTTTTACTCCCATTTTCTTTACTGGCAGAATGGTCATCATTTCTGCCCTGGCTTTCCTGTTCACCACTTGCTTTCTGTTTTTGAACATGCTCATTTAGTAGCTTTACAAGGCGCTGAAGCCTAAAGTGTTGATCAGCATCTGAATGGAAGAGCATAACGATTATAAATATAAACAACATTTCAAAGAAAATTTGACAGGGACATTAATATCCGAGTAGATTTAATGAAGGATGTGTAAAAGGAATTGGGACAGAGGCAACTGGGAACATATGTAATAATGAATCCCAAGGTTATCCTTTAATCCTAGATTATCTAACTGAAAGTTAAATGAGAGCTTTTAAGATTGACCTGGATTATGTCAGGGCACTAACACATTGAATGTTCTAAGATTATGAAGCCGTTAAGAGCAGTAATGAATCAATCTCAGTATTTAAAATAATCATCCTCGTACACATTATGACGTAGCACCTAACGTTTGATATATGTAACGTCAACATCGTTTAGGACATCAAGACGGGTAAATAGTATAGTGGGATGATAGGGCAACAATGTTGTTGTTGTTGTTGTTGTTGTTGTGGGGTTTAACGCCATTTTTCAGCACACATTAGGCTATACATGGCAGCCAGTATTAATGGTGGAGGAAGAACCTGGGAAAACCCCGGAAAGAACCACCGACCCAAGAGAAGCTACAGGCAAGCTTTCTCACATACCCACATTGGCTGAATCTTAGACTCAAACTGCCGCAGACAGAGGTGAGATGGCAGTGATCCATAACGAAGAGCGCTTTAGACCACTCGGCCACTCGGGGCCCCTAGGGCGACAATGTGAATTAGCATTACAAACAACCCCGAGACGATATGACGACAAGAGTTATAGCGACAATGGGAATTACCATTACAAGGTCCATTCGGACGATATAGCGATAAGTACTTTGAAGTACAACCCGGGCCTGTATAGCATCAAGGGAAAATTAACATAGGAATATATCGTGGGCCTGCCTAGCATCAAGGGAAAATGAACATGGGAATATGTCGTGGATTACAAATACTGAAACCACATTTAAAAAATAAATTTGTTTTGAGGGTTAGGCATGAAAGTCACCTCTTTTCGAGGCAAATGAGGGGCCCTGAAAAGGGCCTTTGGGTTTATGTTAACATCATTTCGTTAACACAGAAGGCATGGCATTGGTCTCCTTCTTTTCCTAAAATACTTCTTTTCCAAATGCTTGTATATTTCCTCCTGACAATGATCCACTATGCTATGACATACATAAGTAAGTCCGTACGGAACAGCATTGACGATACGAGAATAGAGGATTCTAAGTCGGTCCACATGTTGGTGACGAGTAAAGGTGAAGGAATGCAGCGAACTGCGGTTATTTATAGGGGAAGGGAGGATCGAAACGAATTGAGTTGGTTGACCAATCCAAAGACAAGTTACGAAATTCAGTCACCCCACGTCCAATCCGAAGAGAGCAATCTGTGACATCACATCCCCTATATAGAGGCGCTAGCGTTTGTGTGCAGTCAGTCCATGCGACACCGTTTTCAATCATGAAGCAAACTCAGAAGACAATGAATGGGGGTGTACCAATCATGGAGACGAGAAGCGATGAAATAGCAGCCACTACCCAAGTGAACACGGACCTATTTTCAGAAGAGACTACTTTTAACTGGGATTTTGTGGATTTTCTTACCTCGCAAGAATTTGTTCCGGTACCAGTACCTTCTCCACTGGAGAAATTTATACATCAGCAAAAGGAAGCAGAGCAAGCTTTTCTTCTTCAACAACATTGAGAGGAAGAGGTAAGAAGGAAACAACAGGAAGAAGAAGCAGCGAAGAAACAAAGATGTGAAAGTCAAACGGTCACGGTACTTTTAGACATTTTAGGAGAGTTAAGAAGTCTGACACAAATGTATCAGACTTCTTTATTACGACCGAAGAGAATAAGAACTTCCCGAGCTAAACAACCCAACCCTGTGACTACACCTGCTGTACTACCCTTAGTGATTTCTACCAAAACATCATTGACAGGTGGCAAACCAGAAGTAGGCCTTGGCCGTGGCAAAGGCTTAAAGCAGTTAAAGTTGATTTAAACCAACAATTACCCAAGGCCCTATTCAGGGCCACCCACTTCTCTCGAAAAGAGATAGTTTTTCAATTGACAACATCAATTAAAACTAATAAAGCCCTTTTTTTTTACCCCTATGATATGTGTGTATGTGTGAATATAAGAGTGCGTGAGTGTAGGTTCTTATTCTAAAATAAAAAACTAGGAGCCACTTACGTTTTATGCCTGGTCTATTGTGATCCAATTTTTTACAATTCACATCACAAGTACATAAGCTTCTTCTGTGTTTTTCTTCACTCTCTCTGTTTTTTAAATTTCTTCACTGTCACAGTTTCCCCCCCCCCCCACCACCACCACCACCACTTCTTCCTCATTTACTCCATGTCTTTTCTTCTTCTTATGTTTCTCTTTCTGCACTTGTCTGGGTTCTTCCTTGGGGGAGGGTACCTCTTCTTCTTCCTGTCCATAACTCCTCTCTTCTTCTTTATTTTTTTTCTTCTTCGTCTTGCTTCAGTTGTTTCTTAGGGCTATCTGAAGACCAATGTCCTTTTTCTTGACAATGATAACAGGTATCTTGACTTTTGCCTCTTCTAGCCCCTGTTTTGCTTTTTTGACGGTAAAGACTCTCTGAAAACCAATGTCTATTCTTCTTACAGATATAGCAAGTATCTTGACTTTTATCTCGAAAGTAGGGTGAGTAGTCCGTTGGTTTGTCTGAAGAAAAAATTATAATGGCCTTTCGCAAAGCTCTGATCAAAAGTTCAATCTGGGTAGGCTCTTCCATCGTTCTGCCTTTTTTTGAGAGTGAAATGAATAGTGGAAGGGCAAGACACACACCCTTTATATACGCTGGTCTGTCATGGATATAAAGTGACCGACTTATAGACAATTCGGCCCAAGACAATTCGGCCCAACTTGGACCGTAAATAAGACAATTCGGCCCAACTTTGCGATTTTTCTTCAAACAGCAAGCAGATACTATGTAAGATATATATATATATATATATATATATATATATATATATATAGAGAGAGAGAGAGAGAGAGAGAGAGAGAGAGAGAGAGAGAACACAAACTAACATATATTGCGCTTTCTAATTAAAATGCTTAAATACATTTATTTTTTATGCTAAAAAATATATGCATCTGCACAACGACAATCTCAATTAAAGTCGTCTGGTCAAATTATCTATATCGATTTATCAAATAATAATACTTAACAGATGATATTCTACAGAATGCATTTACATTTCTCTAAGAGTAGCGACACCGTACATGAGATATTATAATAATATATTTGATTTTAGGCTTCAGATTGTAACACGTTATATTTTTGGAGTGACTAAAAAGGCATACACATTGTAAATTTTCGTGCTTATATTTTGAATCGGAAACTGTTATGATTAGAATGGCATTAATTTGACAACTTAAAATGTTTTTGGTGTTTTGAATATTCATTATTATCAATTTAAATGATAATTATCAATTTCGTAACTCATAATAGCAAAATGCAATAATGTTCTGAATTAAATTTATGTGAAATTATCGCAAAATACCTAGCTATGCAATTTTCAACCATTTTCCCGGTATCATTTTATTTGTAAATCATAACAAATACGTTCAAATACGAGAAGATCTCTTGTAACGTATGTATTTTGCTTGAGAATTAAGGTTTTGAGACCAAGTGGGCAAGTGCCTAACAAAATTGACCTTCTTCCACAGGAGATATGATGCATCTCATTATTGTCTACGTAACTCCCAAAGCATCACGTCCATCTCTACTATACTTCTTTTCAACAGACTTCTTTTCTCCACAGTAACATTTGTCTTCGGGACTGTTTTCCTAAAGATATCAGAAAGCTCCTAACCCTTATAACTTCGGAAAACATTTATCTAGTTCACCAAATGTTTCAAATTTTATTCTCAACCTATTCTATTTTACAAACTAATTAAAATGAGAATGAATAATTAAGTTACCTAATCCAAGGATTTTGAACTATACGGTAAAAACATAGTATATAAGAATAGTCAAAATATATGTTAAAAATAAATACTTGTTAAAACTATTGTCAGTTGTATTATACAACTGGGCCTAATTGTCTTTCGAGTTGGGCCGAATTGTCTTTTAAGTTGGGCCGAATTGTCTTATTTTCGGTCCAAGTTGGGCCGAATTGTCTTGGGCCGAATTGTCTTTGGGCCGAATTGTCCAATAGCCAAGAGACCCATAGTGTTTAACAAGTAGTCATTTGACGTTTGGCAGTCAAGATGAAATGATCGCATCCATTCGTGAAGAAACGTGATGTATCGCCTCGCACAATCGCTGAAAGTGACATGAGTGAACAAGATTTCAAGTCCGACGTACCGTTGGAGAAAGCAGAAGAGTTCATCACCGAGATGTGGGTTTCTTTGATAACCACACATAAGCGACAATGTCAAGCCAAAGAAGACGATCGCTCAAGACTTTCCATACATCACGACAGCTTGAAATCCCCTGTTTGGATCGAATTTCGCAGCCCAGCAGAACTGACACCTTCTAAAGTCATGGAGAAGATTCAACACATGCAACAATCTAATGACCAGTTTCACATCACCGATAGAAAAGCGACACTGCTTATGACCCATATCTCGCCTCCTCAAGGGACCGGACAACGCAGAAAAGTGTCATTGGTGAAGCAGAACTCCTGTTACAACAAGCCGGCCTGTCCAAAGACACACCCTGTGGCATTCCTGAAATGCAAAAATTGGAAGATGTTCTAGCTCCACGCTACACCTTGAAAGTACACCCTCAAGAAGTGCGTGGGCCTCTGTTGTTCCGAGGCCAAGATTTCAAAGATGGAAAATATATTAACGTCTATCATCACGATGACCATTTCGATACCATTACCAGTATCACCGGATTCGTGGGATACAGTTATTGCTGTGAGAAATGTGACTATGGCTATAACAATCAAGAGCAACATAAAGATTTTGGATCGAAATGCTCAGGATTTTTGGCCTCTCAACCCTATCTGGGCAAAGGACAAGAACGAGTGCATTGCCTTGCTTGTCTGCGCACTTTTGTCAGCCCTGCCTGGTACCAACCAGATCTAAAGACGCAAGGTTCACAGCAGTAAAGTGCATGTCAACTGCTAAGATTGTGCCCCACTTGTGGACAAGGCATACGTACCAATAATGCCAAGGCACACGTATGTTCAGGAAAGAAAAATGTCACATTTGTCACCAAATCGTGGACTTGGAACATCAATGCTACATTAAAAAATACCGACCCCAACAAGAGGAGGAAGATGACCACAAGAAGAAAGGGAATGTCATCTTTATTGATTTGGAATGCATGCAAGAGACGGGCATTCACATTCCAAATTTCTGTGTGACTCATTGAGTGTGCGAGAAGTGCATCCAAGAACCTATCCTTAGTCATTGCCCTCTCTGCAGCAAGATTCCTGGAGGACGTGAAAATAAATCTTTCGATGACCAAACACGCTGGCCGAATTCGCTCAATGGATCTTACATCCCATCGACAAGACGTGGAGCCAAGAGGACATCGAACGTTACGGATATTGTCATCGCCACGCCATAGTGATGGCCCACAATTTCTCGGGATACGATGGACAGTTTCTTCTCAGACACTATGCGGAACAAGGCACCGAACGTCCTAAAGTGACGTTGAACGGAGACAAAATCATTTCCATGCAAGTGGGACAAGTACAGTTTAAAGATTCGATGAGTTACTTGGCCATGCCTTTGAGTCGAATGCCTAAAACGTTTGGAATGACAGAAATGGTTAAAGGTTATTTTCCTCCCTTTTTCAATACTTCAGCCAGTCAACATGCGTTCCACCCCATTTGCCTGAGCTAAAGACTACGACCCCGACAACATGCGTACCAGACAACGAGAAGCTTTCTACGCTTGGTACCAAGCTCATGCTTCTGCCCTTTCGACTTTCAGGAAGAAATTTTAAAGTATTGTCGTTCCGACGTGGACATTTTTTTGGCGTTACTGTGGAAAATTTCGAGAACTGTTCATGGAACACGGAGGGGTTGATCCTTTGAAAGAAGCTTTCACCATTGCCAAAGCGTGTTCCTTAGTGTACCGCCAACGATTCATGCCTGAAAACAACCTCGTTGTCATCAGTCCTCAAACGACCAACTTTGTCAAACGTCAATAATCGGTCAAAGCTTGTGTGACAAGGAAGACAAATGGATTCAGCACGCCCACAACGGTGAAGTCGAAAATACCATCGGAACGTATTCGGTAGTTGGCTGAGACTTAGAAAACCCCAAGATCGTGTACGAGTTTAACGGTTGCTTATTTCACGGATGTCTCTTACCCTGAACGTGACACTAAAAATCAGTTTTTAAAACGAACCATGGAAGACTTGTACCAGGCCACTTGTCAGCGACGTTTGAAGTTAGAACAGAAAGTATACCATGTGGTAGAAATGTTGGAACACGAGTACGATCACCGTTTGAAAACCGATCCCGAGCTTAAACGCATCGTAGAAAGTTACAAGTTGATGGACCCCCTGAACCCGAGGGACAGTTTGTACGGAGGACGGACAAATGCCACCTGTTTACTGTACCAAGCCGACGAAGAGAAAGGAGAAAAAATACCATCGTTGGCAAGAGCAGCGGACCCCCGCGTTTGCCTCCCAATCCCAATTTGAGCGAGATGTCCCAGTTACAACACGAATTGCAGTCATTGATGGATCGCCACGATTTGTCCGAAACAGAAAAATCGTAAAAGTACGGTCAACTCTTGCAACGACTGCAACTCTATCAACAGAAAGCTTTAGACGAAACAGCTTTACCCACTCTAAAAGATTTCAAGACCTTGATGAAATGTCCATCCACCACATGACCACCAATACCATCCCAAGTGGTCATGAGAGACGCCACCCCACGAAGGCCCGAGAAAGAAGAGATAGAGAAGACTTTCAAACACCGTCAGCAGCTCCCGTTTCTAGTAAGATTTCAGCGTCCTTTTTGACCCCCTTCCCCCACATCCCAACGAGAAGAAATGAAAGCCTGGGTTAAAAAGATGATGTCCACTCCCCCTTCGACAGAAGTGAAAAAGAAAGAAGCGATACCAGAAGTGAAAAAAGAAAAGAAGACCAAAGCCATTCCCTTACCACCTGTACCACTAGCTTCGACTTCTACTCCCGTGGCCCATCGGACACGTAAATCCGTTTCCAGCCCACCCTTTCGCCCCGTCCAAAGTAGCATCAACGAAGAGTGGGTGACTTATTAACACACAAAAAATGGAGAAGGTATTAAACAGCATTTACTACAACCCATCCCATCCTGCAGATTACGGAGGAGTTCAGAAATTGCATCGTGCTGCCAAAACTGGACTGAAAAGCCTCCGTTTACCTCAAGTGCAACGATGGTTACAAGAACAAACTACCTACACTTTGCACAAACCCACTCTACGAAAGTGTTGCAGAAATCGCGCCCAAGTGGAAGGCATCGATCATCAAAGGCAAGCTGATTTAGCTGATGTCTCTCATTTGGCCAGCTACAATGGGGCTACAAATATTTGTTTTGTGTCATCGACTTCCAAATCGAGCAGCGAGTTAGTGCGAGCCCTGCAACGGATGTTGAAAAAGTGGCCGTCACCCTCTTCGATGGCAAACGGACAAAAGTACCGAATTTCTGAACCAAGCTTTCCAAAAAGAATTAAAGAAACTTAACATTCATTTTTCACCACCGAGAATCCCGAAACCAAAGCCAGCATCGTGGAAATTTTTCAACGCACTTTGAAAGAACGCATGTGGAAATATTTTACGCATCACCACACTCTCAAGTACATCGACATCTTGTCGTACCTGGTGCAAGCGTACAACCAATCTTACCATCGAGGCATCGGACGTGCCCCGCAAGAAGTGACTCCCGACAAAGAAGTGCTGGTTTCTGATCGCTTGTTTGGTAAGTCCCCGACGGTGGCTGTCCACAAGAAAGGTGATGTGTTGGCTGTGGGAGATTGAGTGAGCATTGGCAAAACCAAACGCAATTTCGACAAATGTTACTTACCTAACTGGACCACCGAATTGTTTCGTGCCACTGGACGAGTGCATGGTCGTCATCCTACCGTCTATAAATTGGAAAACATGAACGGAGGAACGGAGAAGTGTTAAAAGGAACGTTTTACTTGCCCGAGTTACAACGTGTCACCAAACAAGAAGACGACGTGTACGACATCAAAAGCATTCTCGAACGCAGAACCCGAAAAGTGGGCTAAAGACGTGTCAAAGAAGTCAAAGTACGTTGGAAAAGATATCCACCCAGTTCTGATTCTTGGATCGACCTTCGCAAGTCATCGACTATAACAAGAAGTGATCATCATGCCCTTTCACACAGACTCAGTAACCGCTACCACTGCAGCGACCACTCCTTCACCCAGTTCTTCTCTGCAAGATTTATAGAAACACCCCTTGTGGGTGTGGTGTGGAGAACGTGTGCCTAAAACGCATATCGTCTTTTTCTGCCAAATCTTTGTGGTGTATTGTATTATCGATGCAGCCATTACCAATCTGAGTTTGCAGCAAGGAGACAAACAATTGTGGACCATTTTAATAAGCAGTTGCATCGGTTACCTGCTTCCCAATCCATCCCTGAAATTCTCCTCGAACGGGAACAACGGGAATCGTGTGTCCAGTGCTGTCACCACTCCAACAACAAAAACAACCCCATTTTGGGCGGAGACACGCCTCTGACTTCCAGTAACCCCTAGGACAGCCACAAAACTCTGGAATGATGAACAATAGCAACCAATTTTACTTAACCATACCCAGCGACAGGACCATGGACGTGTTTCCCATCAACACTTTGTGCTGATGCACGGCCAAATTACCTCAGGTCATCCAATTAAACCACGAAGCCCATTGGGAAGTGGCTTTGGTAGAGATAATTCACCCGACACAAATCAAAAACATCACCGAAAAACAAAACACTTTCCAGGTGGAAATCCTGAATTCCCAATTGCAAAAGAAATAAATAAAATCGGGTTTTTTGGGGACACAAGACCAGTCAGCAATCCATCCTTCAGTACACATTGAAAATTACTTCAGGGTTTTATTTTAGTGGTGAATATTTGGTGGACACTATTGCGGACACGTTCGACTTAGCCTTTGGCAAAGCCCTGAACAGAGCCAAAAGAAGTGTGAAGATTGAGTACGATAAAGTGGCTCATCGCCTCATGATCAAATTTCAATGTACGGACACATTGTCCCTCAGGTTTAATGGTGGTTTGTTTGAAATTTTGGGCGGACATGCACAGATGGTAGCAAACAATTTGAGCCCCATGATCAACAGTAGTATGGATTTTTACAGGGCATTTGGAAACCCGGTAGAACTGAACGAACGACTGAATTTGATCTTTGTGTACTCCGATGTGGTGGAGTACAACGTGGTGGGACACACCTCCGTACCGTTATTGCGTGTCATTCCTTTCAAAGTGGATAGTACCACGGTCAATGACCAGGAAGGCGCAAACACCTATCACGTACACGGTGAATTTATACATCTTCACTATTTGCCTGTAAGTAAGTCGTATTTTGACATTGTCAACATTGCTATAAAACAAGATCTGGGACAAAATATTCCATTCTCCAAAGGGAAAGTCACGGTGAAACTCCATTTTCGAAAACGGTTCTCTAACGAATTGTAAGTCATGTACCCTGTGTACCGAGGTGTTGCTCGACAGCGAGGACACGGTTTAGGAGATATGTTAAAATCAGCCTTTCGTTTAGTGGCTTCAGTGTCGAAACCGATGGTGACACGCGGATTGCATGCCTTGAAAGATGCGGCATTGGCGCAAGGCAAAGAATTTCTCCAAAATATCAAAATTGACAAACAAAACCCAAAAGAAGCATTCTTGAGGGCAAGCAAAAATGTCCTGCTGCAAACAGTTATCCAGTGAGAAAGTCTGTCACCAGACGAGGCCACAATCTTAGACCCTAAAAGATTACCATCACTTCGTTCACATAAATAAAACCACAGCCGTTTCCAGGGCTACCCCATACTCTCGAAAAGAAATAATCATTTCATTGCCTATGCTATGTTAGTCAGTTAGAAAAAAAATAGAAGTGCGTCTATAAGCACATGATTTCTTTGTCTTGATTAGAAAGTGTGACTCTAAGTCCTTCGTTTCCTACGCTAGTCAAAAATGTTGAATAAGTAATTATTAGTAGAAAAAAGTGAGTGAGTGTTTCTTTTAGGTCCGCTCGTTTTTTGTTTGTTTTTGGTAATCATATAGGTAAGGTAAGATTTGGGTCTTAGGGGATGTTTTCCTTCACGTTCGTGCTTCAAGTATATATACGGAAACACTCGTCAGTCTGGCTACCCATTGTCGACGAGACATCAGTGAAGAATGAGTAGCAGAATAAGCAAACTGTTGGAACTCCAGATGCACCTGTAATATGCCAGGCGCCTCGTGAATGAGCTGGCAGCGGAGGCCATTGTAGAAGAAGGAAGAATGAAAGGAGGAGGAGGAGCAGAGAAGAAAGAAAGAGGAGGAAAGGAAGAGAGGGATCAGATCTCACCCTATGATGAGACCTAAGTGTGAGGTGAAACCTGAGGCGAGGACGCCTCCACAAACAACAGTAACAGTACCACAACGTCAACCACAGCCACAGTCTCTTCCACCAGTAGTACAATTACCTGTGGTTCGCCCAACTGAAACCTGGGAAGAAGAAATAAGGAGGCCACAACATCCTAGACTGCGACATAGAAGAAGAGAGATGGAAATTAATATTATCCCAGAGACAGAAGATTGGGGTGCTGAGGCTAATCATCAAACCTCTGCACTCCCATCTACTACAGTCAGCTGGGATAATGACTGGAGCAGAAGATGTGTTTGTGGGGCAAGATCTGAAATGTGCCATCACTAACAGGTGTATGTGGAGTTCCAAAAAACAGCCCTTTTCATGGATAACCAAAACTCTAGAAAAGAAACACTATTCAATTTGCCAATGTGAAAATGTGGAATTGTGTATATAAACACTCCCTCCTTTCCTGGTGTAATTGTGTGTGTGTGTGTGTGTGTGTGTGTGTTTATGTGTTTGTAAGCGCTCACGTACGTTTGTGTGGACGGTAGATTATTGGGATGTGTAAGCGCTGAAGTACGTTTGTGTAGATAATAGAGAGTATGGTTATTTAAACCTTCCCGTGTGTGGATATTATATTATGGTTATGTTTCTGCTTTTCCGTATGTGGATAGTAGATTGTGGTTATGTTTTTGCTTCTCCCGTGTGTGGATGGTATATTTTGGGATTTGATTTGGCATCTATGCGTGTGTGGATAATAAACGGTGGGTTTGTTTCTGCTTCTTAGCGTGTGTGGGTGGTATATTTTGGGGTTTGATTTGGCATCTCTGCGTGTGTATATAATGTGATTAGTTTTTTGTCTCATTACCTTTGTGTGAATAGTAGATAATATGAGAAGACAAAATTAGAGGATGTTTTCCTTTACGTCCGTGCTTTAGGTATACAGTAATAAAGGGTCCGCCATTCTACGGAATAAGCGAAAAGAAGACGGTAGCAGTATCTGATTTGTTTAACCAGTTGAAGGAGAGTTGGTATTGGATGATAGATGCGGAGTATGTAGTGGAAAGACTTGAAAGAGAATGGAAGTTCCCAGGCAGCTTGGACTAGCAGAAGAAATTATGAAAAGGGTCTTGGAAGAAGAAGTCAAGAACATTAAAGACACATGGGCAAAAGATAGGAAAGAACAAGAGAACAGAAAGAAAATTGAAGCATTTGAGAGACTGAACAAAACCTGGATGAATGTCCAGGAGAAATTTAGTGCGATAGGTCATCCAGACTGGATTCCTGAGTCGGAACACAAAAAGAAAGGAATATTGGGAAAATTTAGGAGATGGATAAAGAAATGGAAAAAGTAGAAGACGAAAAAGCAGAAGAACACAAAGGCCCTTTTCACGGCCCCTCTTTCGCCTCGAAAAGAAATGACTTTCATGCTTAACCCTCAACAAAAAAAATATTTTTTAAATGTGGTATCAGTGTTTATAATCCACGATATATTCCTATGTCAATTTTCCCTTGATGCTATACAGGCCCAGGTTGTACTTCAAAGTACTTGTCGCTATATCGTCCGAAGGGACCTTGTAATGTTAATTCCCACTGTCGCTATAAATCTTGTCGCCATATTGTCCCAGTGTGGTTTGTAATGTTAATTACCATTGTCGCCCTATCATCCCACTCTACTACTCTGGTAGTATTGCAGAAAAGGTGAAAGATGCTCTGCAATGATAACATACAATGTAGACTGTCTATTTACGTTAGAAAATAGAGCAGAGAAAAACAAAACTTTTGGAACCCGATTATTTTAGAACAATAATAATCTTGTATACTATAAAGAAGCGTCAAGGACACGAGAATGTTCAAAAAATATGACGTGACGACACCGTCAGCTCAGTTGACCATGCAGTCTTCATCTGACCTTTAGACCCTGATTGTCTACTGGTAGATGACCAGAGATGCACATGACTTTGTAATCCTAAGGGAAAAACTAATTTTCGGAACAGTGAGGCACTTTAGAGAGAGCATTCGTAATTATTCTTAGATGAAGGGTATTTAGAAATTATGGATATATGTGTAGGAGAAAGGGGGGGGGGGGGAGGGGGTCGTCTGAAAAAAAAGATGATTTACCTTTCTCTTGTTTTGTCCACTCTCCAGTTGCCAAGGAAACTTTACAACACTCGATATGAACATCTATCCCTTCAGTGCTCTTCTTGTCAAGTATATTAACATCTTTTCCCAAAAGGCGCTTGGTTAGCGTTGTTTTTCCCACCCCATACTGACCAACAACCATAACCCTGATGTTGTAGACTTTGTCCTTGCCAGCTCTAAGGGCCTCCTTATACATATGAAGAGATATTTTATCCATCTTCAGGACTGCTGCAGGGATGACTGGACCTTGTATCAAATGATGATAGTGGTGTACATGAAGGCATTGTATGAATGTTATACATGTAACGTCTCAGATCGGTCAAATCAATAGATTTGCAAAATGCGATCGGGTAAAATTATTTAGCATGCAAACAGTATTAAAACAGCAATGATCCAAAAATGTCAGCATATTTATAAATGAATAAGTTGTATGCAGCCATACCCAATCATATTTCAAGAGCATAGTAAAGTAATTAATATGTGCATGTGCACAGTAATGTATGCAACATCGTTACTTTCTACCTGGGACTTGGCATGTACATGTAATCTTGCTTCCAATTTGTACGTAAATATGTTAAAATCACATACGAAATGTGGTATCTTCCTTGTATAATTGAGCATTAAAGTTGTTTTACTCCTCTTCCTTACTTCCATATTTGATTTGGGACTTATTATAAAAAGCATCATTTGACAACGGGTTATAAACCTATGGACTAGACTGTTCAGCACCTGTGGCATGAGCGACGTATCATGAACCGATGCAAAGACGAAAATATATATACAGCATGTTGTCAAATAATAGGGATTTATTCCATGTGTCTAAGTGCTAACATTGTTACTGGTTATGAATTCAACCATATACCTATGATGTGCATTATTTAGATGAGCTTTTGTCTTGCTTAGACAAGTGGCTCCAATGGACTGGTTGCACGGCATTATATCAACAAATTCAAATACAAAATAGTGACTAATAATAGCCATTGACAAAATATGCAAACAGAACGATTCAAAAAAGATCAGCTGAAGCAAATGTATTTTAAAAACATCGCAGAACATTGCATCCGTAAATCAAAGTGATAACATTTATCCAGCTGAAATTATCAAAAGGCACTTTACTCTTTATACCCAGTCAGGAACAAAATCAAATACAATTTGTGACAATTTTTTAAAGTGTTTATAACATCAACTGTATATATATATTGTAGTAAATTTAGAGTATGTGCACTTGGTTGTAGTGCCCCGTTTTAAGCAATTCTTAGATTTGTGTGATTACTTGTTTGATTATTGGAATTCGGCGCCATGGAAATATTCCTGGCCGGAACTAATGAGGTAATTAATAGGAGCAAACGTCACGGAGTGAAGTGTTATTGTGTTTCCATGATGTCCTGGTTCACTAGTAGTGAATTCCGACCAAAACCGAATGAATGTCCCTGTCGTAAAATAGTACATATTAAAATCTAGTGGTATACATTGGTAGCGTGACTGCAAGGACAGTACTTACGGTATTAAACCGGTAAATTACACAAAGGCATAAATAAAAAGGGACTTGGCAGACACCGTTTATGTCGCCATGCGGGCGAATATGGTGCAGTTATATCGGCGAAATGTGCCTGGAAAGCATACATTGACTGGCCTAAGGTGGCGGAGTTAAAATAGTTCCCATTGTTAGGGAGTACTCATATATGTTCTAAGGCGTGAACGGTTGGTGGTACGGAAACATAATGAAGCCAAAACACGCAGATGTACGGTTGATAGATAGTTGGCAGTTTGGTTTATCTGTGGTCTTGCATTAATTAGAGGAAAATTTAGGTATAGAATGGACACGTCGGGCTTTCTGATTTACAACTGAGGTTGTATGGAAGTCTTTGGAAAGTCGGGGTAAACTTATGACTTCTAGCGAGAATCGCGCCAGGGTTTGACAACCGCTCGGTCAAGTAAATACCCGTGTGCGTGTAACAATATGATGTCTAATTACGAACACGGTAATAATGCGTCATAGCTGAAGAATAAATTCAGGATACTGTTTCAAACCTTTTTGTAAATAAAATAACATTACTTTCGTGTGACAGTTTAAGCCAATACAATAAGAACTATGGATTACCTTGATACTCGGGTCTGTAGCTAGTAATAACATTACTGAACCGGCTTGCGACATACAAGTGTCCCTGATGCTGATCCCAGAATATGGCTTCCACACTATGTGGTATCCCCTCTCTGTATATGGACACAAGTTCACATTTATCTGTAAGATGATGCATACTGGCAGGGTCTCCATAGTTACACACGAATACAAATCCCTTGCTATCAACTGCTATAGCTGCGGGACAGTACAGTTCCTCTTGTTTGTATATGTATGGATGTTTACTGTTACTCTGTATATCATATCCATATACACCATTCTCAGCGGAGGGAATACTACCACTATTACACGAGACATAAAGCATGCTGTCTTTTGTTGTCATATACATGTAGTCCCCTTTACATATTTGGTGAACTGTGTCGGCAACATGCCCATCAATAAGGGACACAGTACACCAGCATATCATGCACTCTTTCACACCGCATACAATAAGATTATCCTTGAAGTTCGATACTCCATGATAGAAATCCAATCCCTCTTGTACAAGTAAAGTCCTGTCTCGTCTTATGGTGTATGTGTCGTCTGTACACTGTATAGAGAGGATTACAATCTGACCGCCAGACAAAATCACATATATTTCCGTATCATTAATAGCACAGGTATCATGTGGCAGTGATTCTAGTTCGTGTGTTGCCAGTAATTTTCCGTCCTTACGTCTGTGTAGCTGGACGTTAGACGCGTCATAGTTCACCGTCATTATTACTTCTCCAGACACCACAATACCACAGTACCAGGTGTCATGGCCAGCTGTAGAAATAACGTGATACGAAAATCAATACACATGTAGACAAAATACAAACATGTATACTTATATTAGAATGATAAAAAACTTATATACATTTATACATGGCGAATTTAGCTGTATTTCTGTCCTTAACAATTACAACAGTTGTTACTCTAAACAACTCTCCATTACAACCATCTTAGTGGTGTCGTCGTCGTCATCATCATGATCATCTATTTTATTGCTCTTATTATTATTAATTCTACTACGATAGGGTTTTCAGCAGATATATAGTCTACTGTCATAACTTTAACAAACACCGCAACTATCGTATTCATCATTATAATCATTATTATTATTATAATTATTATTACCAGAAGGTACTTACAGAAGACATAACATGGAACCAGTAAAGATCAATGCATGTACACGTATATGAAAATCCAAAATAACATCCTTCCATTAACAATAGTCTACTACCATAACTTTAATCACCAATATCGTCGCCCTAACATCATAAAAATGTCATCTATAATTATTATTTTATAAACTAGGGTGTGGCAAGCTACACTATCTCCATTTTACAAGAACAATGCTAATACAATAGAGAAGCGATATATTTATGCAACATATTTTACAAAATTCAAATATAAAGAAATAAATAATTCGTCATTCAAGTTTTGCTCCCCTGCCATGCTCAACATTTCGTCGCAATCCGTAACCTGAGTGTTTAATTTAAAATCATTGTTTTTAAGCTTCTTAAATCTTCGCTTTATCGTCTGCTGCATGTTCCTCAAAATATGCTACCTCCCTTGCGTCATGATATCAGCACTTAAAAGAACGCTGGTGGTAACATGCCACATGGAGACTTATGTACTCTTCAATATCTACATCACATTCATCAAGATTATATTGATTTGCTGTGATGTTTTTTACAATGATTTTAGTGACGATTTGCCTAATACGTACGAGACAAAGGTAAGAATGTCTTTGCTTGCTATGCTGAATTATAAAGCTGATGATGTTACAAGGTATCACAAGACAAGCGACACAATACACTTACGATATCACGATGAAGTGCCTTTGAGTTCGATTCTTAAAACTAATTATGAATTTGAGTTTGAATCTCTTGAAAGAAGTTGGGACCAATGAAAGTGCCATTGTACAAATGCGCGAAGCCCACGTCCTATGGTTTAGATTACACAGTGATCCAAACAGATTATGGTAGCATTATATGTTTGCAGGTTATTGTTATCAGTTACGGTATGCCTGTCGGGTTAACATCTGTACAAGACAATATATCAAACAAACGAAATGAAAAACAGATTATATACAATGCTCTGTTTTTTTATTTGGTAAATGATGCTAATGCACAGCATGAAAGAAAACTACATCGTCAGCGTTGGAGGTCAAAACAAGCTTGGACTTTGGTTCTATTGGTGCATACTTTGTTTACACTTCCAAAAATTTATTTTTATGAATACTATCTCACACCAATGTGAAGGCCATATGATTGTGGAACATTTTAAGAAGTCATTACCATCATCATCTAATTATATATCAACAGCAGCAGTACCTACATCGTTGCCACCAAAATAGTTATCATCATCATCATCATCATCGTTGTCGTAAATGTTGCTATATACAAGCTCTAGGCCAACATCGTAAAAGCACATGTAATAACATCTCTCCGGACTAAGGATTTAAATACAGGATTTCAATGTGGGTATAGTAATCGAATTTCAGTATCTACACATCATTGTTTTGTACAATGAGTTTTTCTTCTTAGCACAAAAGGCAGAACAAAATATAAAAACACATTATATCCGCATCTTCTTTTGTTCATTATCAACATATCTTCCGTGTGAATATTTTTACAAGCTTGAAGTCACAAACTCTAGCTATAAAAATATGCGAGTGAAGTATGAAGTTTTATTTCTCTCTAAAGGAAAGTCTTCCACCATTTTGTAATGTCAGTCCATATAATCGAACATAGCATTGTCATTCATGTCATGATCAGTTTCGACGGATAAACAAGTGTAGAAAAGAACTTTACCAACACCTTGCAATGGTTTTAGTTTAAATGTTTCTAAAATAAATTGCCTTAGGAAATCTTGTGGACAAACACATTATCGTCAACAAGAATGATTGCCTGATCTGGCCATAGGTAAATGACCGGTACAGTCTACCATTATTCAAAATGGATCGTAAAAATCAGGAATAGGTTGCAGATGAGTATTTGGTATTTTCTATTTGGGTTTTGTACCATTTAACAATTATGACAAGATCTACAGTATTTAGATATATCAAGTTTATTTTTCTGCCAATTAAAATGATTAACGATCCTGTGATGAGTCTTATTAACTATTAAATGACCATGCAAGAGAGATTCAATGAATAAACTAAGAATATCTTTTAGTCATGACCTCAGAACGACCTATAGCTGACTGACCACTGGTCACCAACTAATACCTCAGGTGATCCACATTTTCTGATTATACCTAATTTTTCACAAAGCGCAGACTGGTACATGCGTGGTTTCAGTATCACTAATAACCTTCTAATTCAAGCATGATATCTCGGGATCTTCTTCCTGTTCGACAATGATTATATTTTGTTACCCTGTTGAAACCAACGAGAATTGCTATTAAAAAGAGGATCACTGTAATACATATCTATCATCTGAGTAGTAAAAGGGACTCCATCAAAACATTGATCAATAAATGTGTCAGCTATTAAGTAGAATATTGCACTGATCAGTACAATTCACAAGAGCTCTCCGTGTTACTACTCGAGTCAAGCAGCATACAAGTCAGCGATTTCAAAATCAATAGGATCCACTTTCTGATAAAAATAGGGCTTGTCAATTATAAGTGGATTAACCACAACAATATTTTCGGTTAAAGTGTTGCCTATTAAGATATAAATACCAGCTCTATTTAAAAATACACTGCTCCAACAGTCAAGGATCCCGAAATTACGTCTGACGGAAAATTGCCAATATGGGAGGAATAATTACAAAGCCGCACCCTGCTCCATGAATAAGAATACTTTCATCATCAGAAGACTTGACGTATCCGAAAAAGGCAATGTACCTGACAGCAAAAGACTTTGAAGCTCCTGTATCCCTTTATATTTTAATAGGGATAGGCTTGGCAGAATAAATAATTAATGCTGTAGAACCTTTCGGCATGAATGTTTTATTATTCTCTAGAATAAAATCAGACTGGGATTTAGTTTACCCAACAATTGTATTGCTTTCAATACAAGAGTGTTTGAACTCTTGGTAACACAAGCACTTGGAGTTCCTATATCTTTATCCTTTTGCCTATTTCTCAGCCGGTATCAATGCGAACTAATGGGTTCTTTCCTTTTACAATAAGTGCGTATATGAAGAGACAAAGGTTTCGGGTCCGTCTTATCAAAAGTTTGATTCCTAAAGGTTATGCCAGATTCAGATCTGGAAGTACTGTTGTGAGACTGATATGACTGGTTTTCTACCGAAACATCCTACTGAGATGAAAATATAATGACAAATGAAACTCTGTAAGACAAGGAATAATTATCATCTATTTCTTAAGATGAGTCTTGACATCAATTTGGATGACATTGTTTAACTCTTCAGCTAATTTAGACTGGACGCTGCTTATAAACGTGTTGTTCTTTTTCCTTTGCAAATTCGAGATGGACTTGTTCAGTGTCCGTTCGACAATCCCTTCGCCCTTGTCGAGAGGCCTCATGCACCAACTCAAAACCCTTCAGGATACATTTCCTTTACCAATTCGTACTCAGCACCTTGTTGTATCTCCACTATAGTGTAGACCCTCCGAGCTTTGCCAACAAGGCACTTTGTATTAATAAAGTCTGATGCTTTCAAGTTTTCAGCCCTTTTCCCAAAATATAGAAATTATTTATTTATCAACTTGCTTTTCCTGAAATTGGGGTACCAGCCTTATATTTCTGGTAACATCGAAACCTGAACTTGTGTGTAAAGGTCCGTGTGCTGCACATGCTAGTTCTACTTTTAATTTCATTTATATTTTGTCTTTCTTTTCTATCTCCCTCTTCCTCACATTTTCTTTTCATCTTCCGTTACTCTCCTTCACTCTGCATTTGCCTTCTCTCTCTTTTTTTCTCTCATATGTTTTACTCTCCTCTCTCCATCTAGGTTTTATAGCACTGTCTGAATTTGTACACTCTATCTCTGTCTTTACATATGTATTTCCCTCTCCATTTCGTCTCTGTGAAATTCCATCATTTCCATTTCAAGCAGAAGCTTTCTACATTTTGAATATATCTGGGGGTTTATATATAATTACATTAGTTCCGTATCGACACCAGATACAGATTTACGAATCAAACATAATTTTTTTTTTATCCAACATATTAGTTTCCACTAAATACTGAATCAAAATAGTCTTTATATTTTGCTATTTTGTAAACGATTTCGCTTTATAGAGATAATAATGTCTGGCAAACCCATGTAGCTCATCCCTTTTCATAGACTTTAACCCTTCCTGGGCAGGATTCAAGATGAAGTCCTCGGCTTTTGATAACATTGTGAATAATTTCTTATATCACCATAGAGCAAAGGTAATTTTACTTCCTTTGATACGTTTTAAAGACAATCCGAGCGCATAAAAGCCCCAAAGTTCTTTTATACTTTAGATCTTAAAATGTAACAGTGAGAAGTGAGAAAGCAATTCAAGTAAAAATTCAACACATATTGTATCTCCATAAAATATAACAATGTAAATTACCAAACCATTTAAAGTGTTTTTGTCAATTGAATCCTAAATATCCATATATGTCCTGCCACAACTTTCAAAACAAATAAAATATTCCGAATGAATTCCAACAGTTTTGAATGTCCTGATATGCCAGTAGACTCGAATGTACAGATATAAAAGTAGACTCGAATGTACAGATATAAAAGTAGACTCGAATGTACAGATATAAAAGTAGACTCGAATGTACAGATATAAAAGTAGACTCGAATGTGCAGATATAAAAATAGACTCGAATGTACAGATATAAAGTAGACTCGAATGTACAGATATAAAAGTAGACTCCAATGTACAGATATAAAAGTAGTCTTGCATATGATAATCTGCCAATGATGCAGTTTAAATCCTGAAGTGGTCTTGTACTTCAAAGGTCTATAGGCACCTTGCTATTCCGGTTAATAATAACTAACTCATCTCAAAATTGTATGTGAACACAACCAAAAGTTTAACACATTCTAAGAGACTTACCATAAGACAGTGGTAACAATATTTGTTTACCACTCAATATATATATTATGTACACCGTATTAGTGATATACCACGAGATGTTAAGATTTACTACAGGCAACTGTGCATTGACCGAGTGACTGAACTTTTCACATCCCCGAGTGTGTCCCATATAAAAGGTAGTTCTATGTCCTTTGTGGCTATTCACTATCGCCTTTGCATATTAATAAGTTGGTTGTTTTCTTTTTCTTGTCTATTTTTCTTCACATCGATTAAATCATTATAATACACACTTATGATTTAAACATGAAAGATGGTTTTAATGAAGAAAGTAGGGCACTAGCAACACTTGGCTAGCTACGCCGTTCAAATGAACGCTAAGCCATTCAAGCACCGGCCTATGGAAATGTATGTGGGATAGAACCTAAGCTAAATGACGAACCAACAAGAAGTAAGTAAAATAGTTTAATATATTTACCGTTGATCTAAGACATTTTTCTGCTTAAATAACAGTACTAACAATCATAACCCCCCTCCTCTCTCTCTCTCTCTCTCTCTCTCTCTCTCTCTCTTATCATTTGGTGACTTCCAAAATTGGTACTAACAGCTTCTTCTCTTGGCGTTCAGCATTAAGAGATTAGTGTTAGGGCTGGTCGGCCTGGTGTCAGGATAATGTGACTGGGTGGGACATCATGCTACATGTCAACGGCATGATGACCCAGTGCTAGGCATCACTATAAACTGTCACACTGCAGATATCGTAGCGATATGACTGAAAAAGTGTTAAAACTACGTTAAAAATCCAAATCTCACACACACTCTCACCCTTTGGTTAGTTTAACCTAACTTTTACCATTATTCATATGTCCAGAGAGAACTTGGGATGACACAAGCTAATATCCTCAACGCTATTCTTTTCAAAGATTTTCGCCCGTATCTTGCTACGGTGGTCCAGAGAGAGAGAGAGAGAGAGAGAGAGAGAGAGAGAGAGAGAGAGGTGGCCTTTGTACACTTGCATATATAAATACTTTTTAAGACATTATAATAGGTTTAAGAAACAACAACAACACAAATACATTAAATACATGACAGTATGTGTACCCTGTAACCGACAGATTTGCCCTTCAGTGTCAACAGGATTTGCAACTTTGCATCGTTGGTTATAGAAACACTGTAGATAAATCCCAAGGAAAGTGCACACATACAATTACGATGAACCATATTCTTGTAGGTTACTTGTTGTAAATTCACTTTCAAGGTTTTCGTCAAACCGAAAAACATTTTCTTACTACAGATTTCTGCGTAGTTTTCTTCCGTTATGCATGAGAGGGGAGGGGGGAACAGAAAGCAGAAAGGATTGCGATGAAATTGTGTACCATACTAAATTTATTTAGAAAACTGGGATTATTAACACTTGTTATCGTTATTTTCATATGTCACTAATGATTAATGTGTGGAAATTCATCATTGATCTAAAATCAGTAGCACACGGTTTTACTAACGCGAGAATGTTTATATATTCGTATCATTACGCAATCGGTGGATCACAACTTCATATGCCAGTAGTAAGTATTGGTATATCAATTTGTTATTTTTAATGTATGTACTATATATATATATATAATATTATATTCATTTGACATAAAACGCATTCCAGCGGGAATTCCACTTTTTCTTCAAAATAAGTTCGCTTCTACAGTATTCTAAGTTTGTAAACATGGCTATATCTTTAAGTAAACTTTTTATAAATACTTTGTTTACGTCTTCCAGGTCAAGTTGGCCACAACTCTCTATTAAGGACAAAAATCAAGCTCACTTTATAAATTAAATAGACACAGTTGTCTATTAAGATTCAAGTCAGTATGGCCACCGTTCATAAGTGCCAATGCCTATGTTGTGGTTATTAACATGCACTTCATATTATTGTGATTTAACAGCTTTTTGATATCCTCACACCATTGCTCAATTATCTTAAGATCATTGTTAGGTTATTTCTGATAATATTTAAGGATGGAACCGGTGCATGTAATGTAATTTAAATACTCATGGATAGATACACGTTAGGACTTTGTGGTTCCTCTTTCCAATTAGATACTGCCAAAATTACATCTCTCCAAAAACTGTTTTTAATGAACTTAATAAATTCTTCTAATTTCCTTCTCCCTAAATTCCAAATATCCTTTTAATTTCTGAGTATAGTTGTATTGACTAAGTTCTACCACGTTCCAGTTTCCTTTTCCAACAATCTTTTAACCCATCTTATCTTAATATACCTAATGAATGAAAATATGTGTATCATATTTAGTCATCCCTCATTTTCTTGGGAAACTAGTATATCACGTTTTATTCTCTCTACTTCTCCACCCCATACAAACTTAAATAATGTGCGATTTAGTTCTGCTTCCACTTTTGCTGATATGTTTGGAAGTGCTGAAAAAAGATATATGACTATAAGCGGAACAAGAGTTTTTACAACAGTTACTTTGCCAACATTTGACAGATGGCTTTGACTCCAGCTTGCCAGTATTCGTTTTGCCTTTGTTAGTTTCTTCATATAATATCCACCACGTGTTGTAAATCTGGAGAAAATTCTATGTCAAGAAGTGTAAAGTTAAAAAAGGACCAAATTAGGCCCATTTCCTGACATATTCTTTCATTAGAAAATATTCTGTTTCCAATCCAAATAGCTTTTGTTTTTGTTATGTTACATTTAAGTCCAGATAACAGAAAAACGTTGCAAGATATTCATAGTTGCTTCAAGAGAAAATTGAGATCCATGAAGAAGGATAAAAGCGTGATCGTAATGCTGACCCAGTTTATATTCACTGGCGCCAAAGATTAGTCCCCGTACATCCACACTTTGCTTTAAAGTTATAGCTAAACTCTCAACCCCAATGATAAATAAATAATGTGCAAGGGGATCTCCTTGACGACATCCTCTTTTAAGTCTAAAAAAGATGATATAAGCCCATTATCTATAACACAACTTTTAGAGTCATTACAAAACAGTTTAAACCACTTACCAACGGAATCCCCAAAATTAAAAGATTGTAAAACTTCTTCCACAAAGATCCAGTTAACTGAGTCAAAGGCTTTTTCAAAGTCTATTAACAATAAGAAGCCATATCTGTGTTTATTCTCAAGTTGGTCCACGATATCATATAATAGTCTGGTGTTTTCTCCAATGAATCTTCCTTTCATATATCCTTTTTGAGTATCACTGATTATTGATGGAAGAACCATTTTAATCCTAACTGCAATGGCTCCCGAAGCAATCTATAGTCAGTATTTAAAAGTGATATAGGTCTCCAGTTTTTAAAAGATCTTTTGTCTTTTTCTTAATTTGGTAGACATGTGATGACTCCTTGAGTCTGAAAATCTGAAATTTTTCCACAGGATATCCATAATTTATTGATTGATCTACATATAAATCCCCCAAGCGACTTCCAAAAGAATTTATAGAACTCTACAGTGAATCCATCCGAGCCTGGACTTTTTCCATTTTCCATCCGTTTTAGAGACATACCGAATTCATTGATTGTAAGCAGACCCCCACATGATTCTGTTTCCATTTGGCTAAGTTTAATATTGTGATTAAACAATCTATTTCGAGTTTCTTGAGTAACCTCATCATCAAGCTGAGCAATTCTACTGTTGTACAATTCCATATAAAACTGTTTTTGAGCTTCTAAATTATCTATCTGGTCAGATATATTTGTCCCATCATCTAAAATACTTTCCTTTAATGTCTTTTTGACATAATTTCACTTTTCAAGATTGAAAAAGCACTTTGTGATTTTTTCCCCAAATTCATACCATCTAGCTATAGATCTTAATATAACACCTTCTGTATATATTTTTCCCTAGATTCCTCTAATTCTGTTTTTGTTCTCTCGAAATTTTCCAGAATTTCCCCATCTAAATTATTCGACAGTCCCCCTTGAGATTCTATTATTTCCTGCTCAATTTTCTTTAATTATTTCCCGTTCCTCTTTTGTTTTCCTAACAGAATAACATATAGTTTCAGATCTTATTTTCATTTTCAAAATTTCAAAGAACATTTGTTCATTACATGAAAGAGAAACATGGAAAGAGTCAGATTTATTTCCCCCGCCCCCCCCCCCCATATTCATTTAAAGTATCAGATATACACTTTTTGACCAAATTCGGTATCCTCAATGTTCCTCAACAGTTGGGCATTAAATTTCCAATATCCTTTTCGCCACACTCAAAACAATAGATGAATGATCAGTTGTATACACTGGTAGGATACATGCATCAGCTGTGTTCATATGAATGTCATCCGATACAAGAAAGTAATCTAATCTACTTTGTTCAAGGGAGATTTTTGCCTCCAGTAATATATCTTTAAGTATTGATTGGAATTTCGCCAGGGATGAATTAATTCCAATTCGTTTTTCAGGTTTTGAATCGCTGCCCTAGAGTGTTGGTGTTTGTCATGTAAAATATTATAAGTATCCAAATCTAAGTCTTGAACAGTATTCCAGTCTCCGCACATTATAATTGATGAGTTCTCAAAAAATAAAATCTCATTTAACTTTCTAAAAAAGCTAGGATTATCATCATTATAACCATACAAATTCACGAGGGTTATTCTGTTGTCATTAATTGTAATATCTAAAATAATAAATCTCCCTTGACTATCACACCTTTCTCTATGAATTATAAATTCAAAAGTATTTCTAAAAAATATTGCAACCTCAGCATTATTACATGAGCAATGTCTAAATATACTTCTGTATCCGCATTCAGCTGCCTAATATATTTCATCGTTCTTTGCACTATTGTTTTCTTGCAAGCATACTATATATACATTCGTTTATTTTACCCAGTGGAAAATGTCCCTTCGTTTAAAGACTGAACATTGCAGGCCTCTAACATTAATATATATAATTTTTATGTTATTATCAATAAAAATAGCAGACATTTTACATATACATGTTCTTGTACAGGAATGTATGAAGTCATTATCACCTTGAGTTTATCATGTGCATGGCTTTCACACTCACACTCACACATAATACAAACATTCATAATACAATCACACATGGTATTACAGTACATGCTGTAGATTTGGCTGCATTTAATATTGATACAGTATACGATGGACAGCAAGTGAAGCAACTCCATTTGCGATAACTCGTATGCACCTCTGACAGACCTTTCCGGAGCTAAGACAGTTTTGTAAACCAAAAGGCACAGATTAAAAAGAATATAAATTGCAAATTAATGAACGAAAGAAGGGGTAAAAGAGAAGAAAAAGAAAGTATGAATGAACGCATACATGGAAGTGGTGGGTGATTGAATGAATGAGCAAGAATGGGAGATTGAAAAATTGAACGTGGAAGAGTAATGTTGAAAAAGGTGAGAAAACGACTGAGTAAATGTGTATATGACTGCATATGACTGAAAGGTGATTTATGAACTAGTGGGTGAATTGATATGGGAGAGATTTGACACAGTGGAAGAACGAATAAACAAATCTGTTAATTAAGGACAAAACTGCTAAGGGAAAGAAGTGTCTTTTAAAAAATATTAAAACAAATTAGAGTAGAAAAAGGAGTATCAAATCGAAAGTTCACCTATTTGGTCAATTTCATAAGTTGACAGAGTTGCATATTACACTTATATTCTAATTTGCTCATCAATTTCATCATAGATGTCATTTTTATCATTTTTCCTGATTTGGTTTTACCATACACAGATCCATTAAAGTACCATGCACTGTCAATTTCTTGATGCCTGGATAATTTATTGATAAGTTCAGTATTCATCCTGGTTACATCCTATACAAGACTAATTCATTTGTACTGTTTAAAATCCTTCCGCTTCTTGATAATTGGAAGTTTACAATCCAGACTCCAAAATTTGACAATCACTGGCATTACTTGTCCCTGTCGGGCTGGGATCCTACGCACAGCTGGTGACAGTAATGGCGGCTATAGGTGGAAGCTAGTAAAGTGGGCTCTGTAGAATTTGGCGGTTATAAGTTGTTATCTTTACAGTGAAATGGTTCATACTTGTTGGGATGATGTGTGAATATTCAAGGAATGCAGGGTACAGAACATTACTGGTAGATCATAATCAAATTTGAAAAAATTGTGTTTTCCCACTCAAACTTCGAACATGATGGAGTAGAGACGGAAGTTTAGGGTGCAGTTTTGAGATATTCCCTATCTGATTTGTTTGACTCATTTACTTATTTCAGTGTAGGTACCTGTCCATTTGTTGCCTTCAATTGTCAGAACTGTTTGGCACATGGTGAGTAGTACATATCACAGTCACAACTGAGTAGTGAGAAAAAATTAGTCCAAACAAGATTATCTACAAGCATGAGTGGAAAGAAAGATCAAGACAAGCAACAAATAAAAACCAGATTATAGAGTGGCGCCCTAATGGAGACATCTGACACAAGTATGAGGGAATCAAGCTTGAGTACAATTCGGCTGGACTTGGGTGAAATAAAGCAAAATCTCACAAGGAGCATTTCAAAAGCAGATTTCACATCTGCTATTGCTGACTTGGTGAAAAAAGATGACCTAACAGAAACTGTCTCAACTATTGTGAGGAAATTATTAGAGAATGTTAAGGAAGATCTGAGAAAGGAGATAGTTGTAGAAAATGAAAGGGTAGTATAGGAGGGGACGGGAAAGTTTATGGATAGGGTGGATTCACTGGAATTCGAAAACCACCAATTGCGAGAAAAATTAGAAGAGGCAATAAAGGAAAACGACAAAATGATGAGTGACGTGAAAGATTCTGACAAGAGATCGAAGCAAACAAGTGCGGCTTCAAACCAAATCGAAGAATATTTAAGGAAAGTAGTGAATGGGGATCTTATAGGGTCTATGGGACTTATCATTAAAAATACCCTTGGGAACATATAGGGTCTATGTAAATTTAACATGGAGAAAAATCGTGGGAACATATAGGGTTTATGGGAATTAACATGGCCAAAAACCCTGGGACAATATAGGGTCTATGGGAATTAACATGGCCAAAACCCCTGGGACAATATAGGGTCTATGTAAATTTAACATGGCCAAAAACCCTTGGGACTGTATAGGGTCTATGTAAAATTGAAACAGGGAGGGTCTCTATTTTTAAAAAAATAAAAACAAAATAAAAAAGGGGTAGGCAATGGAAAGGCTATCTCTTTTCGAGAAATATGGGGGCCCTGAAAAGGGCCTTTGGGTTTTCTTCTTCTTCTTCTAATTTCTTCTTTTTCTCCACCAAGTTCTTATTTTATCTCCTACACTCTTTTTCTTCTTTTTTTCTCCTCCTCTTCTTTCTTCTCTTCCTCTTATTTCTTCTCTTCCTCCACCTCTTCTTTCTTCCTCTTCTCATTTTCTTCTTCTTTTTCAATTTTTTCGTTCCATTTTGTGACGATCGTCGATAAATACCTATGTATCTATAATCAGCTGAAATTCCTATGAAATCCCACTATCTATTTATAGCTCCAACTTGTGGGTTTTTCCTTTGGAAAATCCCACTATCTTTTTATAGCCTCAGCTTGAGTGACGTTCCTGTTTATGAATTCTAGTATATATGTATAGCTACAAAATGTGGAAATCCCCAAGTCGATATTTATAGTCTCGAAATTTCCAGCGTCAGTGACGTCACTGTACTGAACACTAGGGATAAAATATCAACGGTGTTGCAAGTGGCTGACCTGAATACGCGCTACTGCAGGTAGGTAGGTAGAGTGTATCTGATAGGGATAAAGTGAGTTTTATACGGACAAACAGAGACCAATAGACACACACAACGTAAACGCGCAGACACACACACACACACACAAACACACACACACACACACAACGTACGCGCGCCGACATACTCACACACACACACACACATACTCACACACACACACACACACACACACACACACAGAAACACACAACGTACGCGCGCAGACATACTCACACACACACACATAAACACACACACACTATAAAATAGATAAAATTAGTAACTACTTACAATATCAACTTCTGTGACGATCGTCGATAAATACCTATGTATCTATAATCAGCTGAAATTCCTATGAAATCCCACTATCTATTTATAGCTCCAACTTGTGGGTTTTTCCTTTGGAAAATCCCACTATCTTTTTATAGCCTCAGCTTGAGTGACGTTCCTGTTTATGAATTCTAGTATATATGTAGAGCTACAAAATGTGGAAATCCCCAAGTCGATATTTATAGTCTCGAAATTTCCAGCGTCAGTGACGTCACTGTACTGAACACTAGGGATAAAATATCAACGGTGTTGCAAGTGGCTGACCTGAATACGCGCTACTGCAGGTAGGTAGGTAGAGTGTATCTGATAGGGATAAAGTGAGTTTTATACGGACAAACAGAGACCAATAGACACACACAACGTAAACGCGCAGACACACACACACACACAAACACACAAACACACACACACACACACAACGTACGCGCGCCGACATACTCACACACACACACACATACTCACACACACACACACACACACACACACACACAGAGAAACACACAACGTACGCGCGCAGACATACTCACACACACACACATAAACACACACACTATAAAATAGATAAAATTAGTAACTACTTACAATATCAACTTCTGTGACGATCGTCGATAAATACCTATGTATCTATAATCAGCTGAAATTCCTATGAAATCCCACTATCTATTTATAGCTCCAACTTGTGGGTTTTTCCTTTGGAAAATCCCACTATCTTTTTATAGCCTCAGCTTGAGTGACGTTCCTGTTTATGAATTCTAGTATATATGTATAGCTACAAAATGTGGAAATCCCCAAGTCGATATTTATAGTCTCGAAATTTCCAGTGTCAGTGACGTCACTGTACTGAACACTAGGGATAAATATCAACAGTGTTGCAAGTGGCTGACCTGAATGCACGCTACTGCAGGTAGGTAGGTAGAGTGTATCTGATAGGGATAAAGTGAGTTTTATACGGACAAACAGAGACCAATACACACACCCACACAACGTACGCGCGCACACACACACACACACACACACATACACACATACACACACACACACACACATACAGAGGGAAGAGGAAAAAACAAACCCCAAATATACTATCAACACAGAAGGGAGATGATACAAACCCCAAATAAACTATCCACACAAACGTACGCGAACGCATACAAACCCCAAATATACTATCAACACAGAAGGGAGATGATACAAACCCCAAATAAACTATCCACACAAACGTACGCGAACGCATACAAACCCCAAATATACTATCAACACAGAGTGAAGAAGTAAAAGTTTTTTGAAAGCACCTAAGCCCTCACCTGCAATGACCAACTCTGCCAAACACCTACACCCCACCCCACCCCACCCCCCACTTCTAACACTACAAAACCCATTTAACCCGTTATTTTATGGCATCAGTGTGTGATTTAGGAAACATCAAGACACAAAATAATGGAGGAATAGACTGACTATTGTTTACCGACTTGCATGCCTAAAGAGCGTGCGTGAAGGAAAACATCCTTCCATTTCAATTCTAACTAAAACATGATCCAGAGGGATAGAGATAGGTGAAAGGGCACAATTTCATAAAGTGTGAGTAGAAAACAAAACACGCCATCCTTATTATACAATGTCAAGACCAAGAGACACGTACGTGTTCTTTCTGGTCTATTCTCTTTTAGAAGGTAGTATGAAATTTCACATCAGGGCCAACGCATCGGCTCACATTGTCAATTTTTCCATTTCCATGTCTTTACTGGCACAAGTTCTTCATCATCTTCAATTTCTTCTTCTTCTGAATCCCTCTTCTCTGTTTCGTCTTGTTTTTGTTTCTTCTCTTTTCTCGTAGGGCACTCTGAATTCCAGTGTCCTTTCTCCTGACAACGATATTAGGTATCTTGACTTTTGTCTCTCTTTCTTAGACGAAGCAGGTATTCTGGAGACAAATACCCATTTACCTTTGCAGATATAGCAAACTTCATTAGCACTTACACACTTTCGTATGACTCTCATCAAATCAACGATCAAAAGAGTAAGTTTTGTTGCCACTTTCGCATGTGAATTATGCTTTCGTATGACTTTTAGCAAATATTTGACCAGCAGGTCGATCTGTGCTGACTCTTCCATCTTCTTGATCGTTTGAGAGCGGAATGAATACTCTGACGCTAAGACACTCTCCTTATATACAGGGACCTGCTGCGTATGAAACCTAGTCAAATGTAATTTTGCAATAAGATGAAACGATTTCATTGAGGAAGTAAAAAGCAATGATGTACCGTATCGCCTCACACAAAACCTGAAGTGTTAGTTCAAATCCGTGTCAGCGATTTCGAAGACGACATAACTGAGCTTTAATCAATGCTCTCCAATTATGCCACAAAACCACGAGTCCTGATTCACGCCAAAAGAAATTTCGTTCGGTCCATAAAAAATAGTATCATATCTGAGAAACGCAAAAAGGAACTTCCAGAAAACTGAGAAAGACGGCTTACACCTACAACGTAAATGTATGAGTTCAAGTAGTGCGTAAAACTTAGTTAAATTAAATTTTTATAGTCAAGACGAAACGATCTCTTTTCGAACAAGAAAGCAGACACCAAGCGACAATGGCAATCCGTGTCACACAACACTTTTCAAAATGTATATTATCAGAGGTTTGTTCTAGCGATCTGCACGGTTAAATTAAATGTTGATGTATTTTGCAATAAGACGGACACAATTTCCATGGGATCGCCCATGGTACGAATGTTCGTGCATTAGTTTAATTTTTAAAAATATTTTTTTTATATAAATCGCCTATAGGATAGACCCAGTAAAGCATGGCCATTCTCGTCACTGTCTGAATAGCTACTCAAGTCAATTCGAAGCGAACGCGGTAAGAAAATAAGTATAGCCAATGAAATGGCTTACAACGGGTGATGCATTGTTTTGTTCTAGGACTGTGTGGCATAATAATCCCTATGTTCTTGCGTTGTTACCATTACAGTGCAGACAGACTGAAATGTGAACTTACAAGCCCTCTTTGTGTGTGTTGTACCATTTCCTCTTACCACATCAAAATACTGAGCGTCACAGTATTGGTTCGCGTTTTCAAACTGACCATTTTTTTTATATCTCACTTAAACATTTCGACATAAACACTCACACTCACATCGGTAGAGTCAGAACAGACGTGTTACAGTATTGAGGGGCATGTTATCTTTTCGTTTTCAAACTAATAAATTTGGGGCTTGTATGAAGTAAAGAACCGAAAGTACAGTGAAACTCAAGGATGATGACCCAATCTGTCTGTCTATTGATGCGTGTATTTACTTAAGAAGAAATATGACCTCTAAAACACAAAGAGATACGGCAAGCATGATTAGATCAAACACAACGATGTTTTCCTTCACGCCCGTGTAATTTAGAGTTTCAATCGTCTTTGAAGACAAACTTGGTCTCCTTTTGTAGGGCTTGAAATAATAAAAGAAACTGAAAAATCTTAAGCACTTTGCTATAGATAATTTCATCAACAGACTAAACAACATAAATACCGTTACAACAATAGAAAGCCTTAAATCTTCTATCAAAAAGAAATGCATGAAAAAAATTAAAGATTAACGATAACTAACCAATGAAACCGAATTTAACAAAGGCAATGACATGTGAACAAATGCCTCTCACTTTGGAAAGGTAGGCGAATGTACTCTGTCATGCACCATCAACTTGAAAAAAATTATAAACAGAGAGAAACCTGAATTCAAAATTCAGTTGTTTCTTTTTCTTCAAAATTGTTTCGTTTCTTTTTTCTTTTTTTTTTTGGAACAAATCTAAGCACTAATATAGAGTGGAAAAGGGAAAATGCACATACAAGCTTTGATATTTCTGAAAAAATGAGGGGATATTCCTAACGTTCATAACCACCTATATATGCTTGGACTTGTCTGTGACTTATCCACAAAACAAGATGTACATATTTCTGGTCAAGCTGCAAGTGTGTGCGTGTTTTTGAAAATGGTAAAAATGGGATATACAATTTTCTCGTGACACTTATAAAGTGAAGAGTCTGTGCAAGTGTCAAAAGCCAAAGTCATATAAGTTTTGTATTTTGTACGGCTTGTAAAGATTTCCACTTTAGAAAATGTGAAGTATCACAAGTTATTATCACAAACAGAAGTGGAACATAGGGGCTTGCAAGAAAGAAAATAACCCAGACAGTTGGTGTCATCAAGAGTGCTAGAGACGGTACCCGAACTTGCTTGCTTGCTTACTTGAATTAAAGTGATTTTCGCTCTAATGGAGCATGTATCACTGGTTTAATAACGCACCGCGTGATTTTTAATTACTCCTGGGGAAGGAAAGAGAGCCTCATCCCCCAAGGCTTTTATGTACTCACAGACTACTTTTAAATTTAGCCAATCAGGTGTAGGACTAACTAGTCCTTAACAACCTGACTGAAAGGCTTTAAACATGAGTGGGAATTGTCTCACCACACACTCATTTTTCTGTCCGAGCGTGGTAAAGGAGGAAAAAGGTGCTCAGCAAGACAGCCATGGATGTTAAGTACTCACCAAAACGCTAGCCCGTACTTATTTCAAATCAAGTCGTGTCACCAAAAAAGACGACGTGTACGACATCAAAGGCATTGTCAAATGCAGAATACCTCAGTGCTAACTGGCTAGGTCTGCATTTCTTGCTCCCGCTGCTGTTGCGTATATTTCTTCCCTCCACACCGAGTTCTGGGCCTAATTCTTTAAATTTCGTTGTACCCGAACTTATATTATCCATATTATCACCAACAAAAAAAAAAAACAAAAAAAAAAAACGCACAGACCTAAAAGAAACACTCACTCACTTTTTACAGAACATTACTATTTTTAAAATTTTGATAAGCGACGGAAACGAACAACTTAGAGTCACACTTTCTAACCAAGATAAAGAAATCATGTGCTGATAGACTCACTTCTGTATTTTTTCTTCTAACTGACTAACATATCATAGGCAATGGAATGTTATTTCTTTTCGAGAGTACGGGGTAGCCCTAAAATTTTTTTGGGGAACTTGAAGCGATCGCCATAGCCATAGTTTCAAGTTCCCCCAAAAATTTTTAGGGCTACCCCATACTCTCGAAAAGAAATAACATTCCATTGCCTATGATATGTTAGTCAGTTAGAAGAAAAAATACAGAAGTGAGTCTATCAGCACATGATTTCTTTATCTTGGTTAGAAAGTGTGACTCTAAGTTGTTCGTTTCCGTCGCTTATCAAAATTTTAAAAATAGTAATGTTCTGTAAAAAGTGAGTGAGTGTTTCTTTTAGGTCTGTGCGTTTTTTTTTTTTTTGTTTTTTTTTTTTGTTGGTGATAATATGGATAATATAAGTTCGGGTACAACGAAATTTAAAGAATTAGGCCCAGAACTCGGTGTGGAGGGAAGAAATATACGCAACAGCAGCGGGAGCAAGAAATGCAGACCTAGCCAGTTAGCACTGAGGTATTCTGCGTTTGACAATGCCTTTGATGTCGTACACGTCGTCTTTTTTGGTGACACGACTTGATTTGAAATAAGTACGGGCTAGCGTTTTGGTGAGTACTTAACATCCATGGCTGTCTTGCTGAGCACCTTTTTCCTCCTTTACCACGCTCGGACAGAAAAATGAGTGTGTGGTGAGACAATTCCCACTCATGTTTAAAGCCTTTCAGTCAGGTTGTTAAGGACTAGTTAGTCCTACACCTGATTGGCTAAATTTAAAAGTAGTCTGTGAGTACATAAAAGCCTTGGGGGATGAGGCTCTCTTTCCTTCCCCAGGAGTAATTAAAAATCACGCGGTGCGTTATTAAACCAGTGATACATGCTCCATTAGAGCGAAAATCACTTTAATTCAAGTAAGCAAGCAAGCAAGTTCGGGTACCGTCTCTAGCACTCTTGATGACACCAACTGTCTGGGTTATTTTCTTTCTTGCAAGCCCCTATGTTCCACTTCTGTTTGTGATAATAACTTGTGATACTTCACATTTTCTAAAGTGGAAATCTTTACAAGCCGTACAAAATACAAAACTTATATGACTTTGGCTTTTGACACTTGCACAGACTCTTCACTTTATAAGTGTCACGAGAAAATTGTATATCCCATTTTTACCATTTTCAAAAACACGCACACACTTGCAGCTTGACCAGAAATATGTACATCTTGTTTTGTGGATAAGTCACAGACAAGTCCAAGCATATATAGGTGGTTATGAACGTTAGGAATATCCCCTCATTTTTTCAGAAATATCAAAGCTTGTATGTGCATTTTCCCTTTTCCACTCTATATTAGTGCTTAGATTTGTTCCAAAAAAAAAGAAAAAAGAAACGAAACAATTTTGAAGAAAAAGAAACAACTGAATTTTGAATTCAGGTTTCTCTCTGTTTATAATTTTTTTCAAGTTGATGGTGCATGACAGAGTACATTCGCCTACCTTTCCAAAGTGAGAGGCATTTGTTCACATGTCATTGCCTTTGTTAAATTCGGTTTCATTGGTTAGTTATCGTTAATCTTTAATTTTTTTCATGCATTTCTTTTTGATAGAAGATTTAAGGCTTTCTATTGTTGTAACGGTATTTATGTTGTTTAGTCTGTTGATGAAATTATCTATAGCAAAGTGCTTAAGATTTTTCAGTTTCTTTTATTATTTCAAGCCCTACAAAAGGAGACCAAGTTTGTCTTCAAAGACGATTGAAACTCTAAATTACACGGGCGTGAAGGAAAACATCGTTGTGTTTGATCTAATCATGCTTGCCGTATCTCTTTGTGTTTTAGAGGTCATATTTCTTCTTAAGTAAATACACGCATCAATAGACAGACAGATTGGGTCATCATCCTTGAGTTTCACTGTACTTTCGGTTCTTTACTTCATACAAGCCCCAAATTTATTAGTTTGAAAACGAAAAGATAACATGCCCCTCAATACTGTAACACGTCTGTTCTGACTCTACCGATGTGAGTGTGAGTGTTTATGTCGAAATGTTTAAGTGAGATATAAAAAAAATGGTCAGTTTGAAAACGCGAACCAATACTGTGACGCTCAGTATTTTGATGTGGTAAGAGGAAATGGTACAACACACACAAAGAGGGCTTGTAAGTTCACATTTCAGTCTGTCTGCACTGTAATGGTAACAACGCAAGAACATAGGGATTATTATGCCACACAGTCCTAGAACAAAACAATGCATCACCCGTTGTAAGCCATTTCATTGGCTATACTTATTTTCTTACCGCGTTCGCTTCGAATTGACTTGAGTAGCTATTCAGACAGTGACGAGAATGGCCATGCTTTACTGGGTCTATCCTATAGGCGATTTATATAAAAAAAATATTTTTAAAAATTAAACTAATGCACGAACATTCGTACCATGGGCGATCCCATGGAAATTGTGTCCGTCTTATTGCAAAATACATCAACATTTAATTTAACCGTGCAGATCGCTAGAACAAACCTCTGATAATATACATTTTGAAAAGTGTTGTGTGACACGGATTGCCATTGTCGCTTGGTGTCTGCTTTCTTGTTCGAAAAGAGATCGTTTCGTCTTGACTATAAAAATTTAATTTAACTAAGTTTTACGCACTACTTGAACTCATACATTTACGTTGTAGGTGTAAGCCGTCTTTCTCAGTTTTCTGGAAGTTCCTTTTTGCGTTTCTCAGATATGATACTATTTTTTATGGACCGAACGAAATTTCTTTTGGCGTGAATCAGGACTCGTGGTTTTGTGGCATAATTGGAGAGCATTGATTAAAGCTCAGTTATGTCGTCTTCGAAATCGCTGACACGGATTTGAACTAACACTTCAGGTTTTGTGTGAGGCGATACGGTACATCATTGCTTTTTACTTCCTCAATGAAATCGTTTCATCTTATTGCAAAATTACATTTGACTAGGTTTCATACGCAGCAGGTCCCTGTATATAAGGAGAGTGTCTTAGCGTCAGAGTATTCATTCCGCTCTCAAACGATCAAGAAGATGGAAGAGTCAGCACAGATCGACCTGCTGGTCAAATATTTGCTAAAAGTCATACGAAAGCATAATTCACATGCGAAAGTGGCAACAAAACTTACTCTTTTGATCGTTGATTTGATGAGAGTCATACGAAAGTGTGTAAGTGCTAATGAAGTTTGCTATATCTGCAAAGGTAAATGGGTATTTGTCTCCAGAATACCTGCTTCGTCTAAGAAAGAGAGACAAAAGTCAAGATACCTAATATCGTTGTCAGGAGAAAGGACACTGGAATTCAGAGTGCCCTACGAGAAAAGAGAAGAAACAAAAACAAGACGAAACAGAGAAGAGGGATTCAGAAGAAGAAGAAATTGAAGATGATGAAGAACTTGTGCCAGTAAAGACATGGAAATGGAAAAATTGACAATGTGAGCCGATGCGTTGGCCCTGATGTGAAATTTCATACTACCTTCTAAAAGAGAATAGACCAGAAAGAACACGTACGTGTCTCTTGGTCTTGACATTGTATAATAAGGATGGCGTGTTTTGTTTTCTACTCACACTTTATGAAATTGTGCCCTTTCACCTATCTCTATCCCTCTGGATCATGTTTTAGTTAGAATTGAAATGGAAGGATGTTTTCCTTCACGCACGCTCTTTAGGCATGCAAGTCGGTAAACAATAGTCAGTCTATTCCTCCATTATTTTGTGTCTTGATGTTTCCTAAATCACACACTGATGCCATAAAATAACGGGTTAAATGGGTTTTGTAGTGTTAGAAGTGGGGGGTGGGGTGGGGTGGGGTGTAGGTGTTTGGCAGAGTTGGTCATTGCAGGTGAGGGCTTAGGTGCTTTCAAAAAACTTTTACTTCTTCACTCTGTGTTGATAGTATATTTGGGGTTTGTATGCGTTCGCGTACGTTTGTGTGGATAGTTTATTTGGGGTTTGTATCATCTCCCTTCTGTGTTGATAGTATATTTGGGGTTTGTATGCGTTCGCGTACGTTTGTGTGGATAGTTTATTTGGGGTTTGTATCATCTCCCTTCTGTGTTGATAGTATATTTGGGGTTTGTTTTTTCCTCTTCCCTCTGTATGTGTGTGTGTGTGTGTGTATGTGTGTATGTGTGTGTGTGTGTGTGTGTGTGTGCGCGTACGTTGTGTGGGTGTGTGTATTGGTCTCTGTTTGTCCGTATAAAACTCACTTTATCCCTATCAGATACACTCTACCTACCTACCTGCAGTAGCGTGCATTCAGGTCAGCCACTTGCAACACTGTTGATATTTATCCCTAGTGTTCAGTACAGTGACGTCACTGACGCTGGAAATTTCGAGACTATAAATATCGACTTGGGGATTTCCACATTTTGTAGCTATACATATATACTAGAATTCATAAACAGGAACGTCACTCAAGCTGAGGCTATAAAAAGATAGTGGGATTTTCCAAAGGAAAAACCCACAAGTTGGAGCTATAAATAGATAGTGGGATTTCATAGGAATTTCAGCTGATTATAGATACATAGGTATTTATCGACGATCGTCACAGAAGTTGATATTGTAAGTAGTTACTAATTTTATCTATTTTATAGTGTGTGTGTTTATGTGTGTGTGTGTGAGTATGTCTGCGCGCGTACGTTGTGTGTTTCTGTGTGTGTGTGTGTGTGTGAGAGTATGTGTGTGTGTGTGAGTATGTCGGCGCGCGTACGTTGTGTGTGTGTGTGTGTGTTTGTGTGTGTGTGTGTGTGTGTGTGTCTGCGCGCGTACGTTGTGTGTGTCTATTGGTCTCTGTTTGTCCGTATAAAACTCACTTTATCCCTATCAGATACACTCTACCTACCTACCTGCAGTAGCGCGTATTCAGGTCAGCCACTTGCAACACCGTTGATATTTTATCCCTAGTGTTCAGTACAGTGACGTCACTGACGCTGGAAATTTCGAGACTATAAATATCGACTTGGGGATTTCCACATTTTGTAGCTATACATATATACTAGAATTCATAAACAGGAACGTCACTCAAGCTGAGGCTATAAAAAGATAGTGGGATTTTCCAAAGGAAAAACCCACAAGTTGGAGCTATAAATAGATAGTGGGATTTCATAGGAATTTCAGCTGATTATAGATACATAGGTATTTATCGACGATCGTCACAAAATGGAACGAAAAAATTGAAAAAGAAGAAGAAAATGAGAAGAGGAAGAAAGAAGAGGAGGAGGAAGAGAAGAAAGAAGAGGAAGAGAAGAAAGAAGAGGAAGAGAAGAAAGAAGAGGAGGAGAAAAAAAGAAGAAAAAGAGTGTAGGAGATAAAATAAGAACTTGGTGGAGAAAAAGAAGAAATTAGAAGAAGAAGAAGAAAACCCAAAGGCCCTTTTCAGGGCCCCCATATTTCTCGAAAAGAGATAGCCTTTCCATTGCCTACCCCTTTTTTATTTTGTTTTTATTTTTTTAAAAATAGAGACCCTCCCTGTTTCAATTTTACATAGACCCTATACAGTCCCAAGGGTTTTTGGCCATGTTAAATTTACATAGACCCTATATTGTCCCAGGGGTTTTGGCCATGTTAATTCCCATAGACCCTATATTGTCCCAGGGTTTTTGGCCATGTTAATTCCCATAGACCCTATATGTTCCCACGATTTTTCTCCATGTTAAATTTACATAGACCCTATATGTTCCCAAGGGTATTTTTAATGATAAGTCCCATAGACCCTATAAGATCCCCATTCACTACTAAGGAAGCTGCACGTTGAAGTTTTAGGGCTGGAGGAGGAGGAAAATGAAAGTGTGAGAGAGAGAGAATTCCGAAATTGGTGAAGAAAGTCACAAAGATTAATTTGGACAACATGGTCATCTACAAAAGTGCATGTATCAGAATTTCCTTTTCCTACACACGAAGTCATTGAAAAGTAACAAGGGACGCAGTACTAACCATCGCTGAGCAGAAATCGTAACAAGTACAGAAGAAGATTTACAGCAACGTGTTAAAATTATTATATCGCTGTATCGCTCAGTAAAATCGTATTTTTACTATTTAAATTTGCCCGTGTTGTTCATATGTATTGATGGTATGAGACGGTAAAGTTAATTACCGTTTTACATTGCTGTGCACATCAATTATTACTACATGATATCTAAAGGAGTGGCGGTATCATTATGCAAATGATCAGAATTTTCGTGATCTTGTGTGCGGGAATTATTGTGATTATTTCTTATGTCAACCCGATTTCATTTAGGTTTAGATGCTTATATCTTTATTGTCAAAGATGTGATCTTAAAGTCAACATCCATACCACTAAACAATTTATTTTATTGAAAGAGGAATGCATAGTATTTTGAATTTAAATAGGGGAATGTGTATTTGAAGATCGAAAAACAAATTTTAAGAATTTAGGCATATCTTCATATGTTGTTGACCTTTTATCGTAGCGCAACTGGTTAAAACAAAAAGTTATAGAAATTTTACTTTTTATAATGGATCAGTGCCAACATTGATTAAAGCCTCTACAAGATCAATGGACGTGAATGTCACTTCTTCCAAAGTAATCTAAGCAATTGCTTGATGACATATTATATTTTAAGAAAGTTGTAGCGTTAGGTTGTTCTGAAACTGAATTTCCCTTCATATATACAGTCATCTAGTCGAAACTACCACACACATGCATGAGGAAGATATATTTTTAAACCTGAGATTACGAAGTTCAAGGTTGCAGATGACATGCCCGCAATGACTAATACAGTTATATATTGACATCACATTGACATATCGGCTATGGAGTCTTCTTTTTATCTTGAGCTGTAGTAATAACTTTATTTTATTCATTTATTTCACTACGATGTTTCTTTTTTTGTACTTTCACAAAAGCAACTTTTCTGAAAATGGAAATGGATTATCCGAGTAGCAACGTATTCATTATGTTATTTCCGGAATGAAGGTAATCCGGTGAAAACCCCTACGATTAAAAACAATACTGGAAAGTTTTATTTTCTACGCACATGATTTATGTACATATAGTTGTTTCGGAAATGGGTGGTACTAGAAAAATATTAAATTGTTTTCAAGGTCTAATAATTCTAGGTTGGGGTTCGCACCAGTGCCGTCTTAAGGCATGGGCACATTGGGCAGTTGCCCAGGGCCTCACGCTTCTAGGGGCATCACGAAGCCAACATTGTTAATGAATATTGGCCAGTAGGGGACCCCAGTGCATTGCTTTGCCCAGAGCCTATTATGTTGTTACTACGGCCCTGGTTCGCACCGGGATATAGAAATTTTAGTCATGTGGTTACATTTAATTTCTGCGAGACACTATTGAGTGGAAGAAAAATAATATATTCCTTTGAAAGGGATTTCCTTATTTCAGCGCAAAATCCACGATATATTCGTTTTTTCACCCCATACCTTCCTTTCAAATTAAAACATTAATTTATTTTTGTAGTATAGTTTACCACCTTCAACACAGACAGTATTCATCAGGTACTAATATTTCATTTCCTATTTTAGAGTTCATTCGGTCCTAAAACAATTGGCAGTTTCATCTCAGTTCAATCGCACTGCATCTTCCATTCCTACAAAACAATAATGATTTAAATTTCTTTTAATGTTTTGCATGCATTGTACCAAAACAGTCACGAGCCACGTGCTATTGCTTGGTAAAAACAGCGTATTAATACGAAAACATTAATGAAAACAGTAGCATGGTCGGTGATTCGAAATACGCACGTTACACAAGTCAGAAAATCATAAGGAAAGGAACATTTAATTCATATAGTCAAAACAGTTGAAAGCTTTCCTCTTATCTTGGTGTTAAAAAGTTGAATGACTGCATTTACTCTCTCACTCTTTTGAACAAACGAACGAACAAACGAGCAAAAATGCACTTCACGATGTCTAAAGGTTTGTATAAAACGACGGTAACGCAAAACTTGGGCAGTAACGTATATTAAGGACTGGAGCCAAAACCCAGACATTAAGCGCAACCATTTTAAGGTATGATTAATTTTTGGGGCGTTTTGAATAATATCGGAAAAAGTGTAACTGCATACAGTTTTGAATTATATTTTTGGGAGGAAAAGACTTTTTCTTGTTGATACAGAATATGATTTGTTCTTCTCGTTTATTCTATTTTATTTATTACAATTCATTCTAGTTGAATATATTGTCAATACTTACTTATTTACTCTACATAAACCATTTGTATACCCTATAAAATATTTTGTTTATCAAACATATTCATCATTATTTATATTCAAGTAGGTAATGGTAGTATGTGGAATATTCAATGATGTTATGTTGTAACTAATTCGTATAAATCAGCTGAAATGTAAATATTTCATATTGTCATTGTTTTTTTATTCATACCATGTATAAACAGAGCACGAAGGAACTGTAAGTAAAATGTCTTTCGGCACACATACAACGAATTTTTATCCTTTGTAGTATGACTCAAAACTACTTTCGTTTTGTAGCCGCTTCCATCCCTGGAGAGCTAAGGTCGAGCTGAGAGACTGCTAAAGGGAGATTGTGCTACCCATGAAATCGTGCCACAACAGCGGTCAAAACCGGGACGTCTTAAGAACGTCGAGACATGGTATCCCTAGCCTCACAAAGTACCCTATAATTCACTATGCAGTGAAGATCGTTTTGGAGGGCGTAAATTTACAGTGAATAAGCCAACATAGGTCATATATTTACAGTGAGGAAGCAATTAGAGGGAAATCTAGAGTGCTGGAGCCATTTGAGAGAAAATAATTAAGTGCAAGATGTATCAGTGAACCATTCAATGCTTTTAAGAACGTAAAGAGCAGTTAATAACATTTTATAACAGTTAATAATATTTTATAACAGTTAATATCATTTTATAACAGTTAATAATATTTTATAACAGTTAATAATATTTTATAACAGTTTATAACAGTTAATAATATTTTATAGCAGTTTAACTGCTGAGTTTTTGTACTATTATGCAATAGTTGTTAATACATCACATTTGTTTAGTTAAATCATAATTTGTACAAGTGTTGTGTCCTTCTTGTTCATACGTAGCATTCCAACCATTCATGCGTCTATTTTGTGACAGACGATGCCAACGTGATAAATTAAGACTATTGGAAATTCAGCATATCCAAGGATATATTAGCGTGATAAATCAAGACTATTGGCAATTCAGCATATCCAATGATATGTTAGTGTGATAAATGAAGACTATTGACAATTCAGCATATCTAAGGATATATTAGCGTGATAAAGCAAGACTGTTGGCAGTTCAGCATATCCAAGGATATATTAGCGTGATAAATCAAGATTGTGGGCAATTCAGCATATCCAAGGATATATTAGCGTGATAAATCAAGACTGTTGGCAATTCAGCATATCCAAGGATATATTAGCATGATAAATCAAGACTGTCGGCAATTCAGCATATCCAAGGATATATTAGAACATTCGAAACCTTTTGAAGATTAGAAAACACGACATTTTAAACATAGTACAATGTACTGTTTATTCTTATGCTGAAATACACAATATATATGTTGTGGTTAACAACATTGATGTTATGGATACAATACTGGAACTTTTAAAGAGCCTTTGAAAGAAATTGCGTTATGATTCCTAATAAACCTATACATATGTGCTAATTGTATTTATGCCTTACTCTATAGCTTTGGTAGATTTTAGTGATTATTTGGAGTCGATATTTCTCAGTCAGGGTAATTAGGTAATTACGAGGAACGAGGTCATAGTGCACTGTATTCATGTACGGTATTCATGTACGGTATTCATGTACGGAATTCACAAAACTTAATCACAGTATGGATTAGTTTCGTAAACTGGACACTCGCTAATATACTAACCTCGGTAATTATCTGGATATTTTCAGGTATACGTGATTAGTAATTTAAAATGGAAATGATTCTTTGAATTGGGCGTTTGGGGTATGTTTTTTAAATGCATATTGGCTCGAAAAAGCTTACTTATAAGTCATTAGGTGACATTTGAAAAAATGCAAACCACATTGGTCAAGACTGTTCCGAATATTCAAATTTTATAGAGCAAGGGTATACACACTCCTTATCACTCTTACGGTTGAAACATTATTAGTAGGCAACACTATTTTAACTGTTGAAAACAACACACAAATATTTTAGTTGCGCAAAATTATATTAGGATGACTAAGAGATTTAATTAATTGACTGAACTCACAACCATTTGATCGCAATTAATTAGTTCTTATTCATCGTTATATTTTTTATGTAAGTGTAACCATATTTTCTGTAAAAACATTGGTACTGGCATCGAGATCTTTGATGTTAAATTGTCTTTCTAGTTACTATTGGGAAGGCTAATAAGCTTATGCTTTCTATTAAATCCCCCATATAATATTTTTGGAATTGCATTTGACAATGCTTCTCTAATTAATATGGTTTAAACTAATATAATAAATAAGTATCACACCTGTTTAACGCATTGTAAAAAGAATAGATATGTACATAAAAATACATATAAAATCAATGATCTCCTTGGGTGCAAAACAACCGAAAATCTTTCATCCTTTGTTTCCTGAATGCTAAATGATGAGCATGCGCACCATTGCATTTAGTGAGCCGAAGTGCTTCGTTCTCTGTGAAAGTAAAGTTATACCGGCCAACGGCAGCAGTATTGGTACTTATAGGTACTTTAATTTACTGGTAGCTTGTGTCCTCTATTGGTAATTTTATATTACCCAATTTATTTTTGTTTATTAGGTAAGTTAGGTCTTGGACATCAGGCAATGCATTGTTCCATCATATCACCTCTGGTGCAGCTAAGCCGGATCTGTCAAGTACACTGTTCCGTTAAGACATTTACTGCCGGTACGGTCCACCGGAAATATGAAGACGGCAGGGGGAGGGGGATGTAGGTGGGGAATCAGTACCATGCCATTTAAGAGTTAAACTCTTCTTGCAACACCGTATATTACTTAAAGTCTTTCCAAGGGAAATCCCTCGTAAGATGCCCCAAGACGTAGGTTTTCATGCGGCTGCAGAAAATTTGTATACACAGAAGGTCTGCGATTCTTTCACAAACATGGGTTGTGATGATGCAGCGTGAGTGATGTAACTGATAATAATGTTGTGAATATTTGACATAGTATAGTCAGAATAAAATTGTAAATTCCTGAATAGAAACACAGCAGGTGAGGTTTTCACATGCAGTAAATTTACTTAAATAGGAATGAGATGCGAAATTTATGTTACTTTCTCCAACATCGTGTCATTAGTAGACAAGAGAAATGAAAATGTTGATGAAAGTCCGACTCAATAGACAGAACATGCATAGTTATTGCGCAGTATTTCCGTTTAAAGAAGTTTAGTAGCTACAAATATTCCTTTTTATAATGATTTTCAATATAGACATCTCAAACAATAAAACAGAGCTGTTCTTGGCATTATACTGAATACAATTTTGACTTATCTCAAACTGAATAGTAGGTACACACAGTCGAACACCTGTTATGTACAGCCATTACTGTCAGCATACTCCTCTTCACCCGCCAGAATGTAGCAGGCCTAATGGAAATTCGATGACAGATTTTTTTATATATGCTAAGTAGTAAGACAAGTAGAACTATGCCATCTGGATTCCAACCTGTTGAAATTTTGACCTTTTAATATATCTTCCCCCTACTGCCTTTAGTACATTTTGAAACACCATGTAAATGTACAGGTGTGTTAGCGAAAAAGCAATTAGGTCAAACCATTACATACCTTCTAATTCCACGGTTCCATCTTTGACCAGATTGCAAACACCTTCTTGCATTCCTGCTGTGGCCATGTTGTTGTTTTAATTGACTGTACTGACTTCTGTACTGACTTTTTTAATTGACTGTACTGACTTTTAAGTGAAACGAGTTGTCGATCTCAGACTGCTGATGTCGGGACTGCACTGCAAAAGACAAGCAATCTTCCGTGTCACAATCCATGTCTACGTATATAACTGTTATTTAATGTATACACTGATGTACATATATTATCTTCTTTTTACAACAAAATGTCTTAAATGTCGCAAGTGAATATGTCCCTTTAAGAACTTATACAATAAGTATTGACTGTTTGCTGCTTGACTGTAAATACTGATTTGCATATAAACGGGGAAGAGTATTCAATTAGTATAAAGAATATAATAATCTTGCCTGCTAACTTCCGGTATAATTTATCCAGAATCAGTTACTGAGACGGATGAATGTGAAGATACGTATCATGAGGTAAATGCACTGTTTACAGCAAAAATAGCACAAATCATATGCTGGCAAAGGGGGCACTACGACGCACTAGCTCACGCCATAAATGTACATAGTAACGAGGATGACTCAACGAGAAATCCCTGTTGAATTTGTTTTAGTGACAATCGTTTTTCCGTGTTGAAACATTGATAAGCACAACGGCTAATTAATATTAGGATGCCACTTGGGGACAACGGAAATTTAACATGCTAACGGGGGGGGGGGGGCGAGATCCCTATACCATCCGATGAAAAAGGTATGAGTGTTGATATACGCTTTATACATATAAACATATACCACAATATTACGTAAGAGGAGAATGAGTGTAAAAGGAGAAATAAATACACACATATACTCACACAAACGTACAAACGTAAAATGAAAGTCTTGCCTATTATAGGAATATCCTGTTCTATCCGCTATTTTCCCGGTTAAGCTCCAAGAGCACACACACACGCACATACATACATACATACATACATACATACATACATACATACCTATATATACATGCATACATACATATATATATATATATATATATATATATATATATATATATATATATATATATATATATATATATATTCAAGCATATGAATAAATGAAGTATAAACGTATAATGTAAAGTACAATAAAGACAAACGTATATATATATAAATGAAGTATAAACGTATAATGTAAAGTACAATAAAGACAAACGTATATATATATAAATGAAGTATAAACGTATAATGTAAAGTACAATAAAGACAGGCACACATGTATAAAATGTGGTATAAACGTAGAATGTAACGTGCAATAAAGAGAGACACATATGTATAAATGAAGTATAAACGTAGAATGTAAAGTACAATAAAGACAAACGTATATATATAAATGATTGTTGTTGTTGTTGTTTTGGGGCTTAACGCCATTTTTCAGCAAACGATAGGCTATACATGGCGGCCAGTATTAATGGTGGAGGAAGAACCCGGGAAAACCCCGGAAAGAACCACCGACCCACGAGAAGCTACTGGCAAGCTTTCTCACATACCCACATTGGCTGAATCCTAGACTCGAACCGCCGCAGACAGAGGTGAGATGGCAGTGATTCGTAACGGAGAGCGCTTTAGACCACTCGGCCACTCGGGGCCCCTATATATAAATGAAGTATAAACGTAGAATGTAAAGTACAATAAAGACACACGTATATGTATAAACGAAGTATAAACGTATAATGTAAAGTACAATAAAGACAAACGTATATATATATATATATATATATATATATATATATATATATATATATATATATATATATATATATATATAAATGAAGTATAAACGTAGAATGTAAAGTACAATAAAGACAGGCACACATGTATAAAATGTGGTATAAACGTAGAATGTAACGTGCAATAAAGAGAGACACATATGAATAAATGAAATATAAACGTAGAATGTAAAGTGCAATAAAGACAGACACATATGTATAAATGAAGTATAAACGTAGAATGTAAAGTACAATAAAGACAGACATATGTATAAATGAAGTATTAACGTAGAAAGTAGAGTACAATAAAGACAGACACATATGTATAAATGAAGTATAAACGTAGAATGTAAAGCACAATAAAAACAGACACACATACAAATAAGGAAACACATAAGCACAATGGGTCAAATAGATCATATAAATATCAAAAACATGTATTTTCATTTACAACTTTATTTGTCCTTTTCATGTCAGATTTGTCAAAACCAAATATTCTTAAGGCTAGAATATTCCAAGTTATCTCCATTTGTGATGACATGTCATCTATTACTTGGACTGATCCTCTTATGTATTTGTGTCGTCCACCTCTTAGTCAAGGGAGGACCAAAATAAAAAGTTTTTATTTTTCCATTTTTCATCTGCGCTTTACGACATTACTCAGGCCTTCATTAAGCACATTAGTCCATATGTCCGTCCATGAACAGATCTGAAACCCTTCAACCTCTGTTTGGTTTCTATTTATCAAGCACTTTATGTTCTGAGCCCAAACGAAGAACTCGAAAGCAAACTGACCACATGTTTCCTATGGTTACGCCACATCCTAAGCATCAAACCGAAAGCAAACTGGCCATATATTGATCATGGTTATGTCACATTCTCAGCGTCAAATCAAATGCAAACTGTCCATATGTTTGCAACGGTTACTACACTTCATCAACATTAAATCGAAAGCAAACTGACAGTATGTTTGCAACGGTAACGGCATTTAATCAGCATCAAATCGAAAGCAAACTTGATATGCAAAGGCCTCCAAAATTCATTCATTCTTTATTGTTTGATTACACCAAAATCGATGTAAAGCTTTAACCAATCATACGTTTAGATGAATTCAATAATCAATCCTGTTTTTGCGAGTTATGACCTACGTCAAGAATATATGCTCTTCAAATAAGTAACAGAAATGAGTGAAAAGCAATAAGATTTGTCTAATTCAACCAATAATTTATTTTTCTAGAATACAAAATGAAAATGAAAACAATCTCACGGTATTGCGAATTAAATCCTAAAAAAAACTCTGGATTCTAGAGGTGGGCTTTCATGCGGCCCGCCAAGCGTTTTCATGCGGCCTAGGAACAAGTCATCATTCGCACTGACTCTGTTTATGTTACTCTGTTTATCAAATAAATGTGCTTCTGTTGAAGTTTAAGTTTAAGTTTTCAAATATTAACAACATATTAACAACTGAAAATTAATTAGATGTTATTTAGAAAAACCTTTCGTTTTTGCTATTTCAAATATTATTTATTTTACTTAATGAACTATGCGGCCCGCGACAAGGTGTAAATTTGTGTATGCGGCACTTGCACTGGAAAGTTTGCCCAAGTCCACAAGTCCTAATAATAAACGTTCTGAATAGGTTTAGCATAAGAAATCCAAATAAAATTCCGATATTCTTACAACATAACATTCAAATATCAAAGGCGTGATATTAATTAGAGTGCAGTTTTAAGTAATGGCTCATGATTGACCTATAATTAGCTTACTTATAAAATATTCCCGAATTTCCAAGTTGTATTTGATTTTATAACATTTATTATGAAGTCTTATTCTATACGATGTCAGATTAACGACCAATTGTTATCATTTTATACAAAGATATTGCTATTCGTCTATCTAAAATGCCTCAATGGCTTGCGAATACATTTTCAATAATACCAACCAAATTTAGTATGATTTTGCATGTTAAAAAGATCTTGGATGAATTGCAATATAACACACACTTTTTGACATAGTTTCCAGAGTTAATGGTCGTGATAATTTAAGTGTTGAAAGCACTTTACTATTAACCTAGGGGAGACAGGGACTATATAAATATATTCCTGAAATAAAGTGTGATTACAAAGCTAAATTGCATATGAGGATACAGATAATGTAATGTTAGTGGCGATTGCTATTGCACATGGAAATGCCGGTAAAGTAATGCTACTGGCAATTACTATTGCACATGGAAATACAGGTAAAGTAATACTACTGGCAATTGTTAATGCACACGGAAATACAGGTAAAGTAATACTACTGGCAATTGCTTTTGCACATGGAAATACAAGTAAAGTAATGCTACTGGCAATCACTATTGCACATGGAAATACAAGTAAAGTAATGCTACTGGCAATTGCTATTGCACATGGAAATACAGGTAAAGTAATGCTACTGGCAATTTCTATTGCACATGGAAATGCAGGCAAAGTAATGTAACTAGCAATTGCTATTGCACATGGAAATACAGGTAAAGTAATGCTACTGGCAATTGTTAATGCACACGGAAATACAGGTAAAGTAATGATACTGGCAGTTGATATTACTATTTTAACGTGCACATGGAAATTAGATAAAGTAATGCTGCCGGCCATTTCGTATTAATGATAGTCACGAATGCAGGCAATTGCGCAATACAGAGTAAAGCATAACATATCAAGGCACTTACTTTGAGAATTAGTTATTTATTTTGTTTGGCTGTGACATTGCATCCTAGCATGATCTAACTTTATTGTACTGTAATCTCTTTTTTTATTCGCATTTGTTTCCACTGATGAGAGGCTTTGGAATAAATCAAATTCGTTCGACCAATTTTCGCAGTTTTGATTTATGAGATTTTGTTTCGTACCCTCTAAAAATCACCTATCGACTTGAGAAATAATTATTTTGAAGAGGCCTTTATCTCCTGTTATAAAGTGTGCTGTATTTGTCTGGAGTTTGTCACACCAAGGAAAATAATGAGGGTTTCAGTTTTCTTTCCTGTTTGCACTTATTGTATTCAGCGATAAAGTCGGTATGATGCATTTGACAAATCACGGAAACACGAGGTCTGTACGCCAAGTACACCTGATACTGTCTACTGCGCTAAAGAGGCACGATGTCGACACAATAACCCTTATACGTTTGCATACATTCATATTTTACATTTCATGTGAAGCGAGTTTCCGTCTTCGTGTATAATTAATTGTTAAAATGAAAGCAAGTACATTTGTAAAACCAACATCAATTCACTATTTAAATTCATACTATTTAAATTCATACTATTTGAAATTATTTATTAGTGATTAGAGAAGACCCATAAGGACTATTAGAGATTTGCTTCATTAAAACTTGGGAATTTTCCCTTGTTTTCTTCTAGTAGACAGAGATTTTTTTATGAAACATGCTTTCAATGCAGTTTTTTTATATGAAAGTCGTCATTCTCGTTTATTTTCAAGAGTGTTGATAAACTTGTTCTGTTTGTTTATTTAGATTGAAGAGTATGCATGTTTAAAGATACTTCGTGATGTAATCTTCCCCTGTCTAATATAAAATGACTATGTGCAAAACGTAGTTTGCACATTCTGCATATGTATTGTGGAATATCATTGCCAATAATACTAAGCAAACAACGACACTATTCATTTAAGTACGCTCTTCATAAATCTCTTCTTTCTCAATGTGTCAAATCTCGAACATTAAGTAATCTCATGGAAAATTCCACTCTAGTTTTAAATAAGACTGGCCTTGAACTCAAATGTTAACTATCTTGTTTACAACGGAACATAATCTGAACTTAAAAAGTACATCCTACATTCTTTGACAAAGGTTAGCAATGTCGTCTTGCTACATTTGCAACTTACAATCATGGACAAAATATTAAGCACACGATATAAATTATATATACATAACAATTGACTCATCATTAATTGATTTATTGACTTATTAATTGTATGCGAGAACGATGGGAAATGTAATAGAGTGAAATAAATGTCACCAAATAACAAATAGTGTCCTGTATTTAGTTCGTCTTTATATTTTGCCTACCAGAAGATTGTTTTATTTGATTTATTCAATTTTGGAGGACATACTCGACAGGAAACATAGATTTATATTGAGTCATGTGTCCTTCGTACTTTATTTTTGAAAGAAATAATCAGATTGAAAAATGACTTAGCGTACCATGTATTTGGGTAATATCGATGTTCTACTTTCGTAAAATCTATTTAGAGTAATTAGTGACTGGAATGCTTTTCATATGGAATGATGATTTTTAGATATATATGTTGTACGTCTCTATATAAATGTGGCACTTATTAGTTTAGTAGATAGAGTATGCGGGATATTTATGTACCAGTTAAAGTCTTTATGCGGATCCTTCATTCAGAATCCAGTGACTGGTGGCTTTGACTGCTTTATCTCGCATCAACATTAGTATCTGTGTGACTGGAAAGCCAAAAGTACAGAATACTCTTGCCACATAGGATAAGCAGAGTATGAACTCTGGACGATCTGCAAACACTTTAGAAGTTTTCAAATTGTGCAGTGTTTGAAATATGACAGTAATTTCAGTAACGCAATGTTTTAAAATTAATTCAACCAGTTCTTTATCAATAAATCGCATAATGTAATATGATTTCGCTATATTTAATATCTGCCTCTCGGATGCATCTGTTATAATATATAAAGCACAGGTTTAATGAAGATATGTGTTTCTATTTCAAATTTCTTCTCTCTATGGAAATGGAAGACTTGGCAACTGGAGAGTGGACAAAGCAAGAGAAAATTAAGTCGTATTTCTGTCAGACAATCCACTCTCTCTTGCTGTCTGTCCCTCCCCATTCTGTAAATGCTATGTCTTCATGGCTATTTCCAATGTTCGGTCATATGCTATATTAATTGGAAAAATCTACACTACAGCCTCACTGACTCAAAATACCTGTTGGCCGTTGTTTTTACAACACTTTTATGATTTCCAGTTCGCAAATAAGACATGTTGCTGTTGGAAAGCTAAAGTCAGCAGAGTGGTTCTTCCTCGTATAAGCTTTGTTATAATGTATTGGTACGGTTTTACAGTTGTATCGTAATTCACTATTGATGCAGGGCCAGGATAACATCTTTATACACTATTGATACTGACCCAGTATAGCATCTTAATGCACTGTTGATACTGACCCAGTATAGCATCTTAATGCACTATTGATACTGACCCAGTATAGCATCTTAATGCACTGTTGATACTGACCCAGTATAGCATCTTAATGCACTGTTGATACTGACCCAGTATAGCATCTTAATGTACTGTTGATACTGACCCAGTATAGCATCTTAATGCACTGTTGATACTGACCCAGTATAGCATCTTAATGCACTGTTGATACTGACCCAGTATAGCATCTTAATGTACTGTTGATACTGACCCAGTATAGCATCTTTATGCACTATTGACACTGACCCAGTATAACATCTTAATGCACTATTGATGCAGACCTAGTATAACATCTTAATGCACTATTGATACTGACCCAGTATAACATCTTAATGCACTATTGATACTGACCCAGGATAACATCTTAATGCACTGTTGATACTGACCCAGGATAACATCTTAATGCACTGTTGATACTGACCCAGTATAATATCTTAATGCACTGTTGATGCTGACCCAGGATAACATCTTAATGCACTGTTGATACTGACCCAGGATAACATCTTAATGCACTGTTGATACTGACCCAGTATAGCATCTTAATGCACTGTTGATACTGACCCAGTATAGCATCTTAATGCACTGTTGATACTGACCCAGTATAGCATCTTAATGCACTGTTGATACTGACCCAGTATAGCATCTTTATGCACTATTGATACTGACCCAGTATAACATCTTAATGCACTATTGATGCAGACCTAGTATAACATCTTAATGCACTATTGATACTGACCCAGTATAACATCTTAATGCACTATTGATACTGACCCAGGATAACATCTTAATGCACTGTTGATACTGACCCAGGATAACATCTTAATGCACTGTTGATACTGACCCAGCATAATATCTTAATGCACTGTTGATGCTGACCCAGGATAACATCTTAATGCACTGTTGATACTGACCCAGGATAACATCTTAATGCACCGTTGATACTGACCCAGTATAATATCTTAATGCCCTGTTGATGCTGACCCAGGATAACATCTTAATGCACTGTTGATACTGACCCAGGATAACATCTTAATGCACTGTTGATACTGACCCAGTATAATATCTTAATGCACTGTTGATGCTGACCCAGGATAACATCTTAATGCACTGTTGATGCTGACCCAGGATAACATCTTAATGCACTGCTGATACTGACCCAGTATAATATCTTAATGCACTGTTGATGCTGACCCAGTATAACATCTTAAGACATTATTTATACTGACCCAGTATAAAATCTTGCATTATTTACGCAGACCCAGGATAACATCGTAATTCACTATTGATGCAGACCCAATATAACATCTTAATGTACTATTGATACTGACCCAGTACAGCATCTTAATGCACTATTGATGCAGGCCCGGTGTAATATCTTAAGACATTATCTGGTGCAGATCCAGTATAACATCTTAAGACACTATTGATGCAGACCCAGTATAATATTTTAATACACTATTGATGCTGACCCAGTATAACATGTTAAGACTATGTTGATGCTGACCCAGGATAACATCGTTATTCACTATTGATACTGACCCAGTATAACATCTTAATGCATTATTGATGTTGACCCATTATGTCATTAAAACACAAGCCATTATATTCATGATTCATTTTTATATTGATGAATCAATATATTTTTCATTTAATACACATGCACATGGAAGGTAATGATATAAACTGTTCCACACCCATTTATACTCAGAATCACTAAGTCAGTGAATTTCAGCACAGTGCAACGGTTGTATAAGGGCTGTAGTAGTCTTTGTATTATTCTGAATAACAAACGATACATTATTATCTGTGCAACTCCACTGGTAAACGAGCAAAGTTGATATAGTTCTACTCAACATCTAATAATGACAGAATGTACATGAAAATGAAGAAAAAATAGTGATAACATTTTCTTACAAGTTTGCAGAATGGCAGGAAACGGGCTGTTATATGATGTTTGTTTCCACATGATTTGCAACTGCAGTCGATGATGTTGTTGTATGATGTATAGATGAAGGGTGTTTATCTTAATTCGGTTTTATAGTACCAGATTCGTTTTAGCATTTCTACCCATTTTCGTTACGTGTATATGATTCATCTCAGCGGGACTTTCTTTCTTCTTTCTAAACATAAAATATTCTTAAACTGATAATTAAGCAGAACAACGAAATATGAAAATCATGTCTATAAGTGATATTCAGTTCATGAATTTAACGTACAACAGAGAGAGAGAGAGAGAGTTTTCAAACCCCATAGTGCAGTATATCGTTGTTCAATCTGCAGCTCCCATGTCATTGCTGTGAACGTTCAGTACCGATAAATTCTGCTTAGGATATCAATGGTTAAACTAGAAATCATGGTAAAAAGTGATGGAATCCAAACAAAGCGTAATTGTTACACCCTTATTTGAGTCATACTAGTCGGCAATAGCAATACTTAATATGCAAGTGAAATCCCGCAGAATGGAATAACGTCTTATTGGTTAAAAGTAAACGATGTCATGCATTTATTTGTAACTTATTTTCAGTTGGCCAATGAAAAGGCTGTATTCCATTCAACATGTTGTTCTTGCATATTAAGGGCGCGATCATGGCCATGTCGAGCAGCTGCGTGGGAAAGTGGTCTCGCGTCCCTGAAATATATGATACTAAGCCGAACTTCAGATACGCATACAAAGTAGAATGCCTGAGCTAAACATCGGTACCAAATTTGTTACGCTATGTGAAATGTAGCTTGAAATATCAGGGTTTATTCTTAAATAGGTTGCGCGAGAACGGACTGAAGTGTACTCCCTTGTAGATATTGTATAGTACATGTATTACAAGTAAATTGCAGACAACGATACGAGCCCCTGTACAGTCAACCACTAATCGCTGTAAATAATGAAATACAATCTTGTACTTTATTTACAGACTACTCCATCACAACGATCAGAAAGAAGAACGCTGTCAGATGACTTGTGCTTACAGCCCAAGTAAAATATAAATATATCCGTTTACATTTGGATAAAATATAGTCACATGCCATTCTTTGTACAAATTAGCGACGAAGATCAGGACTATATTCAAAATACAAGCACCAAAATCCTCTGACAGCAATCGTGAGACCCTCTCCATAATGATACTAATTAGATCGAAATGATAGTCATATGGTTTGCGGCATACGCAAAACGGGAAAAATGTTTATTGCTGTGCCTACGGAAGATACAAATCAGATTTTGCCTAAACAAGTAAGAATGGCCCCATGGGGTTTTTTTTGTTGTTGTCCACTATACAAAAAAGAAAGAAAAAAAAAGAACGGAAAGCACAGACAATTTTATAAAAATGCAGTTCTCTATCTCGTAGATAATATTGCATCGCAAGATTCAAAATAATAAGGGTTTATAGATTCAAAAGTGTTATGGGGTCAAAAGTGTTAGTAGTGAATGGGGCCACTTTAGCGACAATGGGAATTAGCATTAAAAACACCCCTGGGCCACTTTGGCGACAATGGGAAATTTAACATTACGAAAACCCTTGGGTCACTCTACGGACAATGGGAAATTAACATGGGGAATAGAGTTTGGGCCTGTTGAGCGACAAGGGAAATTTAACATGGGAGAAAAAAAAGCAATTCTAGGGACAAGGGGAATTTAACATGGGAATAGAGTTTGGGCCTGTATAGGGACTAGGGGAAATGGAACAGGGTCGGAACCCTATTTTAATACGGTCCCGACCTGATGGGTCTCTATTTTTTTTTTATTTTTTTAAAAATAAAAAAAATAAAAAAATGGGGTAGGCAATTGAAAGTCGATCTCTTTTCGAGAAATGTGGGTGGCCCTGAAAAGGGCCTTTGGTTTTCTTCTTCTTCTAACTCCTTAACTTCTTTATCCATCCCCTTATCTTTGCCAAAATTCCCTTCTTCTTTCTCTTTTCATTTTCCGGTATCCAGTCCGGGTGACCCATGGCTCGGAACTTGTTTTGGATTTTCATCCAATTGTTGTTAAGCCGCTCAATCTTCCTTTTTCTATTTGTTTTCTTTTTCTTTTCTTTCTACAGTCCAAATGTCTTTTATTATCTTGACTTGTTCTCTCATCACTTTCCTCATCATCTCCTCTGCTTTCATCATTTGGTTTAAACCCCATTTCACATAGGACCACTCAGTCCACTCCAAAATATCTGTTAAAAACACCTCACTTCAATAGCATAATCAAGGGCCTCTTTCAGTTTACCTACTTTCACATAGTCAAGTTGTATGAAGCCTCTTAACTTTTTAACCTCCTCTTCAATCATGTCCCCAATCAGATCCCTGGCAAGTTTTAGACCCGTCACTTGACTTTTGACAAAGTCCTTAGTAACTTCATGCATCCACTCCTTCTCTAGCCTTTCCACCACATAGGCTGCATCTGTCATCCAGTACCAACTATCCTTTAGCTCATGAAATAGTTCAATACTCATTTTCTTGGGTTCTTCCGTAGAATGGTGCGAACGACGAACCTTGTGGGTTCTTATAGTTAAAGTAAGGACGTGAAGGAAAACATCCCCACAAAGACACAAAAATTTATATTACCTAGATCATTACTTAAAACGCGCGGACGTGAAGGAAAACATCCACTACTTTTCTCATTTCATATGATCTACTATCCACATACGTGAAGCAGCAATAAACAAACCCCAAATCTACTATCCACACACGCAAAGCATTTAAATGAAGCCCTAATCTACTATCCGCACAAACCAACTTTAGCTCTTACATAACCCAATAATCTACTATCCACACAAACGTACGTGAGCGCTTACAAACACACACACACACACACACACACACACACACACTTTTAAAAAAAGAGTCAATGTTTATATTCACACTACTCTACATACACACACATTGGCAAATCGATTACTATTTCTTTTCTAAAGGTTTGGGTAGCCCTGAAAAGGGCTGTTTGTTTTTGAACCTGGTTAATGATGGCACCTTCCAGGCCTGGCACCACACACACATCTTCTTCCCCAGTCTCTTTTCACTCTTTTTTGGGGGAGAGCAGAGGCGGGATAAGTGGCTTTAGAACCCCAATCTTCTGCCTCTGGGATTCTGAAATTTCCTCTCTCCTTTTCTTCCTCTTCTTTGTTTCTTCTCTCCTCCTCTTTCATCCTTCCCTCTTCTACGATGGCCTCTGCAGCCAGCTCATTCACTATACGCCTGGCATATTCCAGGTGTACATGAAGTTCAAGCAGTTTAGCTAGTCTGGTGTTCATTCTGGTGGTGTTGATCAATCAACAAGGGTAGCTAGACTGCCGAACGATTTTTAATTTATACTGAAAGCGCGGACGTGATGGAAAACATCCCCTAAAACAAAATTGATCTTACCTAGATCATAACCAAACAAACGCGCGGACCTAAAAGAAACACTCACTCACTTTTTATACTACCCATCACTATTCTAAAAAATTTTATTAAACAAATAATATACTATCCACATACGCAAAGCAAACCCCAAATCTACTCTCCCCGCACGTCAAACAGCAAAAAAAAAAACAAAACAACAAATCATCATAATCTGCTATCCACACAAACGTACGTGAGCACTTACAAACACACAATCATATACACAAACACATACACTCACACTATAAAAAAAGAGTCAGTGTTTATATTCACACTACTCTACCTACACACATTGGCAAATGGATTACTATTTATTTTCTAGAGTATGGGTAGCCCTGAAAAGGGCTGTTCTTTTTGTTTGCTATGGCAATCTTTTAGTTTCTAAGAATGCGATGTCCTCTGACGATAGACTCTGACGATAGGTCTGCTTCTTCGGAAAGAGAAGAAGAACTCTTTGGTGTCGATACGACAGTCGACAAAGCCTCTGTCAGGTTCAGGTTGCTGCTACTGCTGTTGCTGCTCTCTCTGCTGTTTCTGAAGTCTGTACTTCTCTGTCCATTCTTCTTACTCCCTGTTCACATCTTCTCTGAAGAGCTCTTCTATCAGGTCTTCAGTGACTTTTAGCATTCTCACATTCTCTATCTCTTCTGGCTTCGGTATCAGACTGTGTCTGACCCTATGCAAATTCACATAGGCTTCGTTTAGCTTAGCTAGTTTGGAGCACATCTTCGTAGGAGGATGAGTCGACAATGGATGGTTAGACTGGAGGCTACCCCGGCTTTAAAGTCAAAGCGCGGACGTGAAGGAAAACATCCCTACATGGTTTTCGAGTCGGAACGTTCAATGAGTGCCATGAGAGGGATAGTAAGAAGTCAAAAAGCATGAATCAAGATTTCTATAGTCAAACAAACCACAAAGGCATTTCTTTCAAAACACAACATTTTTTATTCAAAATCACTTAACACTAACAAACAACTCTAACATTTTTAACAATAATCCAACAATATAACATCAAACATTTTGTTTCAAATGACAAACATTTTTTTCCATTAGGCCATTGATGGACACTACGTTTCCTAGCTTGAGACAAAAGATAAGCATAATGGTCACAAAACCATTGATCTACTTTCACATCGTTTCTAGAAGAAGAACGAGGATCAAAATGAGTCACTAAATGTTCTAAGGAATAACCCAGACTGAGATGATGCAGAAAATACACACAGTACTGTCCACACACCAAGTAATCTGTGCCTTGTAATTTCACATTATTGAATCGGGTGGTCTGAGCATTTCTTCTCATAAAGTCGATGATATCGACTTCTAAAGGGGGCAATCATTACGAATCAAAATATTCCATACATCCTTCTTGAAGAAAGTAGACGGCTACCCAGTGGGTTCCTGGGAGATGACTGTCATCCGTGTTGATGACATAAGCTAGATGGTCTCGAGGTTTGCGATGAGGGAGTTCATCTTTAGCACATACGACAGGATTCCAAGAAGCCGTGTACGAACTGTGGTTCAAAAGGTAATAAAGTTCCCAGGTATCCATGTTTTGTGTGTTTTTTTTTCTCTTCTTCTTCACAGGGAATAATAAGTCATCAATTCGATCCTGACTTTTTGCTTGAAAATGTCTGACAAATAACCGTTTCTTCGCTTCGTCTCCTCACTCTGATTCAGGAGAGCTTCGATACGATCGATCTTTTGAGTGGTTAATGGTGGACAAGAATGTTCACGCAAGTCTTTATACCACTGATGCAACACGACTTCGTCCGAGATGAGACTCCAAGCTTCGTCCAGATACTCGTTCAATTTTTCTTCTTGACTCAGCATTAGGCATTTATCGTGTTAAATTTGATTGGGATGATCGTTGTGACATCCATAGCAATCTTTCTTGATCAATTCCGTCATTTTTTCGACCAAGTGTTTGGCAAAACAGGAGACTAAATGGGCTTCTTGTTCTGGCCATCTTGACTTCATCATGATAACTTCTTCGTCTTTGTCTTGAGATTCTTCTTCCCCGGTCTCCTCACATTCCATCTTCAAAGTTTCTCCACTAGGTAAAGAGGGATAACAGTCTTCCATGGCTTCTAATAGTCTAGAATGACTTCTCTCAGACTGTTGATTTCTATGGTATTGTCAAATTCTGCATACAGGAGGACGTTCACTGTGTGATCTGAAGGTGGATTTGCAAACTGAAGTTCCACACGAATCTGACCCGATTTTATAGGGTGGAAATGTCCCTCGTCGCTGCCTTGGTCTGGAGTGAAATCAAAACCCCACAAAGCGTAGCCTCCTGCATAATCGTCGTACGAAATACCGTGACTGGTGTTGGTTCCTAACTGTCCCGTGGCTTCGTACATGGACAAGTACGATCTCAAATAATTCTTCGCGACACCAAAGTTGGGCTCAAAGGGTCGGGTACACAAGGTCTTGCCGTCGCGATTGACTTCGATCTTGGACACATTGTAATGTTGAAACTCAAAAGGATTTTGGTCGTGGGTTCCGTTGAAGGCTGAATTCCTGACGATACCAACAATCAAACGCTTGGGTAACTGTCCTTGGAACAGATGATCTTCGATCATAGATCGCTGTCCAGCGGGAATGGTGAACGTTTTCACTTCTACGCGTCGTATCGGATACTTGGCGGTCGTTCTGCTCAACGTCTGACTGACGTCGTTTCCCACTTTAGGTAACACTTACACACGACGCACGTAAAGTCGGGCTTCTTGAATGATAGTTTTGTATTCATTGGCATGGGCCATCAAATGGAAAGCGGCACTGCTACGATTCAGTCAAGGACGGATATCCACCCCGTTCAGCAAATACTTTTCTTGTAACCACATGTCCAAATGCAAACGATCCATCAGTTCTAAACTTCGCCCTTGCAGAATTTTCTTACGACGGTCGTTAAACCCCACATTGTGAGGATTTTCTTCTTCTGTTAGGACTGTGTCGTTAAACGTGCCTACACCTGCCGTGTCAGGTTTCCATACTACGCAAGCATCCAGATGAGTATTCTTGGCTTCTTTTCCGTACGTCAAGAGATTTTCCAGGTAGGCACGATATGGGTAAGTATCCATGATGCTGCTGACCAGTTTGTTATTCAAGTACACGTCCACTTCGCTGAACAAGGAATGCATGAAATTGTTCACAGGAGCTACTCTAGCATCGCCTCCTGGATTGGTGTTGTCCGTTTTGATCACTTTCACTTTCAAGTACAGGCAACTGCTATTCAGATCGATGTAATCTTCGGGCTGTCCTTTGATTTCAAACTCGATGGGAGCGGAATCCGTCAAAGAGGAGACAGGATGAAATTCAACCCACTGGGATTCTTGCATGGTCATCATGGTGGGGGGGGGGCATGGCAAACAGATCCAGTTCCGACTTGGAACAGGCGCAAGACTCTCGATGCATCATTTTTTTTGTCTCTTTCTCAATAATCGAAAATGTCCAAGTCTCTAACGGTTCTTCTTTTCTTTGTCTTTCTCGCTTTAGACGTGTGAAGGCTGGTGAAAGGGTGTTTTCTTCGTCGTCTCTTTCTGCCTTGTCCTTGCTGAATGCTTGACTCGGTAGCGTGCAGGGCATTTATAGGTGTGTCTCGTCGGTCTAAAAGGTCTTTGCCCGTTTGCAGCAAGACATTTGCTACCCTCATGAAGGCTTCTTTAGGATTTTGTTTGTCGATGATGACATTTGGAGAAATTCTTTGCCTTGTGTCAGAGCCGCATCTTTCAAGGCGTGCAATCCGCGTGTCACCATCGGTTTCAACACCGGGGCCACCGAACGAAAGGCCGATTTTAACATATCTCCTAAACCGTGTCCTCGCTGTCGAGCAACCCCTCGTTACAGTGGATACATGACTTACGAATCGTGAGAGAACCGTTTTCGAAAATGGAGTTTCACCGTGACTTTTCCTTTGGTGAATGGAATATTTTGTCCCAGATCTCCTTTATAGCAATGTTGACCGTGTCCAAATACGACTTGCTGACAGGCAAAAGTGAGGATGTACAAATTCGCGGTGAACGTGGTAAGTGTTTCCACCTTCCTCGTCAGTGACCGTGACAGAATCCACTTTGAAAGGAATGACACGCAGTAACGGCACGGAGGTGTGTCCCACCACGTTGTACTCCACCACATTGGAGTACACAAACATCAAATTCAGTCCTTGGTTTAGTTATACGGGGGTACGAAATAACTTGCTCAAAGACTCGTTGTCGTAAATGATTGGTAATTCGTTTTTCTTGAACATGGCCTTTCTCATGTCCATGTCTCCGTCCAACATGTCAAACAATTCAGGACAAAATAAAATGGACACGATTTTACCCCCGTCAAATTTCATCAAGAAGCGACGAGCTGCTTTGTGGTATTCCATGGTGACACTTTTTTTGACACTTTCCAAAGCCTTCAGAAACACGACATTAAACCTGGAGGTTATGGTGCTCACCAAATGTTGACCACTAAAATAATAGCCTGGGGGAATGAACAAGTGATAGGTGATGTACTTTTGATTTTTTTATGCCAGTGGTTTTCTTGTCATATTTGCCATAGGTATCCAAGTACTGTTGCAATTGTTTGTCATGAACTTCCACATCAAAAAAATTTTGATTGGGAAGGACATTGAGGACTTGAGTCGGGTGAATGATTTCTACTAAAGCCACTTCCCAATGGGCTTCGAGGTCTAATGGGATGGTCAGAGGTAATTTGGCCGTGTAACAGCACAATGTGTTCTTGGGAAACACCTCCATGGAACTGTCACTGGGTAAGGTTAAGTAAAATTGGTTTTGGTGACTCATAATTCCAGAGTTCTGTGGCTGTCCGAGGGGTTACTGGACGTCAGAGGCGTGTCTCCGCCCAAAATAGGGTTGTTGTCGTTGTTATTGGAGTGGTGACTGACACTGGCACTGGACACAAGGTTCCCGTGTTTCCCGTTGGAAGAGAATTTCAGGGAGGGATTGTGATGCAGGTAACCGATGCAGCTGCTCAATAAAATGGTCCACAATTGTTTGTCTCCTTGTTGCAAACTTAAATTGGCGATGGCTGCCCCGATGACACAATACACCACGAAGATTTGGCAGAAAAAGACGATTTGTGTTTTAGGCACACGTTCTCCACACCACACCCACAAGGGTTGTTTTTGCAAATCTTGCAGAGAAGAACTGGGTGAAGGAGTGGTAGCAATTGTAGCTGCGTCTGTGTGAAAGGGCATGATGGTCACTTCTTTTTATAGTCGATGACTTGCGAAGCGTCGATCCAAGAATCAAAACTGGGTGGATATCCTTTCCAACGTACCTTTACTTCTTTGACACGTCGTTTGCCTACTTTACGGGTTCTGCGTTCGAGAATGCTTTCGATGTCGTACACGTCGTCTTCTTTTTTGGTCACACGTTGTAACTCGGGTAAGTAAAACGTTCCTTTGAACACTTCTCCGTTCATGTCTTCCAATTTATAGACGGCAGGATGACGGCCATGCACTCGTCCAGTGACACGAAACAATTCGGTCGTCCAGTTAGGTAAGTAACCTTTGTCGAAAGTGCGTTTGGTTTTGCCAATGCGCACCCAATCTCCTACGGTCAACACTCCACTTTTCTTGGGTGCAGCCCTCGTCGGGGACGTACCAAACAGGCGCTCAAACACCAACACTTCGTTCTCGGGAGTCACTTCTTGCGGGGCACGTCCGATGCTTCGATGGTAAGATTGGTTGTACGCTTGCACCAGGTGCGGTAAGATGTCGATGTACTTCAGAGTGTGGTGATGCGTAAAATATTTCCACATGCGTTCTTTCAAAGTGCGTTGAAAACGTTACACGATGCTGGCTTTGGTTTCGGGATTCTCGGTTGTAAAAAAATGAATGTCACGTTTCTTTAATTCTTTTTGGAAAGCTTGGTTCAGAAATTCGGTGACTTTGTCCGTTTGCCATCGAAGAGGGTGACGACCGCTTTGTTTCAACACTCGTTGCAGGGCTCGCACTAACTCGCTGCTCGATTTGGAAGTCAAGGGTACGATAAAGGCAAATTTGGAAAAGACGTCGATGACACAAAACAAATATTTGTAGCCACGATTGTAGCTGGCCAAATGAGAGACATCGGCTAAATCGGCTTGCCATTGATGATCGATGCCTTCCACTTGAGTGCGACTTCTGGAAAACTTGCGTCGAATGGGTTTGTGTAAAGTGTAGGTAGCTTGTTCTTGTAAACATCGTTGCACTTGAGGTAAACGGAGACTTTTCAGTCGCGTTTTGGCAGCACGATACAATTTTTGAACTCCTGCGTAACCTGCAGGATGGGACGGATCGTAATAAATGCTGGCTAAGACTTTTTCCATTTGTTGGTTTGTGTGTTAATAAGACACCCACTCTTGGAGGATGCTACTCTTTTTCTCTTGGGGTACTTTCTTGGATTGCAATGCTTTGCGTGTGCGACCGGCAATAGGTGTCGCTGAGGAGGATGTCGGAACAGGGGATATCGGTTCTTGTTTCACTTCTGTCTTCACCTTTTTCTCTTGAGATGAAGAAGGGGTGGTCATCATCTTTTTAATCCATCCAATTCTGGAGGTAGGTGGTGTTGTTAACTTGCGTACTTTTTCTGGTGTAGTTTGAAACCCTTCTTCTTCTTCTTTTTCTGTCTTGGTCACTGGTAGTGGTGGTACTGGTGATGGTGCTGGACTTTTCATCAAGGTCTTAAAATCTTTCAGAGTGGGTAGAGCTGTTTCGTCTAAAGCTTTCTGGTGAAAGAGTTGCAGTCGTTGCAAGAGTTGACCGTACTTTTGCGATTTTTCTGTTTCGGACAAGTCTTGGCGATCCATCAAGGACTGCAATTCGTGTTGTAACTGGGACATCTCGCTCAAATGGGGATTGGGAGGTAAATGCGGGGTGCGTTGTTCTTGCCAACGATGGTATTCCATCCATCGTTTGTAAGGCACTAAAGCTAGTTTTCGTCCTTCCATGGGGTTGTCAAGGGTCGATTCTGAGATCTTGGGACTTCAGAGGGCCTTTGCTCCCACCAGTCCTCCCAACATGGTTCCCAAGACTCCTTTCAGCAATGCCTCCACGTTGGACCAACATCTTCTTCTTTTGACGAATGGGAATTTTCTTTTGAACCATTTGGCGAAGAACGTGACGATGTTTACCTAAGCATTGTTTCTGGTGTTTGGACAAAGGGATCGTACCTTTCAAGACGTTCAAACAACATTCGCACACGGTATCGATGACCTCTTTGGAAGCTGATTGAATGAGTTTTTTTCGTAAGGGTGGAGAAGCTTTGGACAGGACAGATAACATGTCCCCATGTTTGACTAAACGTGGTGGCAGTCCTTTCCTTTTCTTTCCTTGGGGTTGTTTAGAAGAGGGATGTTTTCTGGAGGGTGACATCTCCAGGAGCACCACAACACTGATACCCTACTTGGTCACACACCTTTTTTATACTGGAACGCGTCGCCACTGATTGTCTTTACGTCGTATCAACTTGAGGACAGGCATGACACGTCGTGCAGGGGTACGTAACGGACTAAATCGAGCCAGTTCTTGCTTAGACAAATCCAGTAAACTTTGTAACATGCCCGATCTTTCTTGGACTTTGATTTTGGGAGAAGGTACTTTGTGAGCAGCAGCCACTGCCACTAAATTGGAGGGTCCTGCCACTGGGGAAGTTCTTGGGGTCATCAACGGAGAAGTTCTTGGTGTGATCAACGTCTCCAAGTACTCTTCAGTTCTTGGTGTCATCAACGGAGAAGTGGATGAACTTGAGGCTGCCGGAGACGCAGTCACCGCCGTGGCAGGTCGTGGTTTGCGAGTGTAAGGTTGCGTCCTGGCCAAAGTGCCTCTCTTGCGACTAGTTTTCTTCTGTGGACTTTTCTTTTTCTGGGGGCTTTTTCTCTGTTTCTTTTTCTGGGGGCTTCTTTTCTTTTTCCGGGGTGGTGTCTGGTAAGAGGAGGGACCCGGCACTGGAGAAGTTCTTGGAGACAAGGGTCTCCTTGGGGACCTGGTCTTTTTCTTCTTGTTGGAGCTTCGTTTGACTTTTTTCTTGGGGAGAACTTTGGGGGCATTAGGATCCCATCTTAAGAGAGAGCGAATGATGACCCCTCCTAGAGTACCGCTCCCTCCAGGTTTCAAAATGATTTGTTTTTTGGTTTGAGTGTCAATACGGGGATCGGCCAGTTGGGTGAAAGCGACTTTGTTTCGATCAAAAAAGCGTTTGGTTTGATGAGGAATCTGAATGATCCCTTGTAGTAATTGACGTGCCGTCACCGTGAACCATCGTAAGACTTCTTTGAGACTAGCTTCTAAGACACGAGCTCGTGTTTGTGGATTTTTTTCTCGACTGATACCATAAAAGGCACGAATCAATTTGACGGGAAGATGCGACTGAAGGGACGTCATGTTCAAAATGTGTGTGAGACAGACGAAAAGGGTCTGAGGTTTTTATAGATTTTTTTTGTTTAATGAAGTTAAGTCGAGGACGGAGACGTGTACAGGACAGGCCCTCCGTCCTGGCGCCAGTGGTGAAACAAGTGGGTGCGAAATCGCAAATGATCGGGGGTCGTAGGTTTCAAATCAACAAGTAAATAGGCGTGTGGAGTTTGAGTGGCATCGTCGTACGCCTGAGTCATCCAAGGTGTCCCTAACTGTTTGGTTAAGACTTGCACTTGCGATTTATCTCGAGGGCTTTTAAACAAGACCACGTAATGCGCATTGAGAGACTGATGGTGCGATGGGCTTTACTTTGTTGAAACAAATTTTGAGTGATGTAAACGACACTGGCATTACGATGATACCCTTTGCGCGTGAACCACAGTTTAATTTCTTCTTCGTCTTCTCCTAACATGTCGTCAAAAATGACCAAATGGGTTTGACGGGAGTCAGAGACGATGCCGTCGTCTTCTTTAGGAATGAATTCCAAATACACGATGGAATCGCCTTGACTTTCTCGCAAGAGGCTGAACACCGATTGCCACTCTTTGTAACACCACACGATCCGTTGAGGTGGGCGATCGATCAAATGATGTTTATGTTCGATCAAACGTTTGACGAATTCGGTTTTGCCTGAACCACTAGGTCCAGCAATGAGCATGTTAAAGGGATGGCGAAGATACAAAGCCTCCCAACTGGCACGATCTAAGTGTTCGTCGATGACTTTGACAGTGGAGGAAGAGGGAGCAGAGACAGCAGAGGTAGCCATAGTGTGAGGAATGTCACTTGTGACACGAAAACAAACAAGACGAAAGTTTATATACTTTTTTCAGGACACGTTTATTGAATGTTTTAAACATGAATACGAAAGACAAAAATACATAAAAGCCAAAGGCTTAAGTACAAGGATAAAAGGCACATGATAACCATCAACGTGGAATAAAAACAAGCGTCTGTAAAACATGTTTTTGGTAATGTTCTGACCAGTTCTATGGGGGTAAGGTCACACAAGTGTCCTCCCGAAAGGGTCTTTCAGGGATGTCCACGACAGTCCTGTCCTGGGTGACGGGTTCTTCTGGTACTGTCACTAACACAGGTTGAAAAGTCGCAAGGCTCACAATCGCATTCCACTTCAGAAGCCCCACACTTGAATTGTGCCTTTCTAAACTTGTTTTGTGTTTCTCTGAAAGTATTCATCTTGTTCACTTGGTCTTGGTAGTCACAATGAACTATCGATCTTGCCTAGGGTTCCTTTTTATATACAGACCAATACCGGCGTGTCCATACGGCAAGGTGAAATGATTGGGAAGTCGCACTCGCTTCTGGTACACGATTTGATGGACTTTTTCCAAGGGTCGACTGACGATGCGGTGAGTGGGTAATCGTACAATCTTGTTGGGTTGACAGGTGGTCACTTTAAAGTGTTCATCCTCTCCAGATTGCAAGGCTTCTTTCAATACCCCAAAGTTGACCACACGACTGGTACGATAATTCAGAGTCAATCCTTTCACTTTACACTTCGTGTGCACTTCTCCTTGTGGGTCCTGGTATTCGTAGCCGTAATTTTTAGGACCACCACTGACGAAACTTAGAATCTTGTCGTCGGGATGCTCGTCTGTCCAGGCTCCTAAACGGTCTCCTTCGATGTCAGGGTGCTGTTGACTCGGGTGATGGATGTAAATGCAACTGTCCGTGTCAAAGTACAGGACGCGTTCCCCTAACAGTTCTAAAGCTTCGTACAATTTTAAGCGAGCATGAGCTGTCACGTAAGCCGCAATGATGACATTTCCAAAAGGGTCGTCTTGTACAAAGTCCAGATCTTCTTCGTAATTGACCAAGATCAAATCCTCGCGAACGACGTCCACGTGTTTCATGTATTTGGTTTTGTCGTGAATCATCCGAAAGTAGCGGGAAGGTTCTGTCAAATACTCCGTCTTAGGTAAACACGGACGTTGCGCCATATTACCCCACAAGCAATTTAACATCACTTTGGCAAACGATCGCCTGCCTTCGTTTTTCTCGATGTGATCTAAAGTAATGCCTTCTTGTGCCCAGTATTTCTCTTTGAATGTCTTTTGGTCTTCGGGAGTGTGACTCCAGGAAGGATAGCCACTGGCTTCTTGTTTCAGTTTCAAAAAGGCATCCACGTAGTCGGCGAAAATGCCTTTCTGCGTGGGGTCACCCTTGTGGTATTGTTCTGTCTTGGGAAAGTGACACATTTCGTACACTTCTAACAGTTGATATCCCATGTCCAGAGCTTTGAACAATTCTACGCTGACCCAGGTTCCCGTCAAAGCCCGTTCTTCCTGGGTGTGCTGACAAGGCTGATCTTGGTTGCACGTTTCGGCACAAGTACGGCACAAAGGAAACATCAGTTTGCCTTTGGAATGGTGAGGTAAGACGGGATGGTACAAGTCCTTGGGAGGCAAAACTTTGCACTTGATCAAGCCTTCGTATTGTCGAATGTTTTTCAGGTCGATGTGTTCCGTGAACAAATGTGGGTGCCCTACAGGAAAGCGACAATATTTGCATACGTAGGGATACAACGAACACACGTCCAAGTATTTGATTTCTTCTCCTTTCTCTTCGTCGGCTTGGTACAGCAAACATGTGGCATTGGTCCTTCCTCCGTACAAATTATCCCTTGGGTTCAGGGGGTCCATGAACTGGTAACTTTCCACGAGGCGTTTAAATTCGGGATCGGTTTTCAAACGGTGATCGTATTCGTGTTCCCACATTTCCACCACTTGGTATCCTTCCTGTTCTAACTTTAGGCGTCGCTGACAAGTGGCCTGGTACAAGTCTTCCATGGTTCGTTGTAAAAACTGATTTTTAGTGCCGCGGTCAGGGTAGCAGACGGGGCATCCGTGAAATAAGCAACCGTTAACCTCGTACACGATCTTGTGGTTTTCTAAGTCCCAGCCATCGACCGAATGCGTTCCGATGGTCTTTTCGCCCCCTCCGTTGCGGGCATGCTGAATCCATTTGTCTTCCTTGTCGCACACGTAATGTAACCAGTATAGGGCTTTGACCGAGTATTGACGTTGGACATAGTTGGTCGTTTGAGGACTGATGACAGCCACAGTGTTTTCAGGCATGAATCGTTGCCGGTACACTAAGGAACACGCTTTGGCAATGGTGCAAGCTTCTTTCAAAGGATCGACCCCTCCGTGTTCCATGAACAGTTCTCGAAATTTTCCACAGCAACGTCGTAAAATGTCCACGTCGGAACGACAATACTTTAACATTTCTTCCTGAAAGTCGAAAGGGTCCGAGGTGTGAACCTGGTACCAAGTGTAGAAAGCTTCTCGTTGTTCGGTACGCATGTTGCCAGGGTCGTAATAGTGAGCTTCAGGTAAATGGGGTAGAACGGCGTATTGATTGGCTTCCGTACTGAAAAAGTGTGGAAAGTACCCTTTAGCCATTTCTGTCATTCCAAATGTTTTAGGCATTCGGCTCAAAGGCATGGCCAAGTAACTCATCGAATCTTTAAACTGTACTTGTCCCACTTGCATGAAAATGATTTTGGCTCCGTTCAAGGTGACTTGAGGACGCTCGATGCCTTGTTCCTTATAGTATCTCAAAAGAAACTGTCCATCGTATCCGGAGCAATTGTGAGCCATCACCGTGGCATGACGATGACAATCACCGTAACGTTCGATGTCCTCTTGGCTCCATGTCTTGTCGATGGGGTCTAAGACCCACTGGGCAAAATCGGCTAGCGTGTTCGGTCCCGGAAAGATTTTTTCACGTCCTCCAGGAATCTTGCTGCAGTGAGGGCAATGACGGAAGATAGGTTCTTGAATGCGCTTCTCGCACGCTCGATGAGCCACGCAGAAATTAGGAATGTGAATGCCAGTCTCTTGCATGCATTCGAAATCGAAAAAGATGAAATTGCCTTTCTTCTTGTGACCATCCTCTCTCTCTGGTTGGGGTTGGTATTTTTGCACGTAGCATTGGTGTTCCAAGTCCACGATGTGGTGACAAATGTGACATTTTTTTCTTTCCTCGACATACGTGTGCCTTGGCACTGTTGGTACGTATGCCTTGTCCACACGTAGGGCACAATCTCAGGAGTTGACAAGCACATTTCTGCTGTGAACCTTGCGTCTTCAGATGTTGTTGGTAACAGGCAGGGCTGACAAACGTGCGCAGACAAGCTGGACAATGCACTCGTCCTTCGTTCAGACAGGGTGGAGAGGCCAAACATCCTGAGCATTTCGATCCGCAATGCTTGTGTTGCTCAGATTGTTATAGCCACAGTCACATTTCTCACAGTAATATCTTTATCCCAGGAATCCGGTGATACTGGTAATGGTATCGAAATTGTCATCGTGATAATATACATGAATGTATTTTCCATCCTTAAAGTCTTTCCCTCGAAACAACAGAGGCCCACGCATTTCTTGAGGGTGCACTTTCAAGGTGTAGCGTGGAGCTAGGATATCTTGCAATGTTTGCATTTCAGGAATGCCACAGGGTGTGTCTTTGGACAGGCCGGCTTGTTGCAACAGGAGTTCTGCTTCACTTCGTTGTTTGGCTCGGTCGGATCGTTGAATAGTTTTCCAGGCTCTTTTCCATTCTAACGTGTCATTCTTGTTAGCATAGGTTCGTCCCACCACGATAGCCCTGGCTAAACACATCTGGTCTTGAGGGTTGTGAATTCGGACGAGACTCTTTTTGGTGCTGCGAAGATCGTTCACCAATAAGACTTTTTTGCGGCCAGTCCCTTGAGGAGGAGGAGAGACGTGGGTCATGTCCAGTGTGGCTTTTCCATCGGTGATGTCAAACTGGTCATTGGATTGTTGTACGTGTTGAATCTTGTCCATGACTTTGGAAGCAGTCAATTATGCAGGGCTGCTAAACTCGATCCAAACAGGGGATTTCAAACCGTCGTGTTGTATGGAAAGTCTCAAGCGTACGTCTTCTTTGGGTTGACATTGTCGCTTGAGTGTGGTGAGCAAAGAATCCCACACCCCGGTGATGAACCCTTCAGCTTTCTCTAACGGTACTTCAGCCTTGAAATCTTTAAACTTCACCGTGTATTTGTAAGCCGTGGTTCTAAATTTTCTAGAGGAGCTCTTTTCCGTCTCTCGAATGGAATAGTATTTTTCAGGGTTGACTAAGGGTGGTGAACTTTGTTTAGAGGGTTCGGATTCTGGTTCACTCATGTCCTTTTCAAAATCACTGGCATGAATTTGTGCCAAGACTTCAGCCTTGGTACGAGGCGATAGATCACGTTTCTGCCTCTTACTTTCTTCGTCTTTCTTCTCAAATGAATTGGATCTTTTCATCTTGAGTGCAAAACGTCAAATAACTAAAGTTTAAACAGCATGGTCTAATTTATAGTCATGGCAGACCAGCGTATATAAAAGGGTGTGTGTCTTGTCCTTTCACTGTTCATTTCACTCTCAAACCAAGCACAACGATGGAAGAGACTAGCCAAATCGAACGTTTCATCAGAGCTGTACGAGGGGTCATCCGAAAATTTTCTTCAGACCAGCCTTCGGACTACTCTCCTTCTTTTTGAGATAAAAGTGAAGATACTTGCTATATCTGTCAGAAGAAAGGGCATTGGTCTTCAGAGTGTCCAGACCGTCAAAAAAGAAAAGTAGGGGTTAAAAGAGACAAAAGTCAAGATAACTGTTATTATTGTCAAGAAAAAGGACATTGGTCTCCAGATTGCCCAAAAAAGAAACAAGAGGAGTCAGAAGAAGAGAGGGATTCATCAGAGGAAGAAGAGGAGGAAGATAGCAGACAGGCGAAGAAAAAGAAACAGGAGAAGAAAAGAAGAAGGGAAGAAAGTGAGGAGGAAGAGGAGGAAAAGAATGTGACAGTGAAGAAATTTAAAAAACAGAGAGACTAAACAGTGAGACAGAAGAAGTGAATGTACTTTTTAAAGTGCTCTGTTGTGAATTGTGAATTGGATTGTAACTATTGATAAAAGAACAAATTAGGTATAAAAAGGTAAGTGTCTTTGAGTTTTGATTTTAAATAAGAAGCTACACTCACGCACTTATATACACGTACTATAGGGGTAAAATGTTTTTTTTTTTTTTGTTTTTTTAGAGTTATTGGCAATTGAAAGTCTATCTCTTTTCGAGAGAAGTGGGTGGCCCTGAAAAGGGCCTTTGGTTATTGGTGTAGGGGTGAGTTTAAGCAATCAACTTTAACTGCCTTAAGCCTTTGCCACGGCCAAGGCCTACTTCTGATGATGATGATTTGGTTGAAATCACTAAGGGTGGTACGGTAGGCTTAGTCACAGGGTTGGCGTGTTTAGCTCGGGAAGGTCGTATTCTCTTCGGTCGTGATAAAGAAGTCTGATACATTTGTTTCAGACTTCTTAACTCCGCTAAAATGTCTAACAGTACCGTGACCGTTTGATTTTCACCCTCTTGTTTCTTTGCTGCTGCTTCTTGTTGTTGTTGTTGTTGTTGTTTTCTTATCTCTTCTTGCTGTTGTTGCTGTAAAAGAAAAGCTTGTTCCGCTTCCTTTTGTCGTTGTATAAATTTCTCCAATTCTTCTTTCTGTCTCTGTCTAAAATTTTCCACGTGCGGTAATGAAGATGACGAAGGTTCCGGAACAAATTCTTGCGAGGTAAGAAAATCCACAAAATCCCAGTTTACCTCTTCTGAAAGTAAGTCCGGGTTCCCTTGTGTAGTCTCCACTGCTGGTGCACCCCAATGGATCGTTTTCTGAGTTTCCGTCATGTTGAATCACTGTCTCGCATCGATTGACTGCACACAGGCGGTAGCGAATCTATATAGACCACGTGACGTCACAGACTGTTCTCTTCGGATTGGATGCGAGCTGACTGAATTTTGTAACGCGTGTTTGGATTGGTCAATGAACTCAATCTGTTTCAATCCTTCCTCTACCTATAAATAAGCGCAGTTCACTGCATTGATTTACCTGTTCTCGTCACCTCAGCATCTGGACTGACGTTGAATCTTCCACCCTTGTGTCAACAATGATGTTCAGGACGGACACACCGATGTATGTCCGATCCGAATGGACCGTTATCCATAGGACGGCCAGCAACCTATGGATACGTAGGATTTACGTGGAGAGGCAAGGATGCCTCAAAAGAGTCCTGATTTACGGTCCTACAGTGAGACGAAGCCTAAGGACAAGAAGAAGTCACAGATGCCCGTCACGTTAATGGCATATATAAACCCAAAGGCCCTTTTCAGGGCCACCCACATTTCTAGAAAAGAGATCGACGTTCAATTGCCTACCCCATTCTTTTATTTTTTTTATTTTTAAAAAAAAATAAAATAAAACAGAAACCCATCAGGTCGGGACCATATTAAAATAGGGTCCCCACCCTGTTCCATTTCCCCTAGACCCTAGACAGGCCCAAACTCTATTCCCATGTTAAATTTCCCTTGTCCCTAGAATTTCTTTTTTTTCTCCCATGTTAAATTTCCCTTGTCGCTCAACAGGCCCACAATCTATTCCCCCCATGTTAATTTCCCATTGTCGCTCAACAGGCCCAAACTCTATTCCCCATGTTAATTTCCCATTGTCCGTAGAGTGACCCAGGGGTTTTCGTAATGTTAAATTTCCCATTGTCGCCAAAGTGGCCCAGGGGTGTTTTTAATGCTAATTCCCATTGTCGCTAAAGTGGCCCCATTCACTACTAGTGTTATAGGTTCAAAAGTGTTATGGGGTCAAAAGTGTTATAGGTTCAAAAGGGTTATGGGGTCGAAAGTGTTATAGGTTTAAAAGTGTTATGGGATCAAAAGTGTTACAGGTTCAAAAGTGTTATGGGGTCAAAAGTGTTATAGGGTCAAAAGTGTTAATAGGTTCAAAAGTGTTGATATGTTCAAAAAGCGTTTATAGGGTCAAAACTGTTTATAGGGTCAAAACTGTTTATAGGGTCAAAACGTGTTTATGAGGTCAAAATTGTCTATGAGGTCGAACGAGAAGGGTAATGTCAGTAGGACAAAGAAACACAAATACACCACTTAGACAATCCAACACCCGCATTTTGATTACTATCCAAGCACATCACATATACTATACAACATCTATGTTTTATTACTATCCAAGATGTATAGTAGTCTACAAGATAATTGTTACTGAAATTTAACACAGGGATAAAGAGTCAAAAGTGTATAGCTTCAAAGTGTCTAAACTTTATTAAGACCTACGAGAAATTAACATACAATACCTATCTACTATCTAACCCCATACACATTATCCAAGACTCCTTGCGTAGGGTCTACAAAACCCCACACCAACGATAGAGACAGGTGTTTTGTGTAAAAGACGATGACATCGCACAGATATACTATCCATCACACAACCTTTACCATTCAAGACTCCATGCGCACATTTCAAAATGCATTGTGTAGGGTCTAAAAACCCACACCCACTCTCTGAATATATGGTTATTGTTGAAAAGAAGATGACATCGCACAAATATACTATCCATCACATCACATCTACCATCCAATATCCCATACACACTATTCAAAAAGTCTAGTTTTTGATAAGAGTTTAAAATAAGATGAATTCCAACAAATGTACATTCCAACACATAACTTCTACCATCCAGCACCCCATACACATCATGCAAAACGTCTAGTTTTAGCGTTAAGCTTAAAAAATGGAAATAAAACCTCGCACAACATACTATCCAACAATCCATACACACTATCCGAAATTTTTTTCCGCATAATTAAGTGGTGCGTGTGTGAGTGCATGCTTTAGTCACTGAGTATAAAAAAGACAAGACAAAGCGACACGTGTTCGTTTTGATATATTCCATTTTTGAAATCACAATGGAAATTTCGCAACACATCACAAAAGTCCATTTTCTTTTTTAAGTGACTCTTTTTATTTTGATTTATTCAGCGGTAGAGGTTGTCCCTCTTCTTCACGTTCTTCTCGTAATCTGGATTTCTTGCATTTTCTGACGGTGATTGGCTCTTCACCTTTTGAAGACCTCTCCTTCCTCTTCCAGTTTTTCGTGTGCACTTTTTTTCTTAGAACACTCTAAGAACCAATGTACTTTCTCCTAGCAATGATAACAGGTATCTTGACTTTGTCTCACTTTTCTCCTGTCCTTTCTTTGCTTTGACGCTATGGGCATTCTGGGTTCCAATGTCATACTCCTGACAAATATATTAATTATCTTGACTTTTATCTCGATAGCAGAAGGAGTCCGCCGCTTTTCTCTCTCAGCGATCACTAATGACAAGATGATTTAGCCGGTGTCTCATTTGGCAACGTACAACCATGGTTACAAATATTTGCTTTGTGTCATCGACGCATTTTTCAAATGCGCTTAGTTCGTTATTTTAGCTTCCAAAACTAGCTCCGCGTTAATACGAGCGTTACAACTGGTTTCGAAACAAAACTGCCATCACCCACCCCGATGGCAAACGTACAAAGGCACCGAGTTTCTGAACCAGGCTTTCCAAAAAGAGTTTTAGAAGAAAATGGACAACCATTTTTCACCAACGAGAATCCCCTTAAAAAATGTATTTGCTTCAAGTTGGCTAAGACCTTTCTATTCGCCTAGAGATCCCTATAAATGCGCTTCACGCTTCTCCCAAGGCATTCCTTCTTATTTAATGCCACAGGAAGGAGAAAGCAGAAAGAGATGTCGAAACCCTTTTAGAGCTCATAAACACGTTCAGAGATAGAATAAGAAAAGAAAAGCAGTAACGTATTTGATTATTAAGAAAACGATGCCCCGAGATTGTTGCGAATGCTCTATGTCAGAACTCGTTCTGTGTGCCTTGCCACCTACCATGATGACGATGCAAAACTCCCAATCGATAAAATTTCATCCCGTTTTTGACACTCTCTGCCCGTATCGAATTTTAAATGAAAGGCCAGGCCAAAGATTACACCGATCTGAATAACAGTCACTTTTATCTTTAAGTAAAATTTAATGAACATCCCGTCAACAATTTCATTCATTCGTCATTCACCAAAGCGGATTTGTACTTGAATAACAAACTGGTCAGCAGCAGCATCATTTCGTACCTAACAAATCATGTGACGTACGGAGAGGAAGCCAAGAACACTCTCCTGGTATGGAAACTTGACAGTTCAGTGACACGGGTATACATACAGGTGACAATCCTCACAATGATGGATTTAACAACCATCGAAACAAAATCAAGCAGGGGCGCAGTTTAAAACTTATGGATCGTTTGCATTAGGACATGTTTTTGCGAGACAATTATCTACTGAACGGAATAGATGTTTGCCGGAGACTGAATCGAAGTAGTACCGGTTCCATTTGATGGGCAATGCTAACAGGTACAAAACCATCATCCAATAAGCCAGACTCCACTTTATCCTAACTGGGATCGAACACCATTCACACTTTGAGCAGAACGACAGCCAATTATCTGATACGAAGGGCGCAAGTTAAACCTTCATCATTGCCTCTTGCCTCCAATCCAAGATCAAAGACCATCTTGGCCAAGTACAGCTTAATCATCGGCATCGCAATGCAGCCCGGAACGGTGCCATCGATCAAATTTCTTGAGAGTTTTAGCACTTGAAGGTGTTCAATATAGAAGTTACTCAAGATGGCCAACCCTTGTGTACCAGGCTCTTCGAACGTAATTCTACCCAGAAAAAACATTTCTTCAGATCTTCCTTGGCCTTATATGAAGCTACCGAACACTTAGGCACCAATGTCAATCACATTTTTTTTTTGTATGACGGTTATATATATTGTTATGCTTTGTGGGCTTTTAATTTAACTCTTGACCAAGGCACCGACATGGGACATTTTCATCCTGTAAAATCCGACCTACTTCGTGTGGAACTTCAATTTGCGCTCGCCAACACGGTGAACATCATCTCATATGCATAATTTGAGAATGCTCTGGAAACCATCAGCTTGAGAGAAGTGATTCTACCCTATTAGAAGTATCTAACGCTAGCCATCACTGGAGATGGTCGACGAGGATGTTTTGAAGCCAGAAACCAAAACTACATTCAGAAAGGCAAGGAGATGTCCATGATGTCGAAATGACCAGAACAATGATGGATATTATGTTTATTGGATTTCATCTCCTTTATCTAACACTCCATTTCGTCTGATAGTATGTATGGGAATTTCAGGCCCTTCACTAGGCGTTTTTAGATGGTGAATTTAGAGTATCGGAAAATGGAGTTATTGTGATGATAGTATGTTTGTGCGATTTCATATTCTTCATTTACATCACACCCGTTTCTTCTGATCGTTGGTGCTCATTGATAGGCACTAGCAAAGGCTTGTTGAATTGTGCGTATGCATATTGGATGGTATAGATCATGTGCTGGATTATACTGTTTGTGAGACTTCATCTTCGTTTACACGATACCCTTTTATTATGATAGTATATGTGGGATTTAAGAGACAACGCAAGACGTTTCGGATAGTGTGTATGGAGTGTTAGATAGTAGATATCTATTCCATGTTAACTATTCGTAGACCCTAATGAATGTTCGACTCCCTGAAGCTAACACTTTCGACCCCCTTCTCCTGTGTTAAATTCGATAAACAATTCTTTTGTGTTAATTTCATGTTGACCCCTATAAATTGTGGTTAGCATTCAAAAAGTGAGTGCTTGATTGTGTTGTAGTTGGATAGGAATCAAAATGCGGTTCTTGGATTGTCTATGAAGCGTATTTGTGTTTGTTTGTCTGTCCTACTGACATTATCCTTCTCGTTTGACCCCATACACAGTTTTGACCTCATAAACACTTTTCGAACCTTTAAACACTTTTGATGCCCAAGTGCCCCCCACATATTAAGCCTAAGGACACATTTAACATAGTATTTCAGATACCAACACATAATGAAGTGAACTCGAACACGGAACCGTGTCAACCACTTGGAGACTAGTCACTGGTAACACTGTTACAATTTGACCCAATAAACACTTTTGACCCCCAAGTGCCTTCTGCATAGTAAACCTATGGACAAATTTATGCCCCCAAAAAGTGCCTATGTTGACCCCAAATCGTATCATATAATACTCACCGTGACTAAGTAACTCGTGAAATCTGAGTGCCATAGTGTCCGATCTGGAATGTAAACGTTTTGCCATAGTTCTGAAGCATTCTTAAGGCACTTCTTCGGATGATTTACCTATTAGTTTAATTACATTTTCCACGATTGCTGCTATAATAAAGTAGAATGGGGTGAAAATATTTTTGAAATATATTTTTCTGGGCAGGAAATTTATAAAATTTACATCCATCACCATAATCATCATTAATATTTCGACCGTTGGATCGTGAACAAGTCTTCTTCCTCTTCTTATTATTATTTGGAAATCTAGTCTTATTTCTGAACGTTTTCAACTATATACATAAGTTTAACATTTCTAATTGGTAATTGTCGGTTGTACAGAGAAAAAGAGAGAGAGAGAAATAGAGACAGACAGACAGAGATACACAGAGAAAGGAGCTATTAGTCTACGAATAAACTAATTTTAACTTAATTTTGAAGGACACGGCTGAAGGATAGTGTTTTAGCTTTTAATATGCAAAAGGTATCTAGACAATTCGGCCCGACTTGGACCGAAAATAAAACCATTCGGTCCATTTGAAAAGACAATTTGGCACGACTTGGACCGAAAATAAAACCATTCGGTCCAGTTGAAAAGACAATTTGGCACGACTTGGACCGAAAATAAAACCATTCGGTCCAGTTGAAAAGACAATTTGGCCCGACTTGGACCGAAAATAAAACCATTCGGTCCAGTTGAAAAGACAATTTGGCCCGACTTGGACCGAAAATAAAACCATTCGGTCCAGTTGAAAAGACAATTTGGCCCGACTTGGACCGAAAATAAAACCATTCGGTCCAGTTGAAAAGACAATTTGGCACGACTTGGACCGAAAATAAAACCATTCGGTCCAGTTGAAAAGACAATTTGGCACAACTTGGACCGAAAATAAGACCATTCGGTCCAGTTGAAAAGACAATTTGGCACGACTTGGACCGAAAATAAAACCATTCGGTCCAGTTGAAAAGACAATTTGGCACAACTTGGACCGAAAATAAGACCATTCGGTCCAGTTGAAAAGACAATTTGGCACAACTTGGACCGAAAATAAAACCATTCGGTCCAGTTGAAAAGACAATTTGGCCCGACTTGGACCGAAAATAAAACCATTCGGTCCAGTTGAAAAGACAATTTGGCCCTACTTGGACCGAAAATAAAACCATTCGGTCCAGTTGAAAAGAAAATTTGGCCCGACTTGGACCGAAAATAAAACCATTCGGTCCAGTTGAAAAGACAATTTGGCACGACTTGGACCGAAAATAAAACCATTCGGTCCAGTTGAAAAGACAATTTGGCACAACTTAAATTTATGTTTTTAAATGCTAATATTCCGTAATATAAATATATGTGTGAGATAAATAAAAAGACAAATTATTTGCATGGTAAATTTTGAATTGCCATTTTCGGAGAAAATAATTCACAATTATGATTTATTTGTGCTTTTGGATAGAATAAGTGTGATGAATAGAATAGTGGGAAATAAATATGTATGTATACACATGCTCTTGAAAATTCGAATTAAGAGTTTATTACAAATTTATTTTTAAGCATAAGACAATTGATTGTACATGGCTTCATAACGTACAGGAAAACAAGAGCAAAGAAATAATACTAAGAAGAGGAAACGATTAGCAACCCTCCAAGCCGTGAAGAAAGGAAGTGCACAGAACAAAGGAACTCTCAAACAAAGGAACGATAGTAACACGCAGTAAGATAGTAATATAGTAATGTAATTTAAGCCTGCGGGCAAATGCATTCTCTGTGCAGTATTTAAGTATTAGGAAAGAAACCTTACATTGTAGCCAACAACCCGGCCCCTCTGGGATTAATGAAAACAACCCAATAACTGACTCACAAAACCCAATACATAAAAACAATGAGTAAATCATAACAAACTTAAAAACCAAACCACATAACAACCCAGATACGCCTACCTACCTAGGCAAAGGAAAAGGACCTTAGAAAACTAAATCAACCCCACCCACCCCCACCACAAACATCCATAAAACAGGATCAATCAAGCAATGTAGGACCAAAACCAAACAAAAAAAAAAACACAAGTATAATTCAATTGACCACACAATCTATCTCAGCAGTAAGAATAAACAAATATTCAACCTTAATACATCTAACATCAAGTCAACTCTCACCAGAACACACCAGTGTCAATGCAGAATAATTAGACCCAAAACAAACTACATAGTAATCCAATGTAGCATTCTAGCACAAACACAAAAATATCTCGAAATTGAAAACATTGGACAACTCAAGGTTAAAATGGACCGACATTATCAAACCCTAAACAGGAACACAAACCCAACCCCACCAAAGGTAAAAACAATAAATATAAAAAGACACAATTAGGCCTAAGTGCAGGACAACTAATAACAAACTCAACTACAACATACAAAAAGTTTCAACACTCAAGGGACATAATAAATACTTCCCAAATGAAACCTTATTCCAACAATCCAGGAAAACAGCAACCTAATCATCAAAAACGTATAGAAGTAAAAACTATACAGGACAGGAAACAACCAAAGCTGTTATTGAATCAACGGAGCCACTGCCCACTTTAATCAAACTTGGCCGATGAGGAACTAGGCACCGTTTAGTACCCTTCAGAAACAATCCTCGTTTGTGCACGAAATGCCAACACTGGGGACACTTCGTCCTTAGATGTAGATTTGGACATAGATGCCACCGATGTGGTGGTAAACACCAGGGCAAGTGCCATGCACATAAACAAAAATGCCCAAATTGCAGGGAAGAACACCACCCAAGATCACCAGAATGCAGATATACCATCAAAGAACAACTAGCCATTGAGATCATGGACGCACAACACATACCCTATCAAGACGCAAAAACAATTGCAAATAAAACAAATCAACCACCCAAACAACCTAATGTAAATTTAACCAAAGAAAAGAGAAAAAAAGAAACCTACTTCCCCTTTTAAAATAAACACCTCAGTTAAGAAATCAATAGCCATACAAATAGAAGTCACATAAAGAAATATCATAAACCCTAAACCACCCGATAGGAAAGAAAAATCAAAGCATACAACTCAAGTAAATACCCAATTATTAAAAAACCCTTTAGAAGGAACAATAGCTACATGACATATACACTAAATGACATCATTAGGTCACTAAAAGGACAGTCTAACTCACTTAGAACAATGGAAAACTACTTTCCCTGAAAAATTTAACAACAACCGTGAATAATACAACTAAAGACAAACTAACCATCTGGCAATGGAACAGTAGAGGATTATTCAAACACCTACCGAATTACAACACAAAATCAACCGGGCAACCAATAAATCAGATATAATATCTATCCAGGAAACACACCTTACCAACAAACAAAATGAATTACCCAAAATAATAGGATACTCACCTGGAATCTTTAAACACCGACACAATTGACAAAAGGGAGGAGGTCTAGCAATCTTTACTTTCGACACAATAACATATGTCGAAACATTACCAACTCCAATTACCACAAACAATATAAACAGCACTGAACATCAAACAATAATGATTAGCACATGTAACACCGATATTCCAGATTATTAATCTATATGACCCAGGGGGCAATAATCCTACAATTAGCGCATATATCTACCATCAAATTACCAAATCCAAAACCAGCAACTTAATCATATGTGGGGACATTAATGCCCATAATGAACTATGGGGAGAGGATAACGATGATATAAGGGTAAAAAATATCGAAGGGTGGATAACCAATCACAATCTAGTCATCCTCAACGACAGATCCAAAACTAGACTAAATCCTGAGAATGGGTCCCTCTCAGCCATAGATCTTATAATAAGCACCCCCAAATTAGCGCAAATCACTGACTGGCGTGTAGATCAAGAAGATTCACTATGAAGCGATCACTTCCCGATCATTATCACTATTCAAACTAAAACCCAACACATACCCATTGAAACCCCTCCCAGACGGAAGTATAGTCAAGCTAACTGGAATCAATTCCAAATACTGCTTGAGCAAGAAGATATTGACAACCTAGAACATCCAAATATTGACAACCATCTTGACAATATAATAACTACCATTTTAAAAGCAGCTAATCAGAGTATCCCAAAAGTAACAAACAACAACCAACAAAAGCCGAAAGTACCATGGTGGGATGAACTATGCGCAATAGCGCATACGGCCAAAAAGAGAGCTCTAAATAAGTTCCAAAAAACTAAAACCACATTAGACTACATTAACTATAAAGAAAAAGAAAAGTTACTAAAGAATACAATCAAAACAGCAAAAAATAGCACATAGCATGCCTTCTGCTCTAAACTCAACCTAAATACTAATTCAAAGCAAGTCTGGGACAAAATTAAAGCAATTAGAGGAAAAACAACATATACAACTCACAAACTTAAAGGTTCTAATAGCAATAAAGACAAGGCAAACATACTAGTAAAACATTTCTCAGATATGAGTAGCAATATCAACTATTCCAAAAATTTCCAAGACCATAGACAAGAGATAGAGCTAACACATACTCATATATTCCATGACCTAGGAAATCCTGATTCGGACTTAAACTGTGAGATTACACTGAGTGAATGGAACAAGGCACTTGCTTCCAAAAAAAAACCATCCCAAGGTAAGGATCAAATAGGTTATATAATACACAAAAATTTAACCAATAATATTACCAAAGCAATCCTCAAATTATTAAATAGAATCTGGGACACAGGACAACTACCACAAAGTTGAAGCAAGCCATAGTAATACCCATCCCCAAACCAGGCAAAGACCCCAATGATATAAACTCATACTGACCAATTTCCCCCACAAACAATTTATGTAAACTAATGCAAACCATAATATCAAACATACTGAAACACCACCTCGAAAGCAACTCCTTACTAGCTGAAAACCAGTGTGGCTTTCGAAACAAACGCTCCACCATTGACCAATTATTCCGACTAGAAGCGGATATAAAAATAGCATTCAACTCAACGAAGAAAACGGAAAACAGATAGAAACCTTGTAGCAGTTTTCTTGACTTTGAAAAAGCCTTTGACATGATCTGGGCCAAAGGTCTGATTGCTAAACTTACCCGATTGGAAATAACGGCGCAACTTTTTAACTGGATAAATAACTTCCTAACAGGTCGCAAAATTATAGCAAGAATAGGAAACACTCCCTCAGACGAATTTGCCTTAGAAAACGGCACCCCTCAAAGGAGTGTCCTCAGCCCAAAACTCTTCAACATAATGATAAACGACCTAGACCATAGCCTGGCCTCCAACAAGGTCAATCTATCTTTAGCGGCATCTGGACAGCCGAATACCCCGCTTGTAAAGCATATGAGCCTAGACAACATAGGAAAATGGGCTGACAATTAGGTGTTCAAAATCTCGCATCAAAAAACAGTAGCAATAATATTCTCCCCAAAACGCAACTATAAACTAGTATACCCAAACTTATATATCCAGGGAAAATTAATTAAATATGTTAAAGTGCCCAAATTCCTAGTTATGTATTTTGATAATAACCTAACTTGGAAACAACACATAGAATACATCATTAAAAACTGTAATAATGATCTAAATGTATTACGAAACCTAAAAGGAACATCTTGGGGAACAAACCATGACACTCTACTCAAGAGTCATTAATTAGATCAAAGCTGGACTATGGCTACCAAGTCTATAACTCTGCTAAACTAACATGGTTAAAAAAGCTAGACGCACTACAACCTAAAGCACTACTCGTGCGTACTAGACCACTCCCGTCAACTTCCCTTGACGTGCTCCAGATCCTAACCGGGCAATTACCATTATACCTGAGAAGGTAAGAAATGACACTCAGGTACACCATTATGATAAATAACCACCCCAACACTCATCCTACCAAAATCGCAATTAATAAATGTAACATCACATTTTAAAACAAACTAGTACCAAATATACCAGGCTGAAACCTGGCCCTGGAGCTCAGAGAGAAATTACCTATCCTTAAGCAACAAGAAGAATACGTAAAACCACCCAACCTAACCATCTGGATGCAAACTGCCACGAGGGTTAACACCAAGGCAACTGAATATGGGAACAAACACGAACAAGAAAACAAACCTAAAACAATAACAGCAAATGACATCCGACAGTCATATGAAGGATTCACTAAAGTCTATACAGACGGATCCAAAACAGCTGAACCACCAAGAACGGCGGCTGCAATAGTTATCCCAGAATATAACATTCAAATGGGATCCCGATTGCCAGATTATTGCTCAATCTTCACCACTGAATTCTGGGCAATCGCTGAAACGCTGAAATGGATAAAAGATAATAACATACCAAATACGGCCATAATAAGCGATTCTCTTAGTGTAATCACATCAATTAAAATTTGCCATACTAGGACCAGAGAACATTTCTTTGACAGGGCCTTCTGTATGCTCAAAGAACTATCCACAAGAAATCAGATAGTTGACTTCATGTGGATACCATCGCATATAGGTATCCCTGGAAACGAACAAGCCGACAAAATCTCAAAAACCAAATTAGGAGACCCCAACCCTATTCCATTAAAATATAGCACAACCGAAGCACAGAGCTTCACTGTAAACTACATAAACCAAAAATGGCAGGAGCATTGGAATACCTCCACCAAAGGTAGGAAACTATACACTCTCCTATCAGAAGTTGACCGATCCATCAGACTACCTAAGGGCTCCAGTGTAGACCAAAAACTCATTAACAGAATTATGACAGGAAAAACTAGGTTAGCAGGAAGCTTTGGCAGATTTATCGGACCCAACCCAGCTAACATAAACTGATCTATCTGTCACACTGTAGAAAACCTAAACCATATTTTCAATGATTGCACAAAATACAGGAAAGCAAGGAACAACTTCCAGAAAGCTCAAAAGGAAATCAGATCACTTTATAAATACCCAGACTTCCTATATACATCTAATCCAAATAAGCACTTAACTACTCTAAATATATTAAGATTTCTAGGAATGACAGGACTCAAAAATAAGATATAGTCAATAATTAACAGCTTAATTAAACAATCATTCAAACCCCATATCAAACTCAGGTAAATAATTATGACGGCCGACTAGGTCTCGTGGGTTCACAGACCAACACAGCCGTTCACATCACACGGACACTGCTCTTCACATGGGTTCACTGAAGAGCACTCCACTTCATATGGGTTCATTGAAATCGCCCACTCAAAACAATCTAGTAAAAAAAAGACAGAGATAAAATTCAAATTTAGGAAGAAAAAAATAAATAAATAAATAAACAAATAAATAAATAAATAAATAAAATAAATAAATAACAATAAATAAACAACAATTTTTAAAATAATAATAATACAAAATTCTCTAATTCAAACTCTCTTAACCGGATTATGTATCTCTTCTAATTATTAATTGAAAAAGCACAGGATATTATCCTTTCCATCTCTGGCAACAATAATTATCTAAATTCAAAATTCGACGCAGTCCTCAACCTGGATCCAGTGGACACCGCCAAGAACAGCAGATGATAGCCTCCTTGAGCTTTTCCTTCCTTGCCAGGTCCGGACACCAAAAATTAATTTCCGATATATTAACATAAAACTGAGTGAGTGCAGGTAAATTCCCACTCAACCAAACAGGTAAGCATAAATATTTTAGTAGTATCATGAGTGCGTGGGTCCATTCCCTCTCATGAATCAGCCCTCCGGTCAGACCGTAATGGGTCAAAAAAAAAAAGGTGCCGCGGCTGAAGGCTAAAATTATCAGTGCACCGTGTGCACATAAACGCCTGGGGGATGAGGCTCTCATTCCTTCTCACAGGAACGATTATCAGGTCACCGTGGAAGAAGGCAGCAGCAGAGGGAGCGTAATACATATATACAGACCCAGCCAGCTAGCACCCAACCCACAAAACTCACTAAAGTAAATAAACTACAGCAGCCGGATAGACCACCACTACCAGCAACTACCAGCAACAAGGGAAAGGACTAAATCTAAGGCTGCCTAGGAGAAGACGGACCACGCTCCAGCCCCACAAACATAAATAAAAAGAAAATAAAATGAAAAGAGACATTTGCCAACATTGTCTCTAAACCTCCACTACCACAACCACAATCACCTCCGCCAGTGAAGAGCAGGACCACTCCTAGAACAAGCACTCCAATGGCAGTTTCTAGAATGCAACAGGTGCTACAAGAACAAATTCTAGCTGATATCAGAGAAATCCTGCTATCACCACAGGTCACATTAGACCCACCACCGGACAAAACCTTCAAAGTCACTGTACAGAAAGCAGAGGTATCAACGACACAGGATAAAAGCGACCCAAACATAAAGCGACTAAATGCACTGGGACTTCAAATGGATCCAGCTGACATCAGGTTAGCGCACGATTTTATGAAAGCAACTATATTTATAGGCTGGAGGTCAATTAAGGACAGACAACCCACGTCGCAGCAGTGGCACACAGGACGTCACATCCTCAAGAAAAGGTTCAACGTTACCTACACTCAACATCCCGTGAATACACTGATAGAAGCAGCCGAACTTTTAAGCGGGTTCCATAGTTTCGAAGGTTTTCCAGCCAGAAAGGGAAGGGAAACACGGACAGAGGAAGCAATATGCAGGGAAGAAGTTAGCCAAGGCATCTTCCCGCCTGGGGAGAAATAACAGCCCTTCTTAGGGCTACAAATTGCCATTTATCTAAAGGGAACAGTTTGGCTTGGTTTCCCAATTCGATAAAACCACACAAAACTGAATTGATCGTTTCGGTTGCCTGCATCAAAATTTAAACCCTAACAGTGACTAAACTTTTATTTTCGCTTAGGCAATTAGAAAAGCAAAATTGTTAGGGCATCTCACTATGTACACTATGTACTAGTACTATTTCAGTTGTTAGCAGTTAGGAAAATTATCACACTCATTTGAATTTGACTCAGTTGCACAGGTGGCTCACACAATATTGGTTGTTAGGGTCAATTTACAAACAACTGGATATAATTTGGCTAAGTACGGGCGGGTTGTCTGATGCCGGAACTCCCCTACACTTCCCACGTCTGGGCATAAGTACAAAGGGCGGAGATGTGGAACGATTGCCACCCGCCTAAAATTGGTGTCCCAGTGTGACGTCATTGTCACCAACCAATCGCGACTGACGTTACAAATGCATTGGTCGACACCACAGTGATTGGTAAACAGAAAATTTATTTTAGTATCATTAGTGTGTGGGTCTATCCCTACTCATGAAACAGCCCTCGAATCAGACCGCAATGGGAACCAAAAGGACCCGCGGCTGAAGGTTATAATTACCAGTGTACCTTGTACACACAAATGCCTGGGAGACGAGGCTCTTTTTCCTTCCCCTAGGATCAATTATCAGGTCGCTATGCGACCATTAACAGTGGTACATGCGCAACGTGCGCACACCACTATAATCCAACTAATCAGTCAACCAATCAATCAACGTACCTTTAGCACACTAATCCGATTTTTTTAAAGGGATACTTCAGAAAGCTTTCTTTGAATAACGTTTGATGAAAATTTACTTTTTTAGTTTTTTTCAGCATTCAAGGCATTAATTAGGCGTAAGATTATATAACCCTAAAACAAAGCGAATGAATGTTTGTTATTTTTTATTCAGTTCTTGCACGCAAATCCTACTTTTGCACATACTTAATGCTTGCATGTTTTTTCGATTACTCGTAACTTATTTCGTTTAATAATTTCAGACTTTGTGTGTGCCTCTTCCAAGTCAAACAATGAAATATCCGTGTTCAGTGCAGTAAGGAGGTGACAAATCAGCAACGGACCGCGACTGGTGTCATCGATGGCAACACAGGACATATGGCACAGGTGAGAATAGCTAAACATTTTATTCCTGGATACTTGTTTTTAGTCTCTCCTGAAAATAGCACATACTATCAGAGACACATAAATCAAACAAAAATAAGTGTTATATTCTATATGGATCTGTTTCCAGAACTAGAGTTTTGAACTATACGGCAATATACAAATTACATTAAAATTGCATTAAAAATGTCAAGAAATATTTCGTCCGAGTGTATATATATATATATATATATATATATATATATATATATATATATATATATATATATATATATATATAGATAGATAGATAGATAGATAGATATAGTGAGGAGTATTTATTTAGCTTCGGGAAACATAATACTTTCTAAAACTATTGTCACAGTTATCATGTTAAGTTGGGCCGAATGTTCTTTTAAATTGGGCCGAATGGTCTTATTTTCGGTCGAAGATAGTCCGAATGGTCTTATGGTCGGTCCAAGTTGGGCCGAATGGTCTTATTTTCGGTCTAAGATAGTCCGAATGGTCTTATGGTCGGTCCAAGTTGGGCCGAATGGTCTTATTTTCGGTCTAAGATGGGCCAAATGGTCTTATGGTCGGTTCAAGTTGGGCCGAATGGTCTTATGGTCGGTTCAAGTTGGGCCGAATGGTCTTATTGTCGGTCCAAGTTGGGCTGAATGGTCTTATTTTCGGTTCAAGTTGGGTTGAGTTGTCTTGGGTCGAATTGTCTATACACCAATCAAAATGGTTATATAATCACTTCACTATAGTTATCTATATTTATTTCATAAAATTTATGGTGAACTTGAAGTCCTCATCACGTCATTTCCAAATACAACCTAGCAGAGTCCACCATTAAAGACGCGAAGGTAAATATGACATTTCATGCAATTATTTGTGTCAGCTATAACCTTCTGAACTTTTTTTATATTCATTCCAATAATAAGCATATAATTTCCGTTGGGTTTTAATTTCACTTTTACTTCATTTATTTGCATTGTAAGACGAAAATTTGAAGAAAAAATTAATCCGTGCCTTAACACCCCTCTCTTTGTATAGACTCTACAAACTTTGTGATAAAATTACTTTTTAAACAGTGTGACGTGATGAAGATCCATTTTGTAAAATCGAGGGATCACCTCAAAATGTTTTTCTTCTTCTTCTTCTTCTCTCTCTCTCTCTCTCTCTCTCTCTCTCAGGCATACATACATACGCACTTGATAAATTCTCTCAGCATATGATTAAGTAAAAATTCGACAGCCTATTAGGTTTATGTCTCTAATTGTTAATTTGAGATCCATATCAACAGTGATTAATTTTATTTTCCTGTCCACTCGCCATCAAATTCGATCCAAGTAGACAAGCTTCGATGCGACAGAGAAGTTTCGCGTAAAACAGTTATTGATCATAAAATGAGCAGTAAACCATAAATAAGGAACACATGTGAAATGTCTTCTTTATGTTAGTATATGTTATCAGTAGCTAACCTTGCCGACAGGATAAAAAATTAGCATGGCTGAGCGTATGTGCAGATTTCATACCACGTGGGTTAGTCGCGTTATTTTAATTTTGTAGAAGGCGAGTGGGCGTTGTCAAGAGATTTCCGTTTTACTGAGAGGAAGAGTGTATGTGTCTGTGCTTTGGCTCTCCCATATGAATAATTAATTTAGAGAATAAAACGGGGAATAATTATTCACAACTGTTGAAGATCAAAGTAGCATTATCGTTTTCTGTTGATGCATTATCGCCTGTATCGATTAGGGTATCAAAATGGAAAAAGTATCGATACATAGATATATCGATCAATCATTTCACCCTAGTAAAGTGGTTTCCATATTTTGGTTCTGTCCTATAGCCATTAAGTACTTCTTGAGGACGGTCGGATATATGTACAAGTTGTTTGCATATGCAACAAGCACAAATAGAATGTTGGCACACCTCAACGTTACTTTCATATACTATTACAAAATTTCTTTACAAGAGCTATTAGGGGAAAACAATGCTAACGAATCAGTAACCTTGGTAGAGAAGTGACTTTGATGAGAGCATATCCTCTTAAAGATTCCTATCAAGTGTGATAGCAACTGTCCCATCCATTCTGGGGAAGCTAAAAAACCAGTGTTAAGTACATAATTGGTATGAAAAGCAAGCTATTGATAAGGGAGCTAATCCAGGAAAACTTTTGATAGAAAAAGTAATGCTGGAATATCTGAAAGATATTCAAAGCACTGTTAAGTTAAACAATGTATTTATTGACTCCGTATATCCCTTGTAATATTCTTAGCAAACGGCATCAGAGTTTTTGAAAAGCTTTGATTGGGATTGTTTCATATTAAATTGAGAAAATAGATTAATTAGAGCAATTCGTGATGGCCGTATCACACCAAGTCTTGCTCAATAAAAACTGGAAAACAATTAGATAGTTTTAAGTGATAGATGTATGACACAGGGTCCCACTCGTTACAATTTGATTTTAACAAAATTGAAGTTATCGTGATGGGTGTATTACATAGGCTCCATCTCAACACAATTTGACTTTAACAATAGCAGCAGAGAGGGTGAACAGACCTTTTGCTGAAACATCATTTTTGAAAAAATAAAGCTTCCTACGAAAACGAAAAAATAAGGTCAATAACGTCAAACCGAAGCTTCTAACTTACCGAGAAATTCTCTAATTGGGTTAGTTTTTGGGAGGGTTACCTAATCGTTGAAGTTCGTGTTTTTTCTTAATTTGTATGTGCGTTCGTTGAACCACGGGACGTTTCACTGAGGTCGCACCCTCTCTGATGCTATAAATATATGAGTAATTAAATTATTATTAAATCAATAATGACACCGAGTACGGAGTCTCACACAGCTAGATTGGCTAGAAAAAGATTAGAAGCAATCAAAACGTTTCTGTCTGTTCGTGACACTCTCAAACAAAAACTACAAGAACGTCAAGAATCTAAGGTTAAGTATGCAGAAGGTACAGAAAAATTATTTAAACATATTACAGAAGTTACTGAAAGAGTTGAAGAAGCTACAGAAGGCCTCAGCTTCCATCTGTAGGTGAAGAAATACTTGAAGATATTAGTGAAATAAAAAAGATCTTGCACCTAAACCTAAAGTAAAAAAGAAGATATTGAATTGATTATAAAATTTAGAGATGACTTTATTGAAGAACTAAAAAATATTGAAGAAAACGTTTTGCCAATGAAGACACTAGAGGGTATTTTTTAATAAGTCCAAATATTTAAAGCCTGGTCATGATAGTGTAAATGATGATGATTTCATCAAGTGGGTATATTGTACATATTACAACAAAAAACAATCTAGATATAATGATCTAAAATAGAGAAGTTTTGTTAGTGAAAAATAAAGACTTTATGATGAAACACTGGAACAAGAACCTTTCCTGCCGCAACCTTCATATCAGCTTCCTTCACCTCAGCTACAAATAGAACGGCAGCAACGAAAATCACAACCCTCCAGTCTCCTAAACCTGAACTTGAAATAGAAAAGCAAAAACCAGAAACTGAAGTTGCTCTTAAAGATAAATTTACGACTGAATGTTTTAATGCTTTCGCGAATGCAAGAGCAGAACAAGTTTATGATATTGCTGCAAATTATGATAATATAGAAAAATATGCAAGAACAAAACAAACTAAATCTTTGAAAAAAGATGATTGGGTTAGAGAAGTTTATCTCATCTTTACTAATCAAAGTTCTCTCAGAATTTATGACACTAATGTTCAAATATTTAAAAATGAAGTAAGAAAAATAGAAGAACAGCGATTACAAGAAGAAGATAATGAAGATTTTCTTACCAAACTGTTGGGAATACCTGAACCAAAAGCCGGAAGTGGATTGGGATTCTGTCCTGACAGTGTTCTTGCCATCGTAAATTCTGATTGGAGGAAAACGCACAGGGTATAATTCTTCAGAAATTTTTATTGAAATCTCGGATATTTGTCGAAGATTATTTACAGGAGATGTTATGGATTGTAACATTTATTATTCTCTCATTAATGAAATTGTCGATGATTATTACAGCGACTAAAAACAATTAATTAATCAGTATGTAATTTACAAAAATGATTATACACACTACTTAACGTGGGCATGTAGTTGTCAGAGTAGTAAACTCACGATTACCAACTTACAAAGAGATTTACAGAGATGGACCCGGTGATGCTGTTGATTTTTTTTTTAAGAACGGCTCAAAAAGTAATAACATTTATAAAAGAACACGGTATGAAGGCTATTGATGTTATTCTGGATAAAGGTATCATTACTGCTGGTAATCTTGCTAGCAAAGCATTTTCGACAATCAAAGAAAGATTAGCTCGATTAATACGAAGAAAACCTCAACCGCCAGTAAAATTACCCAGCTCTGAAATTATGCATGCATAAAATAATAAATCAAGCTGTAAATTAAAAACTAGCAGAGTTGGCTGTTAGTGAAGTCGTTCCTACAAAATTGACTAATGTAATGATACCGACAGATACAAGTTTTATTTCAGGAAGTGGTCTTCGTGTTAGACGAAGATAGTTATAATAAGATGTTTAAACGTATATCCGATCCAGCGTTCGATATGGATGCACCAATTCTCAAAGATGAATCTATACGCTATTATCAATTTTATTCTTATGACGCACGTGTACCTAACGCATGGGGAAGAATCGAACTACAAGTTCAAGATACAAGCAGATATTGCTTACCCGCTGAACCATTTATTGAAGTAAAAGGAGAGCTTGCAACATATGTCCCTCTTAATACAGCATATGGAGCTGATGCCCTAGTTGGTTTTGTTAACAACTGTAATATGGCATTGTTTGATATCGCCACATACATGATTGATGGAAGAAATATTCAAACAGTTCAAAAAGACGTTGATGTTGCTACAACGATAATAAATTTAGCAAGATATTCAGATGATTATACAAAATCAGCTGGTCCGTCAATAATGTTTGCCAATAATAACGCTGATCATCCTGATCCCAGACAAAATGTAAGAGTACAAGTACCACGAACTACTGTGACTAATCCAGAACCAGCTGGAATGATAGGCAGACCCAGCACTGGTTTTTTGATGTTACAGAATATCAACGACAATTACAATTTAGGGTTTGCTATACGTACATCAATGTTGAAAGCTGGTCGTAGTTGATTTTCATGCGCAATTCCATTATCACACATATCTGGATTTTGTAGAAATGTCAGGGTAGTTATCTTTGGAGCAAAACATACAGTTTACTTGTGAGAAAGGGTAATGATAATGATGCTATCTGGCGACCAGCCGCTGCTGCTGCTGGTAAAGTAATATTATTCAAACTTTCACTGTGGATGCCAGTAATGACTCCATCAATTTCTGAAGAAGAAAGATTAATTAATTTTATAAATTCAGGCGGAAAATCATTGTTATCGTGGTTAACAGTAACCACGGACTGTATTCAATATAATTTTGCTGGGTTATTTACATGGCAGATAGCATCACAGCAAGTTTCTGCACCACGAATTATATTCATCGCTTTACAAAATGCTGATCGACTAGATAATCAAGAATGCTGTCATATGATATTTGACAATCTTGCAGTTAGTGAAGATATAACTTTAAATTTTGAAAATAACTACATAGCACGTGCTTATCATCGTTTGATGACATTTATGGGGCGTGATCAAAATTTTGATACTAGTTTACAAATAACACAGTTAGATTTTATAAATATGTATCCAAGCTATTACTTTTCGTTGGAACATTTAGATTTATTCAGACAATCTGTTGTTGATATTCACATTCGAGCTCGTGTAAATCCAGCTGATAGTGTTAATTACAGAGCAATACTCAGCGAAAAAGCAATGGTACATGAAGGTGTTGGTGGACGAATGAGTTATTGATGCTCCAGTATAAAACATGTAATTAAATCGCTCACAATGTTTATAATGTCATATAGTCACGTTAATGTCACTCTGACATCCGGTGAAGTAAACAAATTACAATCAAAACTTGCAAGTAAATGCGGAACAAAAAAAGCGTTAAAAAAGATCATATTTCTAGGGGTGGTCCAAACAAATTGTCATTAACCAAGACTCAAACATTTTGATAAGGTTTAGGAATCAAGAACTTGAGTTCAACTTCATCTTTCTTAGAGGTATATTACATTAGGCATTATATTGCTACTTCTTGCAGGTATACCAGCGTTAATAGCCGCTGCAGCTCCATCTGTTGCAAAAGCAGCTGCACTTGTTGGATTTGCTGGTCATAAGTTAGCAGAAAAGGTAATAGGTAAAGGATTTAAAAAAGAGGCAAAGATCTAAGACTTACAGGAATTCCATATCGGTACGGAAGAGGTCTGAGACTTCCATGAACACTCAGTTAATTCTTCCAATGTCAAATTTTGATTTACTTAATGCTGCTAAAAAATTAAATATAAAATTTTTTAGAGGTGTTTTTATGCGTGATCAATTACCTTTCAACGAAGGAATAAGTTTGACAAATTCCACGTCTGATTAAGAAAATCAGAATTTAATCAAGAACGTCAACTCCGAACGAGCTTTTTCAGCAGAATGTTGTTAACACAACTCCGTCAGAAACAACCATGATATCAGTGAGCTCAGCTAATCCAGAATTTAGTGTTAACTTTCCAACTGCAATTTCAGCGAAAGAACTAGCGCTAGCATAATGACGAGTATATTACAGCTGGCCAAATATCAGATCAAAATCATTTGGTGGATTACCAGCAAATAATTCACTGGTATTTGCAAATAAAAATAAAGATGATGGAACTCCTAAATGGCAAGTTGTCAGAATTCCCACGGGTAATTATCAAATCGAACAAATCAATGATGAATTCCTGTGCAGATTCAAATCTGTAACAGGAAAAGAACCCAAAATAGCTATAACAGTGCACGAACCAACGGTATTAGCTGCAATTGAAATGAACTCTCTAGATTATGTTGTAGATATTTATCAATCAACAATCAGAAATGTGTTAGGATAACACCTTTTATCAAGGACATCCAGAACCTCAACAAGATGATTTCGCTATTAACGAAGAAAAATTTATAAATGAACCACAATATCAAAATAATGTGGCCTTGATATCCTGATCTTAATTATATCCCTCCTACGGTACGTAAACGTGATCCAATAAGCTATATAGATTATGTTCATAATGAAGAAGAAATAGATCACTGGTAAATAGAATTAAAATTGAACATATAACTATGTCAACGACATTGGTAAAATCATTTAAAAATTATATTTTGGAGTATCCTAATAGCGATGTAAAATGTAAATCATTTAAACAATACATTTAAATCAAATTGTATCAGATCTTGAATATGCTAACCAAGCTCTTATTAAATATAGTAGTATTTAGTAGTATTTTGATAGCACATGTGGGAAAATATATTTTAAACAATTATTTTTTGATCATTATAAAATAACCGAAGCGGAATTATTAACCTATGTACTACCAGGATTTAATACCGACGAATTAATAATAAGGGTCAATGATATTATCAATGAACATTTTCTACAAATCGTTGATGCATAAAAAAATAACCCCATCATCAAATATTCCTCAAAAATAATAATGATCCGTACGGTGGCGGCAGACATATTTTACCAGGAATTGTAAATATAACATCAACAACCGCAGTCAATCTTGTATGTGATGCAATTGATAGCAGCTATCAAATGGATCTTGAAAAATCCAGTCAGGCTTAACAGGATATATTTGATATAGATTTACACATCAAGTAGCACCTGGATGTTTGATTGTGCAAGAGCCTATTAATCATGTTTGTCTATGTTGTCATAATCCGTTATTGTCAAGAACACATTTTAAACTTATTGACCAATCCGGACAAATACTTGATTTACGAAATAAAATTCTGAATATAAATGTATGTGTCAGAACATAGATCTTCACGTTCGTGATTGATTCTTAATCAGGAGAAATAAGCTATATTTTAACATAATTTGTTTTTTTTATATAATTACTTTTTGTTCAGATTTCAGATAAATAATACAAAAAATAATGAAAATCAGTCAGATTTTTTAATTTGATGGGGTATATGTTACTAAAAAGAAAGAAAATCAGTCAGATTTTATAATTTGACGGGGAATATGATATAATTTTTTTTTTAAATCCTACTGAAAACAGAAACAAAAATTACATAATAATAATTTTACCCTTGAAGGTCAAGGAACAAATAAATATGTTATAACCTACTCTTTTTTACGATCATTAGTTAGAGTTTATAATTTTGATGGGGTAAATAGTAATAAAAATAGTGAAAATCTCATTAAAACAGATTCTTTAAGATATTAATCCTAGACAAAGTCATAACAAATAACAAACAAATATATTTATAACGGATTTTTAAAAAAATTTCTCAGGTCGAATAAAAGTTAGAGGATAATTGACCACGACACTGGAGTAACTTTCATTTTCATCAGTGAGGTCAATAATTTCAAAACCCACTTTATTATTTTCACGTTCGTCACTACATTCACTAATAACTTTGTCATTGTTTTGATTTTTCACGATCTGACATAAACTTTGTTAAGTGCCTCACGCGCGTGTTAATAATTTCTTTCATTTCGTATTCGTGAGCTAATTCTGATTTAATGTTTTCGATCACGCTCGAGAGAGTCACGACTTTTTTAACTTCCGTATCTTTCACAGCAGCCAGAGATTGGAACATAGATTGTTGGATGAGCTTTATGAAACTGTATTATGCTGGTAGTGTATATCTATTCTCAAATTTACGTGTTTGCAATGATTCAAAATCGCAAATAATTTTTTCTGGATCAAGTTGAATTTTTATGACATTAGTATATTTTAAAATATTTTTTATTGCAGAAATAATATATTTTATATTATAACACCTACACCCGAGAACCGTAGTCGGAACATATATTGTTTAGCATACAAAACAGACGTGGAGACCGCTGTTTCATCACAGACACCAGTTTTGAGGATTATAGGTGAGATATTGAATCAATCCATTACAAACTATATCTGGAGTTTATGATTGGCAATCACTATAGAAAATGATATGAACTGCAAGTATTTCAAGAATGTCGATATTGGTAATTATTTAACGCAGAACCGATGTAACTAGAAATGGAAAGATATAGTCTAACATAGCCCTAGATAGACTGACTGCCTTTCATTGGCATGCATGCTAAATGGAATGGAAATTATTCAGATACTTTTATTGAAAAAAAAAGACTTACCCTCTTTCATTATGAGTTCTGCAAACCAAGCTAGCCTAAGTAAAGGGTTTAAACAAGAAATGTATCAGTAAGACACAAAAGTGTCTGTGTGCATGTGTGTGTGATTTGGATTTTTAACTTAATTTTTTTTCTCCCTGTGTCTTATACGACAGTCAGTTTCATTCCTATGTCTTGATATGACTGTTATTTTCCTTCATGTGTCTATATATATCTGTAATTTTATTTATGTGTCTCTATATGGCTGTCAGTTTCCTTCTTTGTCTCTATATGACTGAAAAAGATTCCTTCTGTATTTCTGTGTGAATGGAAATTTCATTTCTTTGTCTCCATATCGTGATTGAGTCAGAAACAATTTGTTTGCTTAAAAAACGACATAAGTTTAAACAAGATGTCTGACAGAATGTAATGGAATGTCTCAATATTGTAATTGTGTCAGATTGCTAGCTGTAATATATCACTTCGTATCAAGCTGAATTCTCTGAATTTTTTAACTCACTTTAAATGATTGTAAAATTCCGCGCCACGCAGTAATAGTGCAAAGATGAGATTTTTTTATTAGTTAGGAGTTTGTTACAAAAAGGTTTTGCATTTAAGAATTCAAGTTATTTATTCTTTAGTTCAGGATCGAAATGGTAAAGTCTTTTCTATTCAATTTTGACTATTACGATGTGATAGAGATTTAATGTAAATATTACAAGTCGTATTTGCTCTTGTTTTGCATAAGATAAATACTCTATGATTAGGGATTATCGTGGCAAGAACAATTTACATCCAGAGAACACCTCGCTAGAAGCAACATTATTTTCAACAACAACGATAACAACAACCCAAAATGACGTACATCTATTCAATCTCTCTCTCTCTCTCTCTCTTATATATATATATATATATATATATATATATATATATATATATATATATATATATATATATATATATATATATATATATATATATGAGAGAGAGATTTGCGTTGATTTAATCAAATAGACCAGAAAGTAAAGCATAAATCCAAACAGGGCTCAACAAATGGCGTTTTTGCTAATATATTAATGACTCCGATGCCTAATATGGACTCCGAGGATACGAGCTATTCTCTTTCTTGAGTATATATATCATAATAATTTAAAGCACTGAAAAAAAATCCGAGGCTACACGACATAATAGCATAGATAATTGGCTCTTGCAACTTTTTCGGTGAAACTGTTATTCATTGTGGTTTGTTCAAAGTAGCATAATACACCTAAAGCAGATTAAACTTATGATTTGTTGTGATGTTAGTATATATAGCTAGGTTTGCTTTGTTGTTTTATGGTGTTTACAGCCTAGCCGATTAGAGTAAAGTGTCTTGCTCAAAGGCATACCAATGTAACCAACTTTGGCTGACTTGCTGTAAGGATTCTTATCCCATATCTTTTTCAGCCGTGAGTCCTGTGCACTAATAACCGAGTCAATGCGGCTCCTTCTTCCAGTATGTTACCTCTTAAAACATGCATGAAAGCGCATTTAAGTATCGGACTTCGCTGATAATCGGGTGACACTATGATGCTGGTGAGACTGTACATATCTAATGTGTATCTTAATGTGGTTATATCGTCGCATTTACTCAAACTAAATGAAAAATTGATTTTTATTTTAAAATTGACTATTAAAATTGTTTAACCAAAGTCTTTGTGATCCATATTGTTGAATGTTCTACGCCTTCAATATCTTCAAACAGTTTCCAACTAAAATTATTCATTGCCATGGACTTTTACAATGGTGGCAAGGTATTAAATTGGGTCAAAAAAGAAGGCGTCGAATCTATCATAACAAATGACGGGGTACTATGAATTTATGTTCAGCATGTGCTGTTTTCATCGTGACATCACAGCGCGTATAATTCAATTCGGCTTGTTCTAGATCACTCGTATAGGTTGACCTAGTCCAAATGTGTCCACATAATTTAAGATAGATATTGCCATATTAATGCAACATATAGCACTTTTATATTTGTATTAAAGCTTCAGATACAAGAGACGTTATCCATGCCACAACCGAAGTCGGTCCTATTGTAGGGGCAGGAATTGGTGGAGTTGTCTTTGGTGCAAAAGCTACTGTCTAATATTGGTGCTCAGACGTAAATGTGAGCATATTAGAAACAGAAGCTGGCTGAGGTGTGTAAAAATGTATTTCATTTTGTCACATGATACTCATAAAATGGTAGATTGGATAAATACAGTTATCATTATACTCAGCTTTCAGAGCTCTATTGATACGACTCTATGGTTACAAACTAAGCGACAGCAAAATCAACAAGTTGTGTAAAACTTCACAATAAATTTAGTTAATCAACGTTATAAATGAAAGTGTGAGAGGAACTTACAGCATTATTAAGCGAATCCACACTAGGCCTAATAAAGGTTTATGAAAGCCCTAAATGAATGGAACGTTCCTTACAAATTTCAATAACAGAAGTGGACTGTTTCTCCAATAAATATGACGTTGTTAAGATGGCATTGTCCAGAATTCCACTGAATAATTTATAACAGATCGAACATAATATTTAGTCCAAATAATGAGCACTATCTATTTCCATTGAACAGTCCAAACAAATGTATTTCCTCTCAAATAATTTCAAAGAACAACACAAAACCCATCCGCAGACTTACAACAGGAACACAAAACATGTAAATAACTCCAAAAATCGGAATGAACTTAATTCCTTAATTTTCTCGTTGTGTTCACAATATATTGCGAAAATACTTCGCAATAGACCCCACGTGACATCACACTACTCATTTTGCGTTTAATTGGGCCTATTCATTTGACCCATCGCAAGCAATGGAAATTTACAGAATTATTCTCGAAACGTTGAAATCCCACCAGTTACTAAGAAATCACACCATAGGAGCCAGTTTGTCTTATTAAAAAGATTATTATTAATAATTGTTAACACACATGTACACATCTATTTATAGATCCTATGCAATATGATACGCTTACAAGATACAAGTCACGTAGGACAAACTTAACTAAATATATTCTGTATAAATTATAGTCATCTATAAAAATTATAAATATTAGATAAAATCATGTACCAGGAGTTACGAATAATATAGGTAATACATTACACTATATAAGACAATTATTAGATGTTCAAATATATGAAAGTACGATAAATCATGAGATTTTGGTGTAGATATAATTTTGCTACAATTCCGAAAATCAGATTTTTGGGATCAGTTTTAGAGTGTTTTTAATGTTCAAGTTTTCAAAGTTAAACATCTCAGTTGCAAAGATGATAACGACAAATTTAGTTCTTTTGTTAGTTCAAAATAATTATTACAAAATGATGCATGGATAGAGATTATTTTTTTTAGTTTTAATTTTTTTAAATTGACGAACTAAAATTATCTTGGTAGTGAACACAGAATTAACTCGTATGTCAGTCTGAGTCGTCTTGTAACTTTAATGATTTTCAAAAACTACGCAGAACTAAATGGTCTAATAATTCTCAGATTTGATATTTAATATTCTTGTACGGGATTTTAAAAAAAATACAAACGATAGCACTGGTCCAGTTCTGTCATATTTATACTAAGCCCATATAAACACAAGACTAAGTAATTCTAGATTTCAAGTGCGATTTCGCTTCGTAAACGAAGTGTTTATGTGAGAGTAGTATAGCTATGAAAGAGCTAGAGAATACATGCTAGTAGCTTCCCTTGGGTTCGTGGTTCTTCTTGGTGTCTTCAGGACCTTTTCCTCCAGCAGATATACTGACCACCAGATAAAGCCTACCATGTACTGAACAATGGTGTTAACACACAAAATCAAGTCGTAATATATCACGATTTAATTAGTCAGAATAAGCCATGACATTTCACGATGTACTTAGTCAACACGTATATCCTAATATCCCCTCTTTTTATTAGTTGAATGATATGCTACTTTGGGAATATTCTTGCCCCTCCATAATTTAAAAGCCACTCAACCTTATGCTTACTAAATGTTTATTAGTAAACTAAACAAAATTCCTACTCGAAATGTACAATTGCTGCGGAGGATGCGTGCGTGTGTGAAATAACTATAGGTTAAAGACAAATGGAACTGATCACATGAAACTTATTGTATGAAACCGTAAGCATACAGATATCCAGAAATTGTGATAAATCTTGCTTGTTTGGAATCACGTGAACACAATGTGTGTGTATGTTTACACACATATATATATATATATATATATATATATATATATATATATATATATATATATATATATACATATACACACATTATGTAAAGATAGAGGTCGACTTGTATGCTCCCTGCTTCCAGAATAAAGAGTGAATATGTAGAAAATTCTTAAACAAATAAAACGACACACAACGTTTTCATTGCGTAACCTAACAAACGCATTGCTGTTTCTTTCAGAAAAGCAGCATTGGTCGAACCAAGAATGAAAATGCATGCTATAATACAGCAGTCACTGAAACGGATTCGAAAGAAAAAGGTGACTACATAGTTATAATTTACATGAAAACGGATTCGAAAGAAAGAGGTGAATACATAGTTACATGTTACATGAAAACGGATTCAAAAGATATTTCGACAGTTATGTTGGAATATACGATCAAAGCGTAGTTCCTTCTGGCAACATGGAATCTGCTGAACCACCCAGTAACGAAACAGTGAATCATTTTAAACACGGCATATGAAAACTAGGTGACATTTTATCAATACCTGCCTGCCTTATATGAATAAGTAATGTATTTTAGAACATAACAGTTTTTACAATAGAAATTATATAAATAAGTTACAAATCACATGGAAATAACATTCTTTTCAAAGACACTGGATCCCAAAAGATCGTGTTGGTCAGGGAAATAATACATATGACAGACAAACTGACAAACATCACTGCAAAACTGGTGCGAAACCAACCCAAGTGCTTTCTAAATCTACCGATTCCAAAACTCGAAATGAAGCACAGATAATAGGAAATCAGAATAATATTATTGCATTCGCCAGCTATGTACAATCAAACCCAGCAGCTTAAATCGGGCATAATCCAAACGGGTATTTGTCAATGCATAGATAACAAGGAACATATAGGTTACCAACACACATTTGCTGACTTTTAAGACATGGTCTTAACTATCATTTTTATGTAACAATATCAGAAAACATTTATTAATAGTTGCTCTAGAACTTAAATGCATGCAGTTTTTAACGTACAGCCAGCTCTCGGATGGAAATATTACATCCGGGATGTACCATTTTGTAGATGGCGCAAACGTTTAATTGCAGAGATACTAAGGCCTTCGATTGGGGTTAGCTGTTGTAACACTCGACATAGTTCAACCTATATTTTGTAATTAATTGTACTTATCTACAGCAAACACAATTTAGACGTTGTATAGTACATGCTTTTCTGTGCTTTATTTTTTTAAAAATATTTTGTTATGTTTTCGTTTGTATAATTGTCTTTGTGGCTCTGTGCTCTTGAAAAAGGAATCTTTAGAGTTCGAAAGCGCTTAGCCTGGTTTCGCACCAGCTGCTGCTTGCACTGTTGTTTGTCAGGTTTTTCACACACACACACACACATATATATATATATATATATATATATATATATATATATATATATATATATATATATCACAGATTAACACCAATGTTAAATGATTTAAGATTAAGATAAACCCAAACGCTTTTTATTTTACTTTCGAGCTTCAAAACGTCGGGCTCAGCAAAAGGGGGTCTCGTTTTTTTAAATATAACATGAATCAAAATTATCGCAATGAAATTACTGCATTGTGAAATTGAATGATTTAATCAGTAAGTCATTTATAATATAGATGTAAAGATATCATTTTCGTCGCCAGTATTTGATGTAAAAACTAAAGCATCACTTTGTCATTTATTAATTAGACATAGATTTATTAATTAGACATAGAGTATCATAGATTAAAACCAGCATGTGGTAGTGTTTATAACATTGATTTTAAAAGCAGTGTAATATTTGTACTTTAAAGGTCATAAGTGACGAATATGACTATCTTGTGACTGCAGACTTTAACAGTAAGTTCATGACCTAATATAGAAACAATGCTGAATTGATCAGATCAACGTAAACAGAAAATCTCAAATAGGTAATGGTTTAACATTGAATTCATGAAACGACCTGAATAATGTCCAGTATTTGCGATCCTTGGCGAGCTAAGATGGACGTTATTCAACGAGTTTCATACAGTTTATATTACGTTATATATATTTAATTTAATTGTTTGTTAGTTCTAATCTTTTTATTTCATAACATGTTATTGTAATGTAACATTATATGCTAGACTTGACTTTGCCCAAAACTGAGTTTATTTCTGCTTGACCTGATTGACTTTTTTAATTTGTTTTATTTATTTGATTTATGTAAACAACTAATAAAAGCTTTATTATTCTCTGTGTGTATGTGCTTATTATCAGGATTATTATTCTGGTAAATAAGGAGTATATATGTTGATCAGAGTCAGCGTTTTGGAGAGTCCTAAGTGAATTTTGTAGGCCATTGTTTTGTTTAAAAAAACAAGGCTCATTAGATCTTTCTAGAAGGTTAAGTTCCATTATGTAACGGTTATTTTTAGAAAGTGATAATTGTGACCTGATATCAAACAGAGCTATATTATCTTTGGACTGTGAGGATTTTACCAGTCGTGCTTTAACATCTAGCACTTAAAGTTGTATTATTTTGTGACCCGTTTGGGTGGAAATTTATGTTGTTCAAATTCTTGAATTCATGTGATAATTTTCTCTGGAAATACAAACGTGCTCTGACGAAATTCTTGCATAAAGACATTCATTGGAATTTATACTGAATTCAATCCTGGAATAATATTTATGTGATTCAACAAGAGAAAGTTGACACATCAGAATTTCGCGGGCCATAAAAGACATGTTGTCGCCTTCATTGTTGGATCTCTTCGGGACTTGAACTGAGTTTAATTCAGGATCTTTTATTACTAGGAGTTGTGTCTTTAATTCCTGGATTATTTTTTAATTTAATTCGAAATACCGTAAACTCTTTTTTTCTCGCTTCACTCTGTATTCTAGAGAAATAAATTATTTGTTAAATTTTACAAAGCTTGTTGTCTTCACTCTTTTGTGTTACTTACTGTAAGAGCATAGACTCAAACAATTAAATTGTTACCCGTTTGATATTCTCTTTATCACATAGTTTTTATTGTAATGGAAATAGTTTCGAGAGAAAGAATAAATAATTTCCTTCATCCTGATTTAAATCATGCACCTTTTATTTGGTGAGCATACAAAATGTCCCACAGGCTAGTTGAATTAATAAGGCTTAGTTTTATAACCAATGACATTTAAAAAGTAGATTTTATTTAGTAAATAATAATTCAAAGAATAACTGCCTCTCAAAATCAACTCAGATCATCATTTTAACTATGGATTTCCGCTGAAATCTCCTGTACAGTATGATGTCAGATCATTCACTCGTGTTAGGTTAGACGAGCCATACAGTATACATGGATGTGGAATGTTTACACTGCTTCCACTTAAAATGCGTCAATTCTACTACTAAGCATTCCAGTTGCTGGATATAAATGTGAAGGGATGATTAATGCAAACAGTAATTCCAGATTTAAAGTGACCGAATATTTGCATTATTTGATTTGGAACAGTACTGTAGACACAGACATGTACAATTTTTTTTAAAAGTTAGAATTGTATCACATAATGAGAAATAAATATCACGCAAAACATGCAGTGGTTGGATAACGTTCTGTCAGTTTGGAAACTTGCACATATTCACATTCCTCTCTAAACAGGATTCAGTTTATTTACTCCTATAAAGTTAACATTTTAATCACGATCGTCATAGACCTAAATTCATGTTACAGCTCCCTCGTCCCACCCCTGTCCACTGACCGATATCCTTAATTTTATCTGTTCCGAGCCACAGTGGTGTGAACTGGTGATATTCCGATAAACTTTACCTTTTTCCATTTACACTTGGGCAATCGTTTCGAAAAATGGCATCTAAAATGTTGATAGTAAAATTTTACATAAAGTTCAAGAAGGTTGGGTATTCGATTGGTTTATTTTTTTTTTCCATTCCTGAATACGTTATGCAAACATATCAAGCTTAAATAATCTTTAAATGTTAGTATGATACACCAAGAGTGTCCTGACTTAGGAAACACAAAATCGTGCTTACGGGCAATGATTGGTTCCGTCTCGTATTTCCTTCGTTCACTTGTTAACTCGCCGACTTTCGTAAGACATATGCATTCATCAAAATGAATCTCGTATTGAACTGTGTCATAAAGCTATTAGCATTATAAAATTGAGACGTTTTACTCTGTACATTTGTGACTAATGTTATTGTGTCCTTGTTTCATTTAGCTGGCCTGTGCTACAAAAACTTCGTAAAGAAATACAAATGGAAAAGCGGAACAAAATGCAAAATGGAAGACAACAACAGCTACAAAATTATTTTTGCACTAAATATGTAACTTTTGTATATAATAACGTGCATATATATCCGTGATATTTGAAGTCATGGATTCTTATGTACACTTTTTCAATGTTACTTGACTGTTCGATATTATCTTTATTTGTCTTGTCCTCCACCTTCTTCTTTTCTTCACATATTTAATAAGTTTATTTTAGATTGGCCCGTCAATCCGAACTGTCAAATTCTCACGAGACTTCTAAAATAATTTTCATCAGCTATTCGATATACAAGTAGGAATGATGAAACTTGGTAAGCAGTTTCAACACAATTGCCAAATAAATAATGTTGCCACTTGTAAAACGAATGGAATAGTAATCATAGCATCTAAAGCAACATTACCAATGGTGCTCTAGAGGTAAACGTATTGTAATAGTCTTTTGATACACGTAGACCTGTATAAGGAATCTTTTCGTATGGGTAAAATTAATCGTTTTCCCATAAACATACTGAATTACATGTTACTCCAGACTTGCATGGATCAATACTAACCAAATGTAGCATAATCAAAGGCGTTCATGGAACGTGCTTGCACTTATCAAATCAGTTATGACTTTGTATCCTTCTTAAGATATGTGTATAATTTGTGCAGCAAGGATACAACTTATATTGACCAAAAACCATGATACAATGTGTATTGTGGTATTGATCAAAAGCCATGATAAAACGTGTATTATGATATGGAACAGAAGCCACGATAAAATGTGCAATGTCATGTACCGGAAGCTATCATACCATGTATATTGTGTTATGGACCAGAAGCCATAATAAAACATATTTTACACAATGATCGGATCTTGCACAGAATGACTGAAAAACGAAACCACCAATTTATTCAATACCCATGTGAAGCTAGGTGGACTGACGGACAGGCGAACTCTACATCATATACCTTGAAGCCTAAGAAGAAATAATAGAGAAGTAGTCTATACAAAACGCTTAATTCAAACACTATTATACAAGTATTAAACAGTGCATATTTATATATCTTTGAAATTTCTTGGGTTTCACCCTCCATTGCATGAGGTTAGCTGGTAGAGAAGCTTGCCGTATATGTGAAGTGGAATCGTCAGTGCCACTGTTTGAGATTTTTCAAGGCCGAATACCCGACATGCACTAGTGGTTGAATCGCCACTACTACTGCATTGTCAAGGCCGAATAGCCGGAATGCGCTACAGGCGGAATCACCAGTATGCCAGAATTGTCATCGCCGAATAGTCTATATGCACTATTTGTAGACAGAATCGCCAGTATGACCGAATGCCATATTAGCCAAGGCAAAATTGCCGTTGTTCGAGCCAGTATGACTGACTAAAATAACTGTTAATGCAGAATTTCCGCTGTAGTGAGGCAGAATCGCCGTTACGTATTTTATCTGTAAGTTGAGTGAATTGGGGACAGAATATACCATAGCGCAATAGCGGCGATTACCGCTTGGAGAAGATACGGCTGTTGTAGCCAGTTAGTCTAAGTGGTATCTGTGACATTTCAGTGATAGTTAAATTCGTATGCCAATGGAAGATTGATAAAAAGACGCGAGGGCAGAAGTCGAGTCTGATGTAACAGAACTGCAGGCTGTGGTTTGGAAGGTAGAGAATAAACGGCTAATTCCTGTCCACAGATTTGACTTTTAACTGACCGACGGCTGTGTGACTTCTCAGCACGCACCCCCTCTAGACTCTGGCTGATAGTTGATACAAACAATGCAGATTAAACATATATAACAAGGTGCATTGAAAATGTTTATTTTATGCTGCAGACACTTTGTTGAAACATAAGATCATAAAAATGGACCATACAAAACAATCTGGATAGACATATTCGATGGTTTAAATTACGTATAGTTAAAATAAAGGGCATTAATTTGCATTATCATTGGAGAGACTGAGTTTCTGACCCGATTGTAATAAAACTTAGTGAATCGGTCATTACGTTATATAATGTTTATACTGAGCAATACCTATCCATATTTATGTGGCGATCCTGCATCTAATACTAATAATAGTTGTATCACTCTTGAGATTATTGTTTGAGAGCGATTTGTTAAAACGTGGTAAATAGGTCTTTATAAACATGTTCTTGTTATGAGTGACATTCATTTATATGTAAGGTGGAGCAATGCATTTACTTGACTGAGCTTGTCTGGCAACTCAAATGTTTGATCAGATTTTGTACAAACTTGTTAAACAGTCTTCTCTTCTCAAAATGTTTGATGAATTTAATTATAAGAAAGATCTTCCCATAAAAACGAAGTAATATTTTATCTGACTTCCTGGGTTTCTTACTACCCTGGGGACCTAATTCCCTTCAGGTGTTACTCCCCCTTTAGCTTATGTTATCATTTCTGTAGAAAAGTTATATAAGAACTGATACCTGCGCATAGGAACGTGATATCTTCCATCTGAATGGCTGAGCTTGTTCCATCTTTAGATCTAAATAATACAGTTCTAACTACATTCAAACAGAGCTAGGTAAATGGGGTTGTGTCAATAAGCACTTGGATGAAACATTATCGGCAAACTGGCAGCAATCGTGTCTTATGACAAGAGCACTTCGTCGTATGTATTAGAACTGCATGTAACGTCAGACATATTTGAGGTACTTGTCATTATCGACACAGTGGCAGCGATCGTGTGGTATGGCGTATAACGCTACATCATATGCATTAGAACACCGTGTAACAGCAGAGACATTAGCAGGGAACATGCTCTCCAGTGTTCAATCTTGCCATGAGCAGTTTGTGAAACGCTTTTAATCAGTAGGTAATCAATGGAAGCTTGTTGATTTTAAAGGGAGCTGAGTTCATTATAATTTAGTGGGAAGGGTATTTCTTTTGAGGGGGTCAATTTTGTTAATGATGGTTATACTTGGTATCATATCATCATGGCTGCAAACTTAAAAATGTTTGATGTCAGTATGCATTATTTCACATGTATTCAAAGTCTTTTGAATGTTTTACTACTGATACTGATGGTGGTCATATTCAAAAATGATTTTGCATTATTTGTACCAATTTTAATGATCTTTAATGATCTTTAAGAAAGAATAAGTTAGTTCAAATTTTACCACATTATGATGATCAGTTTTTGACAAAAAAGTCATTTGAGGGATTTCTGTCTTTCAAAATCGTGGCTATATTTGATGGTCTTTTTGTCATAATGCTTTCTACCAAGGTTGGTTAGAATTAGCCTGATGGTTTTTCAGAGCAAGTAGAAATAGAAAACGTTGATGTACGGACGACGCATACCATATATGACGCACGATGGATACATGATGATGTCATAAACTCGGTGGTTTCCTGACTTGGTCGTAGGAAAGGGACCGACACAGACTACATTTGTTCTGCTAAATGGTTCGCCAAAGGTAGGAATGGGTTGCAGATGAGCCTTACAAATCTTCTGATTGGATGTTCCAACCATTTGACAAGTGTGACACAATCTACTGTATTTACAAACATCACCTTTAATTTTTGACCTGTAAAAGTGACTCAAGATCTTGCCATACGACTTACTGATAATTAAGTGACCAGCCAAAGGAATTTTATGGGCTAAACTAACAATTTCATGTCTACACGAATTTGAAAATTAATTTGATAGCTCACCGACCACTTGTCACCAGCAGGTACTTCAGGTGGTATCTATTGTCTCATAAGTACCCAATTTTTATCACAAAAACAACCAAACATGTACTTATCTTACTTCAGTTTCGATAATAACCCTCTGAAACAATCAGAAGATCTCGGGATCCTTTTCTGTTCGACATCAAGTGACTGTCGTTTGTCACCCTGATTGAAATAATGTGTAGTTAAGAAAGGGTCACATTGACCAATACCTTTTGATTGATCCAAACGAGGAGCAAACGTGACCTCATCAAAATGTGTCAGCTAAAGGAACACTTTCCTGATCAATATCATTCTCAAGAGCTTTCTTTGCCAAAGCTCTATTACCTTAACAAGATGGGTATAAATCAGGGATTTCGTTTTCAATAGGATCAACTCTCTGATCGAAATAGGGCATGTCCGTTACAAGTGTATTCACCACAACCATATCTCCATCTAGGTCATTTCCTAATAATAAATGAATACCCTTGATGGGTAAGGACGGCACTGTTCCGACTTTCAGAGGTCATGAAACTAAGTTTGATGACAAATGTACTCAATGGAGAGTAACATTATCAACGCCGCACTCTACTCCCTGAATAAAAACACTCTAATTAGAAGAAGACTTTTCAGAAAAAGGCAGAATACCTGATAATAAAAGACTCTGAAAAGCTCATGTGTCTTTTAAAATGTTTTAGGATTGGCTGAATCATCCATAAGTGATAAAGAACCCTTCGACAAGAATAATTCTCCATAATAAATTCAGACTGGGATTTGTTTGACCCAACTAATTTATTGTTTTAATGAATGACTGTGACCTAGACTTGTTAGAAATAAGAGCATTTGGAATTGTCACGGAATGGTGTAAATGTTGTTAATTAAATACATGTACTCGGGTTTCGTTTCTTTTTCTCTGTACAACGATACCCGAGGGTGATTATAATATGGTCTATGTATTTCGAAATCTTGAGTACGATTCGTCCTGTGCCACACGTGCAAGGTGCCTTTGATAAAGAATAACGAAAATTCTAAAGGTATAAATACGTTACTACATGTAAAGGACCTTTACAATACTAATGGTTTTGTCAGCTAGCGGCCTGCTAAAAGGATTCGCACAACTCCAGCTGTAGGGCTGAGTGTGTGAGTGTTTTGATGGTAGGAATATCCGGGGTGTCCGGTGTTATCAGAGGGTAGAAACGTCCGTGTGTCCGGAGCGTTTAAGGTGCCGGAGCGTCTAATGTCTAGCGTCCGGAATGTCCAGAGGGACTAAGGTGACCCAGCTGTAGAGCCGTCAAAGGACAGGGGGTCCGGAGGGTCTAATATTTCAAGTATCCGGAGGGTCTAATGTTCAAGTGATCATAGTATTCCGAGGGTCCGGAGTCTATATTGGTTGTGAAATTGATTCGGAAGAGCAGCGGATATGGTGCACAGGTGACGGAGTGCATCTCCACACATGTATTTTTAGCTGTATGCTAATTTTGGGTTAGTAAGACCCAGTGTATTATTCAGGACTGGAAGGATAGATTGTATATCCGTTCTTGTTTAGTGACATAATTTCGTTACCTGAGCGAATACATTTTTTTTACTATGTGTAAACACTTACATTGTTTACTATTTGAGTGAACTATATTCATCTTTCCATTATTGAATCATTTGTGAAATCATTTATCCTGTGTTTTAGGGTTACTGAACTAAATTTATTTGTATATTTTTTCCATCTTTGAAACTGTGCGTTTTTTTGTTAAATAGATCCAATATTTGGATTATAAATACGCACACATCTTCATAATCCACTACTCATATAAATCGCCACATTAAACCATATATCTGTGTCGTCAAAACGTGTTCTGTTGTTAATCCGAAATATCCCACCCGGTTATCTTGTTACAAATGGTGTCAGAAGTGGGATCATTTCGGATATAACAGAGCACTGAAATTGTTTTATTTGTATGCTTTTTGTGTGTTTCAGATGCGTTTGACAAAGCACCAAGGTTAGGTAGATACCTAATATTACTTTATTTTTTGTATTTAACATTTTTGTTGCATTTCGTGAAAGAAAATACGGTTTGTGGTAATTACGTGGTTTGTATAAAACTGCACTTTAAGGTTGGTCACCACCAAACTTTTGAAATGTCTTCTATGAAAGAACTGGTAGAACTGGGGAAACATTTTGGTTATGAGGGGGAGTCCCTTAGAAATTTCGTTCGTGAAGAACAAGCCCGTGAGAGGGACCAAAGATTAAAGGAGAGGGAATTAGAAAGGGAAAAAATGGAAACCCAGAAGGAAATGATAGAACTAGAGAAACAGGCTGGGAGGGAATTAGAAAGGGAAAAAAGGGAAACCCAGAAGGAAATGATAGAATTAGAGAAGGGTAAGATAGAACTAGAGAAACAGGCTGAGAGGGAAAGGATAGAATGGGAAAGGGAAGCAGACAGGGAGAAGTTAGAAAGGGAAAAACAGGTAAGGTTAGAAACTTTAGAGATGGAAGATAGAAATCGGCAGAGGGAACATCTAAGAAATTCTGAGCTATTGCAAGCTAAAAAAGAGGGGGAACATGATGTTAGACTGAGAGGTCCAAAATTGCCCCCATTTGAAGACGATAAAGATAATATGGATAGTTATCTAAATAGGTTCGAGAGGTATGCTACGGTACAAAAATGGAAGAAAGACGATTGGCCGCTCCATCTTAGCGCGTTATTGAAAGGTAAAGCGTTAGACGTGTATTCGCGTTTATCCACGGCCGATTCGCTCAATTACCCCGTGTTGAAAGAGGCACTTCTCAAGAAATATGAACTAACCGAGCAAGGGTTTCGCAAGAAGTTTAAGTATAGTAAACCAGAGAGAGGCGAAACATTCATCCAGTTCGTCAGTAGGACTTGCAATTATTTGCAGCGATGGGCGGAATGTGGTAAAGTCGTCAAGACATTTGAGGGTCTTGTCGATTTCTTGCTTCGTGACCAATTGTTAACAACTTGTGGCAAGGAGTTATATTTATTCTTGAAGGAAAGATCCTTCACAAATGTACATGAAATGGCCACACAGGCGGATTTGTTCGCCGAAGCTCGGGGAGGTTCGCAGAATGTCATCACGCGAGATGTCAAAGGTGGGAATCAGGTCAACGACAGAAAACCCAGGGAACCTGAAAAATCTGGTAGGAGTAACCAGGGGAAGCGGAGTGACATGCAATGTTTCATTTGCAAGGAAGTGGGTCATATCTCCCACTATTGTCCTAAGCGGAAGGGACCAGTCCAGAAAGTAGCGGTAGCCATTAGAGGCAGAAGATCGGTAAATGGAAAACTTAATGTTTCCCAGCAAGTTAAGCGGAAAGCGGTGCGTGAACCGGTGGTGCGTTCAGAGACCAGTCGCGATGTGATCCAATCAATCGGCACGTGTATTTTTCCAGAGGCACGGGTGCCGACCGCAAACGGCACTGTTAACGGACAAGAAGTCACCGTTCTACGAGACACGGGATGCACTACTGTAGTCGTGAAACGGAGCTTAGTCCGCGATGATCAATTGCTTGGGTTTAAATCACCTTGCATGTTGCTTGACCAGACAATCGACCACGTTCCAGTTGCAAGGATAATGATAGATACACCTTTCTTGACCGGGACTGTGGAAGCTTTATGCGTAGCCAACCCGATCTATGAACTGACGATTGGCAACGTACCGGGTTCAAGACTTCCAACCATAGCAGATTTCCGATTCCCTATCATCCAGGCAGTGCAAACTAGGGCTCAGGTAAAGGAGGAAAATAAACCTTTGCGTAAGTTAAAAGTACCGGAAGCCATTACTGATATATCCCGCGAAGAATTCCAAAATGAGCAAAAACGTGACGCGTCTTTACGTGCAACCTCTGAGAAGGCATTAACGGGTACCGTGAGAAAGTGTAAGAACGGGGGTTCCTCTAAATTCCTTGTTCGAAAGGGTTTAATGTACAGGGAATACTCTACATCGGATAGGAAGTTCTTGCAATTAGTGGTTCCCCAGAAATTTAGGGCACATGTATTAAAGGTCGCGCACGAGTCGAGTATGGCAGGTCATTTAGGCGTAAAGAAAACAACGGATAGGGTATTAAGAGAATTTTATTGGCCTGGCGTCAATAGCGACATAGCGCGGTTCTGTCGCTCGTGCGACGTTTGCCAGAAGACGATCTCTAAAGGCAGGGTAACTAGAGTACCGTTAGGTCAGATGCCCTTGATAGATACTCCGTTCAAACGAGTAGCCATCGACATTGTAGGACCAATATTTCCGCATGCAGATCGGAAAAACCGATACATCTTGACACTGGTAGATTACGCTACCAGATATCCAGAAGCCATAGCTTTGCCATCAATTGAAACCGAACGTGTAGCCGAAACGCTCGTAGACATGTTCAGCAGGGTCGGAGTACCCGAAGAGGTTCTTGCGGATTGTGGAGCGCAATTCACCTCAGATCTTATGGCAGAAATTAGTAGGTTGTTGTCCCTTAAACAGTTACGCACAACACCTTACCATCCTATGTGCAATGGATTGGTCGAGAAATTCAACGGCACATTGAAGCAAATGTTGCGGAGAATGTGTGCGGAAAGACCGAAGGATTGGGATAGATATATGAACGCCCTTCTGTTCGCATATCGTGAGGTTCCTCAGGAAAGCTTGGGTTTCTCCCCGTTTGAACTATTGTACGGTAGGACAGTTCGTGGTCCTATGCGCATACTTCGTGAACTGTGGACAGACGAGGTCGCGGACGAAGAAGTTAAGACCACATACCATTACGTAGTTGATTTGCGCGAAAGATTAGAAAGTACTTGTCAAATGGCGCAAGACGAACTCGCGAAATCTAGTCGTAGGTACGCCAAGTACTACAACCGAGGAACTCGGAGTAAAAAATTTGACGTAGGCGATCAAGTGTTGGTGCTTCTCCCAACGAATAACAACAAGCTGCTAGTCCAATGGAAAGGGCCATATGAAGTCAGACAGGTGAAAGGCGAAATGGATTATATCATTGATATGGAGGGGAAGTCCAAGACATTTCATGCCAATATGCTTAAACTCTACGTAGCGAGACCTGGACAAACGCTTGATAAAGGGATTTTGAATGTAGTATGCGTTGCGGTGATAGAGGATAGGTCTGGTGACGAAGCGGAATTCGTCCCCAGCACGGAAATACCCCTTGAATACCCCATGGACGTTGGTAAAGAAAGTATTGACCAGATAAATGTATGCCCTGAGTTATCGGAGGGTCAACGTACACAGATTATGGAGGTTTTGTCCAAATATCCAGATGTGTTCACGGACAGACCAGGCTGTACCGGTCTAATTCGACACGAGATCAAATTGAATACCACTGAGCCTATCAGGATTAAAGGATATCCGATACCCTTTAATGCACGGGAGACAATCAGCGAAGAAGTGATGAAAATGTTAGACCAGGGAGTGATCGAACCTTCAAACTCCCCATACTCGTCCCCCGTGGTGTTAGTCAGAAAGAAAGACGGGACCAACCGGTTTTGCATCGACTTTCGGCAATTAAACAAGATCACCGTATTTGATGCAGAACGAATGCCAGATATGGAAAGTGTATTTTCAAAATTGGCAGGTCATAAATACATTTCCAAATTAGATCTAAGCAAGGGATATTGGCAGATACCCATCGCCGATAATGCCCGCGAGTTAACGGCATTCGCGACTCCCAAAGGACTGTTTCAATTTAAAGTTATGCCTTTCGGTTTAGTCAACGCCGGTGCGTCGTGCGTTCGTCTCATGCGCAAATTATTAAACGGAACGGAAAACGTCGACAGCTTCGTAGACGACATCTTTGTTTACACGCATACATGGGATGAACATGTTAAGGTATTACGGGATCTGTTCGATAGACTTCACATTGCAAATCTTTCAGTTAGGCCTACTAAGTGTATCATAGGGTATTCCAGTTTGGAATGTTTGGGACATCTGGTAAGTGGACTAGGCCAGTTGCAACCTCATCCAGATAAAATAGGAGTAATCAGGGATGCCCCTAGACCAGAGACAAAAAAAACAAGTAAGGTCTTTCCTAGGTCTAATCGGGTTCTACAGGAAATTCGTCCCCAACTTTTCGGCTATTGCCAGCCCATTAACGGATTTGACTCGGAAGGGGCAACCGAATAAAGTTTCATGGGGTGTATGCCAGGAAAAAGCGTTTAACACTCTAAAACACAAACTGGTAAGTGCACCAATTTTAAAGTTGCCGGAAATAGATAAACCTTTTGTACTGAGGACTGATGCGTCCGATACGGCTCTTGGGGCTGTTTTGCTACAGGAGCAAGGGGGGATGAAATTGCCCATTGCTTATGCAAGTAGGAAATTGCTCCCTAGAGAGGAAAAGTACTCCGTGATTGAAAAGGAGTGCCTAGGTTTAGTATGGGGAATAGGAAAATTCCATACATATCTTTTTGGGAGGGAGTTTACCTTGCAAACGGACCATCAGCCGCTTTTATATTTGAATAAAGCAAAGGTCACCAATGCCAGATTGATGCGTTGGGCGTTGTCTTTGCAACCATACAGTTTTCGAATCGAGGCAATTCGAGGGTCAGAAAATGTGGGAGCTGATTTTTAAGTAGGGTGTAATTAGCAAATCATTTCGTTCGGTCTGAAAATTGGAAGTTTTAATAATGATTCATTGTTCACATTCCGTGATTGTTCTAAAAGTGATACCACTTTTTTTTAGGGGGGAGGTATTGTCACGGAATGGTGTAAATGTTGTTAATTAAATACATGTACTCGGGTTTCGTTTCTTTTTCTCTGTACAACGATACCCGAGGGTGATTATAATATGGTCTATGTATTTCGAAATCGTGAGTACGATTCGTCCTGTGCCACACGTGCAAGGTGCCTTTGATAAAGAATAACGAAAATTCTAAAGGTATAAATACGTTACTACATGTAAAGGACCTTTACAATACTAATGGTTTTGTCAGCAAGCGGCCTGCTAAAAGGATTCGCACAACTCCAGCTGTAGGGCTGAGTGTGTGAGTGTTTTGATGGTAGGAATATCCGGGGTGTCCGGTGTTGTCAGAGGGTAGAAACGTCCGTGTGTCCGGAGCGTTTAAGGTGCCGGAGCGTCTAATGTCTAGCGTCCGGAATGTCCAGAGGGACTAAGGTGACCCAGCTGTAGAGCCGTCAAAGGACAGGGGGTCCGGAGGGTCTAATATTTCAAGTATCCGGAGGGTCTAATGTTCAAGTGATCATAGTATTCCGAGGGTCCGGAGTCTATATTGGTTGTGAAATTGATTCGGAAGAGCAGCGGATATGGTGCACAGGTGACGGAGTGCATCTCCACACATGTATTTTTAGCTGTATGCTAATTTTGGGTTAGTAAGACCCAGTGTATTATTCAGGACTGGAAGGATAGATTGTATATCCGTTCTTGTTTAGTGACATAATTTCGTTACCTGAGCGAATACATTCTTTTTACTATGTGTAAACACTTACATTGTTTACTATTTGAGTGAACTATATTCATCTTTCCATTATTGAATCATTTGTGAAATCATTTATCCTGTGTTTTAGGGTTACTGAACTAAATTTATTTGTATATTTTTTCCATCTTTGAAACTGTGCGTTTTTTTGTTAAATAGATCCAATATTTGGATTATAAATACTCACACATCTTCATAATCCACTACTCATATAAATCGCCACATTAAACCATATATCTGTGTCGTCAAAACGTGTTCTGTTGTTAATCCGAAATATCCCACCCGGTTATCTTGTTACAGGAATAGGTCTGTCTTGATTTTGCTGCTTATTTTTCAATTTGTAGCAATCAGAAATAACGTGTCCTTTTTTCTAGCAATATATACACATAGGAAGAGATAAGGATTTCTCATCAATCTCATCTGAAATTTGATTTATAAAAGTTGCACCAGATGTGATTTGGAAGTGCTTATATTAGACAGAAATAGCTTATAACCAAATGACTGCTGAGTGGAAGACATATGACAACAATCTGAAGAGCTAAAGAATACGAGTCAGCTAAGTGAGCAGCTTTTTCCAAAGTTTCAACCTTGTGCTCATCAAGATAAATCCTGACTTTACAATCTTGAACTCTTCAACTAATATGAGTTTTCAGAAATTTTCGTAATGTTGTTCAACTTTCTTGGATAGGGACCACCTGTCAAATAATTGCTCTATTTTTGCAAATTCGACATGAGTTTGTCCAGTATCTTTTTTAATGTTCCTTAACTTTTGTCGATATTGCTTATAAACCATATTATAACCATTCAAGATACGTTCCTTAACCAGATTATAGTCAGCACCTACTAACAGGGAGCTGTAGAGTTACAACGTTTCCGAAAAGTGCTCTTTGTAATAATATAGTCCAATGCTCCCTTGGCCATTTCAAATTTTCAGCATTTCTGCAAAATGAGGGAAATATATATCTCCTTTTTTTAAAAGGGCAATTAAACCTAGCATTTTAGTAGCATAAAAACCTGAACCTCTATATAAAGTGGGGATAAGCATTTCACTTGTGATCTCTAATTCCTTTAATCTAAATTGAAATTCCTTTTCTTCCTTTTATCTTTCTCAGTGCATCTGCATTCATCTTTCTCTCTCCCTCCCTCCCCCCTTCTTGCGGCTGCATTTTCCTCTCTCTTTCCACTTTATCTAATTGCATTTGTCTTTCTTTCGTCTTTCTCTCAGATCTTACAAGCACGAATAAATAATTGTTTCGTTAGACAAGATTATATAATAAAACTAAGACGTAAAAGAAGAACCATAATGTAGCACGAAAGTTCATTTTTAGGCAAATTTTAGTTATAAGTATAAAGTCTGTTACTAAAATTATTACAAATAACATGGTAAACACAATGTCATTGACTCGGGCCAAGATAATAATCCTAATATTTAATCAATACCCATAGAGAAAATATTCGCTATGCATTGTTTACAGAATTTAAGAAATCAATGATTCAGGTTAAGTAGAAAATAAGCTTGATTGTGGACACGATGTAGCCCAAAATGCAGTTATGTATAGCGTATAATGACATAAAAGAAAATAACTAACAAACAATGCAAATTAAATATACATAACGCATTATATGGTATAAAAATGTGAAAACTTAATTTATTTGAAACTGAAAATGAACTATATAACTTATATAAAATATTTGTATAGTTTACATCAGTTGATTGGCAACTGTTTCTTTGAGTTCGTATTAAATATGGAAACATGCTCTTTCAGCTACATACTGTCAGACTGAGCAACAAGAAGCTAATTATAAGGTTTACAATGTTCGTTCAGAGCATAAGGAGTTAATTTTATATGAAATCTAGTATGTTTTTTAATTTCTATCAGCACTGGTGGTTCTCTTTATTTTTATGTAATCTCGGATTGTTACATTCCAACCTAGGTCTTGTCTATAAGTAACCAGCGGATGAAAAATGGATGAACTCAGAACTTGTATTAAGGAAACGGGACTGCATTTTTCCATGCTGAACAATGCTTTGCTTACCCTATTAAATTTCTAGAGGGTGAAAAAGCCAGTAAAAATATACTGGTTGCACGGTTTGTTTATAGATATTTTAGTGTCAATTGTTCCTTAATCATTTTAAAAGCAATGTTAGCTTATACAAATTGATTTGCATATACACTTTCAAAGTACCTGGACACAATAATAAGTCCTTTTATCTTATTCTTGGAGCACATGAACCAAAGATGAGAGCAAAACATGCATTTAACTAAACAGAGACACTTAAGGTGTATATACATGGGGAACGGGATTCACTAGTTGAATAAAAATAATCACACATAATGTAAGACACATGGCTTATCTGCAGTTAATAATATAACCCCTACACGTGATCATCAATAAATAAGTAACTGGTTGCGTGAGGCAACTAGTGTAGACCGTTTACTTCTAGACATGGATATAACGATACAAAAAAACAGGATAACCAGCCAGGTTATTTTGTAATTTTCATCGCTTTCGTCTTATTATTATTATTATTATTATTATTATTATCATTATTATTTCATAAATTTAGGAAGTAGGAGCATATTCATAAATAAGGCATGGCAATGGACGCTGAGAGTCGCATCAATGATGCTAACATTAATCATCATCATCATCATCATCATCATCATCATCATCAGTCTCATGACCTAGTGTGGTCGCTGAGGCAGGCACTGTGCTGCTGAACATCTGACCAGTTCCCTCCACTTTTCTCGATCATGTGCCAATGCCTGTGTCTCCGCAAACCTTTTCCTGGTCCATTCTGTGATGTTGTCAGTCCACTTTGTTCTCTGTCTACCTCTCCTTCTGCCACCCTGGACGCTGCCCTGCAGGACTGTTGTGGATAGACTGTTGGCTCTAGTGACATGGCCATACCATTTCAGCTTTCTCTTTCTGACGGTGGTGAGGAGGTCCTCATATTGGCCTTCTTCGCGCCTGATGGTGTTACGCACTTCTTCATTTGTGATGTGGTCCATGTAAGAGATGTCATGGATGGTTCTGTAGCATCTGATTTCAAGTGGCTGGATTCTTCGTTGTAATTCTGCTGTCAGGGTCCATGCCTCACATGAGTACAAAAAGAATGAGATGACTAGAGCTGGCAATATTCTGATTTTAGTTTTCAGACAGATATTCTTGTCTCTCCATATGGGTCTTAGCTTTGACATAGCTGCAATTGTTTTTGCTGCTCTTGACAAAATTTCTGCTCTTGATCCCTCTTCAGTGATTATGGAACCAAGATATTTGAACTGGCTCACTGTTTCCAGTTCATGTCCTCTGACTTTAATCTTGGCTGAAATTTGTTTTCCACTATTTGTCATCAGTTTTGTCTTCTCAGCGCTTATCTCCATGTCAAATCTGGAAGATGTTTCATCCAGGTTCTTCACTAAGGTGGCTAGCTCGTCTTCACTGCCTGCCAGCCCATCAATGTCGTCTGCAAAGCGGAGGTTGGTAATGTTACGCCCTCCAATGCTGACTGTCCCACATTGGTTTTCCAGGGCTTCGCTCATGATGCGCTCTAAGTAGATTATGTATGCATACAATCAGAGCGAGAGACAACATTGCCATCGCCACCTGGAACATTAGAACTCTGGCGCAAATTGGAAGACTCCAAGAGTTGACACATGAGCTGGAACACTACACATGGCACATTCTGGGACTCTGTGAAGTTAGATGGAAATCCCTAGGAGAACACCAAACCGAAGTTGGGCATATATTATACTATAGTGGAGAGTGTGACTAGTCCATAAATGGAGTAGGCTTCCTTGTAAACAAAACCATCAAGGGATATGTGCTTGAATGCTGCCCCATATCTAGCAGAATCATTTCCATTCGTCTGAAAGCATCTCCCTTTAACATCACAATTATCCAAGTCTATGCTCCAACTACTGATCATGATGATGAAGAAATAGAGGAGTTTTACAACAAACTACAGGGTATTCTAAACATGGTCAGTAAGAACGATATCCTCATCGTCCAAGGAGACTGGAATGCCAAAGTTGGCAAAGATGCACTAAAAGACTGGGAAGTACAGTGTTGACCTTCTTGCAATGAGCTTAGCAGTGAAAGAGGGAGACGGCTGCTCGAGTTCGCAAGCTACAACAACTTGGTACTAGCCAACACCCTGGGACAACATAAAGCTTCACGATGCTGGACATGGCACTCACCAAATGGAACCCATCACAACCAGGTCGACTACATACTGGTTCAAAACCTTACCGATCTGGCATCAATAGAGCAAAAACAAGGACATTCCCAGGTGCTGATGTTGGGAGTGATCACGACCTCGTGATTATGAACTTCCAAGTGAGGCTGAAGAAAATTAACAAGCCAAAGAACATCAGGCTCAAATTCAACCTTGAACAACTGAAGGACCCTAACATCTGCAAGTCATTCCAAGCCACAATTGGAGGAAAGTTTGCTCCACTCCTTGTGATGGATGGTGATGTCAATGAGATGACAGACACCTTCAACACAGTCATGACAGCAGCTGCCAAGGACATCATTGACCTCCATCGCCCGAAGAAAAAACCCTGGGTTACAGAAGAGATTCTGAAGTTGTGTGATGCCTGAAGAGAACTAAAAAACACCAGACACACAACAGGGGCAATGAAGTACCGAGAAATAAACAATAATATCAGAAAAAACTTGAGCAAAGCAAAAGAAAATTGGATTGGACAAAAGTGCACAGATATGGAGAACAGTCTGATAAAGAATAACAGCAAAAAGGCATTCCAAATTGTAAAAGACCTCACCAGACAGAAACAACCAAGAGTCAGTACCATTCAAGACAAAAATGGAAAATGCCTCACAGAAGCGAGTGATATTGCAGAAAGATGGACTGAGTATTATAAAGAACTCTACAACCATCAGTCCAAAAGAGACCTAGAGGTGCTTGAAGTTCCAAACTCCTCAAATGATGATGACTTCCCCATTCTCAAAGAAGAGGTGGAGTCAGCAATAAGAGCACTGAAGAATTGGAAGGCAGCTGGAGTAGACAACATCCCAGCCGAACGTATCAGGAATGGGGGAGAATCAGTGAAAGAGCTACTAACAAAAATCTGCAACAAGATCTGGCAGACAGGTGAATGGCCAGCACAATGGACCCAGTCACTGATTATAAAACTTCCCAAAAAAAGGCAATCTCTAGCTGTGCCAAAATTACAGAACTATCAGTTTGATCAGTCATGCTAGTAAGGTAATGCTGAAGATCATCTTGAACAGACTGAATCCACAAGCAGAAGAAATAATCGCTAAAGAACAGGCCGAGTTCCGGAGTGGAAGAAGCACAACAGAACAAATATTCAATCTCAGGGTTCTGTGCGAAAAGTACTCACAACACCAATAAGACATCTGTCATGTGTTCATAGATTTCAAAAAGGCCTTTGACAGAGTGTGGCATGAGGCATTGTGGGCCACAATGAAGATGTATAACATGGGTTAAAAGTTAGCCAATACCATTAAGCAGCTGTACGCCAAGGCTACCAGTGCAGTAGTTGCCCAAGCTGCTGTGGGGGACTGGTTCCAGACAGCAGTGGGAGTGCGTCAAGGCTGTCTCCTGTCACCCACGCTTTTCAACATGTATATAATGGTTCTTTCCAAATATTAATAATATAAACAAGTTTGAGTACATACAATGAAATATTCCTCAGCTATATTTGATTTACACAGAAAATGACTAATATTTCTTAACCTAGAGCATTTAAAGGTTTTAAAAGTGATTTTGACATTAGTTATGTATGTATGTATGTACGTACGTACGTTCTTATGTATGTATGTATGTGTGTGTATCTATCTATCTATATATGTATCTATCTATCTATCTATCGAGTGAGATAGTGTCAAATATATCGGCATCCAGTGTTTAAACGATCTAAACTGGATTATGATCTGCAAGAGAACAATAAAACATCCGAGCGAGCGAGAGACGTTGTGTGTGTGTCTGTATTATCTTGTGACGCGTATCTGCACGGTACTAAGGGTAGTCTTTCATTCAGCATGTTCAGGTTAGTTGTTAGTCCAGTCACCATGAATTGGTGGCGACGTCAAAGTACTGACTGAACGGTATGTTGTAGATTTAGCTATATGTAGAATTAATATGTTGTCCATTTAGATGTCTATGGCTTTTGCAGATGTACATATAGTTAATGACAAAGTTAAAACTAATACGCTCACCACGTTGTGCGTTATGAAATGATGCAGTTCGTGCAATAATAATACATGTACCTACGAACTACTTCTACTCGCTCCGTGATGCTCATATTACGCTCGTGCACAATTCGGTACAGACGGGAGGGGGATGGTAATCTGTGAAGAAATGGCTACAAATATGGCAATAGTGACATCCCATTTCTTTCAGCGAAGTATCCTGCAACATTTAGCAGCGATTCTGTGAAAGGAATAACTTACAAGTTAAAAAGGTCCTTACCTTTTTATTATCCTTTGATGCAATGTACAGCAATATTAGTAGTTATGTAGTAAAAATGAAATATCACTGATACTTATGAATATTCCATTTAGTGGTAAGGAGAAGTGGATTTTCTATAAACTTTGGAAAAATTGAACATGGGCCATTTTTCTGCACATGCTGTTTGCAAATCAAATAGATTTTTTTTTCTTCAGTACTGAACAGAGTTGAGAGTAGTTGCTAAACTAGGTAGGGAGGCCTGTATTGGCCATGATCAGCATTTTATGGTACAAACAATGACACAATTGTACACATGATTTGTGCTTATAATAATGACGCAATTTTAGTCCCAAACATTATGATGATCCCCAAAATGAACAGTCCGAAATATTTTCATATTTTCTGTACTGTGTTAATTATTGAATCTTGAGTTTAAACTTCTGACCACTTTCTTGCATTTTTCTGTGTAATAGTTCAAATGCAAATATACAAAATGTAAGACCCTGGTATAATATTTCCCCTTTATGTAGACCACACGCCATACTGTCACCTCCGTATATCATATATATAATTTTCCCAGAGTTCAAATGTCAAACACAACAGAATATCAACAACGTTTCAACATAAATACCGAAATTTTCACTAAATCACCACTAATATATATATATATATATATATATATATATATATATATATATATATATATATATATATATATATATATATATATTACGTGGCTCATTTGACACACCGTGAACTCCACGTATAAATATCACATGGATATCTACTTGTATACATGTCACATAGACCGCAAATATCATGCTGTATTATACTTAGCTTAACATTCACAATTAATGACAATCGTAACATCGAACAGAGCTCAATGATGTACCTTTATTTAAAGGATTCAACTCATCGTGTATCTTACCTGATCAATTTGTAATTTTGTTAAAATCTGTCTTTTTCTTAATTTGAATCACACTCTCGTATTGTTGGAAGTGCCTTCTAAAACACTAGCGGAAACACATACTCCAACTACAATAGTTCTCATACTTATAAGCAAAATCAATATCTATCTATCTATCCACATCCACATCCATCCGTCCATCCATCTGTCTGTCTGTCTATCTATCTATCCCATTTTTGCAAACGCCGCTCCGGTGGCCTTGTGGTAAGCGCGTGCGCCTTGAATGCGGGAGGTACTGGGTTCGAACCTCGACCGAGTCATACCAAAGACTTACAAAAATGGCAATAACATCTGCCTCGCTAGGCGCTCAGCATTAAGACGCAAGTGCTAGGACTGGTCAGCCTGGTGTCAGGATAATATGACTGGATGGGACATCATGCTACGTGTCTGCGGCATGATGCTCCAGTGCTTGACATGACTATAAACTTTCTCACCAAAGCGACAGATAAATCTAGCTGTTTTGCTAACCTTACTTTTCTTATCTCAGTCTAGTCATCTCAGACCAGTCGTCTCAGTCAAGGTGTCCACGCTTCAGAACTACTTTTAAAAAAAGAAACCCTTGTTGTCTTCTGCTGAGCCTGACGTAGTTGTACTAAAATCAAACAACAACGGCAACAAATATATAACAAAAACATAGTAACTTAAGGTAAATCCATCTTTGAGAACATACCATGCAAAAACATTTTGAGAGACAAAGACACATACGCATACGATGTCGAGCTTTTTGGTATTATGCTATTTCGTTCCACACAGCATGGTCCATTTTATCCTATATACAGGCCTAACTTAGTGCATTTTCAGGTCAGCATCATTAATGTAGCTAAAGCTACCTAACTAGTTTTAAATAATAACTGTGAAACAAAGTATATACTGTTAGCTACTTTTAATGACGCTGACCTGAAAAATGACTGTTACAGATAGGATAAAATTATCAATGCTGTGTGAAAAGAACTATGACAAAAATACACTGATCCATGCACATAGGCTAAAGACCTATACACCTCATAGCCTCCCAAATCTCTTAACAACTACGGAAAACTTAGTAACATCCAGAAAATTGTTATATAAAACATGGTTTATTCCATTGTGCCCCGGCTGAATAAAAAATATACTTACAATATTTAATAACAAAACTGCACTTACCAGCCGGAATGAATCATTTATCCGTCAGCACATTAATCAGTAAGCAAATTTCCCTGTAGCACTTGCCATATTTCCAGGAGAGAAAAATAAATGTTCAAAGAATCCGTGAACTTGAAAGTTTAGCACATGATTATCCGCTTGAGTCCTTTTTTAGAGGATCAAATATACACGCGGGTAATTTTACAATCAATATTAAGGACAACAAGTATATCACAAACAGTTTTGCCTCCTCCAAAGAAAAGAGTAGTTATATACGATAGTGACACAAATCTCTAATTACTCATGAATAATAAAGCAAGATGTTACTCTTTGTTACAGCTTGTACTAAGTATAACTACAGTAGAGCTGAGTAGCCAATATCGTTTTATTATTTACAATATAACTTTTCAAAATTGGAACTAATGAAAATAAAAGTTTCTTGTAATAAATATTAACTATTTGATGTCAATTTCATATGACATCCATATATAAAATGTGATAATACCACAGTACTATGCAACGTTTAATGTTGTTATTTATTTTTGTGTGGCTAGCGCATAGAAACTCTGTAGATCCAATTACACGGTCACGCCACATTCCTCATTAACATATTTTTAGTAATGCACCGCATATAAACATTTGCGCGTGAACTGCATAGCACAAGTGAAAAGTTCATTTTTAATTTAAAGGTAATTATTGGACGAGAAAAAGAATCTACGTTGTGGTTTGGACCGAGACAATGAAATCCCAGTCGCGGGTTTATATTATGTGTCTCCCCACTCGGGCAAGCCTCGTTGGGAGGCAAATAATATAAACCCTTGACTGGGATTTCCTTGTCTCGGTCCAAACTCCAACATAGATTATATATGTCACAATGAGGACATCGTAGCGATATGACTGAAAAATTGTTAAAGCTACGTTAAAAATCCAAATCACATACACACACTCATTTGTCGTAGCGATATGTCTGAACAATTGTTAAAACTATGTTAAAAATCCAAATCACAGACACACACACATATACACACATTTGTGCATACACATATGATGTGCTTAGGATAAATACCTAATGACAAGTACTTTTCGTAATCCTTACACTGGGAATAAATCAATGAATTACTTTAATATTTAAAGAACAACATGCGGTGAAAGACTGCAGTATTATATCGTCTCAATAAGAGAAATGTAAATAAGCAAATAAGTCATTTCACAGGATGTAACTCAGTAATGTTTAGGAATTGTCTTGGCTATTAACGGTACCGACCTCAACTGTCCTTTCTATTTGAAAAGTTCGATAGTCAGCGGGTTACAGGTACGTGTGTTATAGGACTGTCTGGCATGAAAAAGACCATTATAGAAAGTGCATGCAGGGTACGGAAGGCCCAATGTATATACA